>CM046874.1:283680879-284280879 GCA_025667525.1 Glebionis coronaria
AAATTAAAATCTTAACCTAAAAATTTCTAAAAATTACCAAAAATCCCTAATAATATTCTAAGAGTTTACAAAAAATCAAAACTTGCAAAAACCTTTTAATTAATTAGATAATGACTTTTTAATGCTAATTGAAGCCCTAAAAATCAAAATTAATTATTAAAAAGCCCTAAACAAGATTTTCAAGTTTGTAAACCTCAAAAATACTCTAATTAAGCTAAAAACTATTTTTCAAAATTTTAAAACCAATTAAAACTATTTTTAAACAATTAAAAACTCCTAAAATCAATTAAATCTTAAATTAATTATAGAAAATAATTAAAAGACCTAGAAAATAATTGGAAAGTTGCAAAAATCCTAATTAAGTATTTAGAACCTAGGAAAAATATAAAAACCTAGAAAATCAGACTTTTAATTTTTAATAATAAAATAATATTAAAATAATATTAAAAATCTAAAAATTATAAAAAATTCTAAAAACTTGCAAACTAGCTTAATTTAACCTAAATAACTCAGAAATGAAAGTGAAATTACCTAAATACCCCTACTGGGCCTAGAAAATGGGCCAAACCCAAAACAGTCCCTTATTGGGCTCAATTAAGGCCCAATAAGAAAAATTGCTCAAAATAAGCTCAAAAAGCACAGGTTGACTCAAAATTTGATTTTAAACAACTTTTTCCAAAGGCCCAAAAGCTGAAAATGTGAAATAAGCTAACTTATAATAAGCAGCTTATTCTTAATGGGCTTTTTGGCCCATTAAGCCATAAGCTGTTGCCATAAGCTAAAATTTAACACACAACCTTCTTTTGACCTAACAAAGACTTCTGCAAAAATAAATTTCAAATAAGACCACTTAATAAGCCAGAAACAAGTCAACAACTTATTCACAAAACGACAAAATAGTCGTTTTTATGATCTAGACCACCTCAGAAGCTGATTCAAGTTGCAAAATGTTTCTTTTGACAAAACTAAGCTTAAAAACCAAAGACCTTTCAAATAAGCACACTCAATAAGCTGGAAAATCAAATAAGCTCTTGTGTTAAAAGTCAAACAAGTTGATTTTCTAGTAAAAAGTCAAAGTCAAAGTCTCATAAGCTCCAGTTCACTAAAATGGGTCAAATAATGAAGATCTATTACAAAAAATAAGTTGTTGCAAGTCAGAATAAGCTAGAATAGCTTATTGATAAGCTGATGATAAAATTGCACTAGCAGGGGCTAGTTTTGGATGTTGAGCAGTGGGAACTTTTCCCACTGCTTGACTATTTTGACTTGTTGTCTTTAGTGACTTTTTCTTGGATTCAGATTTCACAAAGGCACCCAATTGATCTTTGGATCAAAAGGAGTCAATAAAAATGAAAATAACACAATCACAAACACCCAATTGATACAGTTTAATCAATTAATCACTAGACATGATACAGACATGAACAACAAGCAGTTTAGCATTCAAGAGCAGTTTTAGAACAATTCAGCCAACCAAATTCAGCCAAATGCACACAAAAGCTATAATAAACTCCAATAAGCAAGTCTAAACAGGTTTCATGCACTGGTTCAAAGAATTAAGCAAGATTCAAGCAATGAAAGTTACTGATGAACACTACACATGCAGTTTTCTACTTTTGCTGATGTATTTGACACACAAGCCAATTTCAAAACCTCAAATCTTTCAAACAGGTTATGTTAACTTTGTTTAAACCACTTTTATCCCTAAGCATGCATACACACTAAGTGTTCCCAAAATCCTAGGTCAAAACAAGCAGAAACAAGGCCTATATATCAGATTGATTGATTCAAGTGTTCAAACCCAAAAACTTGCAGCAAAACACTCTCAAGCAAAGGTATAGCAGATACAAAGCATAAACAATACTTTCCCTTAACACAAAAACAGATTACAAGCATAAACCAGTAGACCCAAACACCCCTTTAACTTTTTCAAATCAAGATTTTCAAAAGCAAAACAAGATTTCAGGCCAACCAAGCATCAATTAACACTAAAACAAGTCTAATAAACAGATTCAAGCAAGAACAAGCCACAAAATTCACAAGAACAACAGTTTCATACAAATATCACCAAAAATCAAAAATTAAGCAGATTTGGAGATTAAGTATGCAAACCTCATGGATGTACATCCACACCCACGAATTTTGAGCTTATGTGCTAGCAAGAACAAGCACAAGCTTCCACAAAAGCCTGCTAAGATTGAACAAGGGTTAAGCACAATAAAATGAAAAATCAGAAACTTGGAAAAATCTTGATTGATGCAAACTTGTTACCCCACACTTGATTATCCCCAAGTTATAAGCCTCACCACACCTTAACCAACTCAGTTAGGATGCTATGATCAGCCCTATAGCCCAAGAATTCCAAGATTGGAACAAGACTTAGCAAAATATCAAGAAAATGAGGAAAATATGCAAACTTGTGCACACTCCTCTTTGAAAACAGGTTTTAAACTTCAAAAGCAGTAAACTAAGAACATAAACAAGCAGAATAAAGATGGCACTTGGTCTTTCTTCAAAGCACTTAACTCAAATTCATTAATCTGAAAAAGGATTTACAAGTGTTTGAACAAAGGAAAAACCAAAAGCAGCTGAAAAATGAAGGCCTAAGTAGCTTTATATAGCCTTACAAGTGAACTATGAAAGCTGAAAAACGTGTAACCCTAGCTACTTGATCTTCCAAAAATACCCTTGAGGATTGGCTTCATGTGACTGATTTCTTGGCTGTTTGTGGAGCTGGCAAGCATGTGAGGTTGATCAAAGGTCTCCAATAAGCTTAACTTTCAAGCTTTGTTGTGGGACGTTGGATTTGCTTTACTGTTTTGTCTTCTTCTTCAAAGTGAAAAAGCAGGGGAAACATGTGACTTGGTTGGTGATGTGGCAAGCTGTTTGAAAGTTGGGATGTGATTAAGGCCACCTTAATCATAAATCTGCACTTTATCAAGGCCTAATTATGACAAGATTAAGAAAACCCAAATCGGCTTAAGAACACCAAGAACATGTTTTTGATCTGTTTTTGTTTTTAAATAAGTGTTAACCACCTAATTTAAATAATTAATTAAGGGTTAGTTATAACAGATTGTGAGTGGAATGTGAGGTGGAGTTTTGGTGGGTTGTGATTGGAGGAGAGGGTTGAGTGGGACACGTGGGAGATGCTGGTTGGTCTAGGTTAGAATCATGTCTGGCCAGCTTTGGTCCCTTGTTTTCCTTCTTCTTGTCTTTTCACTTTTAATTCTATCAACGCCCACTTTCTTCCTTGTCAACTTTTGCCTTTCACTTTTGGCCCAAAAACTTTTGCAAAGTGAAATCAGGGGTAATTCTTGCCATATTTGAATTCTTCAAGGGCTGAATTGGTATTTTCTTCAATAATAATGGTCTAGACTTGCAATATTGATAATTTGGAGGACTGAAATTGCCAAGTCTTGATGATTGAGGGACCATTTTTGCCAATTGTTGAAAGTTGAGGGTCCTTTGTGTAATTTTGAGATTTTCAAAGGACCAAACTTGTCATTTATTGTACTTTGAAGGACTTCATGATATATTTGACTTTGTGGATGATATTGGTTGACAATTTAGCTTTGTTGAGGGGCTAAACTTGCCAATTCTTCAAAGTTAAGGGTCCTTTTTGTAATTTTGACAAACTTTAGGGACCAAACTTGTAATTATGAGGATACAAGGGTATAAAGTGTCAATTCTTCATAATTGGAGGACCCTTCTTCATAATTCTTCAAATCTTCAAGGGTTGATCTTGGGAAAGTCTTCACTAGGGCTTGGTTCATTGTGCGGCTTCGTTTCCCGTGTTCGTTTTTGCATGATTCTTGTGATCTTTTGTCATTATCTCAATATCCGTACCTAAAATACACAAGCAACAAACACAAGCATATATTTGGGTATTTTGATGATATTTAATGCATTTTAAGCCCTATTTGGAAGATGAGACTATGTATAAAAGCAGTCTCATCACTCCCCCATACTAAACCATTGCCGTGCCCTCACGCAATGCTAGAATAAAGTATCAAAGCATCTCCAAAATTTAATTTTATTCACTTTATTGAACGATAAACTAGCTATACTACTACTATTACTACTACTTGTGTTATAGACATAATGTATGATTTTCATCGCAAAATGGGACGTTTAGGTTCATAGAACAAGAACACGTGAATGCTTCGTTAGAAATAATTTCATCGTCCTCGATTTTCACTCCAATTCCATGCTAAGCGTGCAACGAGATCATTGTCATTATAAGTTAGTAATGCTAACACTACTTATATGCCCTAATCACGTACTTATCCTCCCATTATTCCTAAGTTGTATCTCTTATATTTTATTTTGTCTTGAATGTTTCACGAGGATACATTGTTTGACTTATGCGATAATAGAGATTTAGGTCTAAAAATAGAGTCCTAACGGTGTAACTAAGACCATCAAATCAATAACCCCCCCTAATAGACGAAGATGTTAAAAAATTAAGTTGACAAGAAGAATCGATAAACATGGTTTTATAACGGTTTTGAACATGAGACTTATTACCAAGACTTTTATACGCCCCCTAACGGAAGGGCCTTATTATCTTTGGTTTACCTCCATCTTTTATTCAACTTCGCCATGAAGCTTTTATTATGACTTCGGTCTTGCCTTGCCTTTTATTATCCGCCTCATCGGTGGTTTTATTAGCCAAAGACGTATATCCTCACGCTAAGGCGAATTTTGGATCTTTAAAGCTTCGAAGATTAAGGCTTGATTCACTTTCAATTTTGCATAGATTTTTCGGCCTTGTGGGGCTTCAAATTGTTTGCTTGATTTAGGTGAGCACTTGAAATCTTCTTATTGGGTGAAGCTTTCGATTATTCGGGTGCCAATACTTCAAAACCGTGACGCTGGCGATACCTTAATGTCTTCCCAATTTAATTACACGGAAGCTACTAGAAAAGACTAGAAACCCAACAATCCTAACTAAACCGCTAAGTCAATATTTATTAAGCAAAAAATATTTACATGCGAAGGGAGAATAAGCAAATAACGAGAACACATGAGTTTTTGAAAGAATACGAGTACTCTACGTTTAGCATAGTAACTTATAATTAACTCTATCATTTCTCGTCCTCATTTAAGAGACTTAGCCTAATGTGTAGTTAAGGAATCAAAGCTAAGTGCTCAACACGCACGGTCGAGTCAAAAATTACTCTTATTCTCGCCATCGGAAAACCTACATTCGTGTCTTCAAACACTTATAAAACATGAGAAAAATTTAAAATTTGGCCATTTTTAGCCTTATTTTGCAACAAAAATGATAAACAAACGATAAACTTTGGAAAGCGTGAAGGTTTGGCAAGGCAAGTATCTATTCACCCCCCCATACTAAAGTTAAACATTGTCCTCAATGTTTCGAGTCTAGGGGTGCAAACACCCCCATACTAGAGACGTAGTCGAATGCCTAATCTAGCATGGAAAGGGTGTAACCAATAAGTAAAAGCCGTTTATGAAGTGTGCTAAAAACCTAAGGTTAGAACATCAAAAGGATATATTATGGATATTGAGAAATGTCTCCAAAGCAAACGATCGAGTGCTCCCATAAAATGAACACGAGAGGCTCCAATCGTGAAGATCATGATCTAAAGTTCACATATCACAAACAACCACGGAACAAAGGTTGGAAGGGCACGAATCCCCACACGTAAGCTACATTAGACTAAGAAAGCGATAATATGTACATAGGATAAGCATGGGACTCCCCAACGAGGCTCCTCGTTTTTGATTACCGAGTCATGAGCTCGACTCGATCCCCTCAATACTAATTATCATTGGGGAAGGTGACTTGGTCGAGGTAGTTCAAGGATGGAACTTCCCCACCAAAGTAGTGCTTCAACCTATGTCCATTCACCTTGAAGTTAGGACCATCATCTTGAGCTAGCTCGATGGTCCCATAAGGAAACACTTGAGTCACGGTGAATGGACCGGACCAACGGGATTTCAATTTACCGGAAAAGATTTTCAATCTTGAATTAAAAAGCAATACTTGATCCCCAATGTTAAAAACCCGGTTTTTAATTTTTGAATCATGCAACTTTTTAGTTTTCTCTTTGTAAATCAATGAATTTTCATAAGCAATGTCTCTCAATTCATCCAATTCATTTAATTGCATTTTCCGGTGTTTTCTCGCGGTCTCCATGTCATCATTACAATGATTTAGGGCCCAATAAGCCTTGTGTTCTAACTCGATAGGCAAATGACAATTCTTTCCATACACAAGCTTATAGGGAGTGCACCCAATGGGTGTCTTATGAGCGGTCCTAAAGGCCCATAAAGCATCGTCTAACTTATCCGACCAAGATTGTCGGTTTTCTCCTACGGATCTCTCCAAGATCCTCTTCAATGCTCGGTTTGAAACCTCGACTTGCCCACTCGTTTGTGGGTGATAAGCCGTATAAAGACGATGTGTAACCCCATATTTCCTTAAGACTCTTTCGAATTGGTCATTACAAAAATGGGTTCCACGATCGCTTATGATCGCACGAGGGGTTCCAAACCTAGCAAACAAACTTTTCAAGAACTTAACTACCACACGAGCATCATTGGTGGGCAAGGCCTTCGCCTCCACCCACTTAGATAGGTAGTCAACCGCAACAAGGATGTACTTATTACCACGAGATGATGGGAACGGCCCCATAAAGTCTATGCCCCAAACGTCAAAGATCTCACATACTTGAATGATATTTTGTGGCATTTCATCTTTTTGTGAGGCTTTTCCTTGTCGTTGGCATGCATCACAAGACTTCACAAGAATTTGTTCATCTCGGAAAATAGTAGGCCAAAAGAAGCCGGCATCAAACACCTTTTTAGCCGTGAGATTAGCACCGTGGTGACCACCCGTGGGTCCCTCATGGCAAGCTCTAAGGATGTTAGAAGCTTCGGTTCCAAAAACACAACGTCGGATGATTTGATCCGCACAAGTTCGAAACAAGTAAGGGTCGTTCCAAAAATAGAACTTGACGTCACGAAAGAATTTTCGTTTTTCTTGAGTCGTCATACCCTTAACGATGAAGTTACCCGCATGGTAATTTGCAAAATCCGCAAACCATGGGGTGGAAGAATCAAGCTTAGAATTCACTACACCTAGTGTCTCGAGCAGAAATGTTTCGGTGATTTCCTTAGGCTCGTAAACACTTTGGTGAGGATCTTCCAAACGAGAGAGATGATCGGCCGCTAGATTCTCGGCTCCTTTTTTGTCAACAATGGTGTGATCAAATTCTTGAAGGAGGAGAATCCAACGAAGTAATCTCGGCTTAGCATCTTGCTTTGCCATGAGATACTTGATAGCCGAATGGTCCGTATACACTATGCATTTCGTCAAGACGAGATAAGGTCGGAATTTCTCAAATGCATACACCACGGCAAGGAACTCCTTTTCCGTTGTAGTGTATTTAAGTTGAGCCTCGGTCATCGTCTTGCTAGCATAGTGAATAGGCAAGAAGTGCTTATCATGACGTTGCCCCAAAACGGCCCCAATGGCGTAATAACTTGCATCACACATAAGTTCAAAGGGGAGGTTCCAATTTGGAGCAACAAGAATGGGAGCTTCGGTAAGTTTCCTCTTAAGGATCTCAAAGGCTCGTACACAATATTTGTCAAAGACAAAACGTGCCTCTTTTTCAAGAAGATGTGTAATGGGTCGAGAAATCTTCGAGAAATCCTTGATGAATCGTCGATAAAAGCCCGCGTGGCCTAGGAAACTCCTAACTCCCTTGACGGTTTTGGGATGAGGTAATTTGGCGATGACGTCTACCTTAGCTTGATCTACCTCAATCCCCGCTTTCGAGACCTTGTGCCCTAAGACGATTCCACTCTTAACCATAAAATGACATTTTTCCCAATTGAGCACAAGGTTGGTTTCCTCACAACGTTTTAACATTCTCTCAAGGTTCGACAAACACGAAGTAAAGGAATCACCAAACACGGAAAAGTCATCCATGAAGACTTCCATCGTCTTCTCGATCATATCATGAAAAATAGCCATCATGCATCGTTGAAAAGTTCTCGGTGCATTGCACAGTCCGAATGGCATTCTACGATAGGCAAACGTTCCATATGGACACGTAAACGTAGTTTTTTCTTGATCACGAGGATCGATGGGAATTTGGAAGTAACTGGAAAAACCATCTAAAAAGCAATAGAAATCGTTTCCCGCAAGACGCTCCAACATTTGGTCCATGAAGGGCAAGGGAAAATGGTCTTTTCGAGTGGCTTCATTCAACTTACGATAGTCAATGCACACTCTCCATCCGGTCACGAGTCTAGTGGGAATCAACTCGTTGGCATCGTTTGGCACAACGGTCATCCCTCCCTTTTTAGGGACACAATGGATAGGACTCACCCAAGGGCTATCGGAAATAGGGTAAATCATTCCCGCGTCAAGGAGTTTAAGGACCTCCTTTTTGATGACGTCGTGAATTTTGGGGTTCACCCTCCTTTGACTTTGGATTGTTGGCTTGAAATCCTCCTCCATTAAGATTTTGTGGGTACAAAACTTGGGATCAATCCCCTTAATGTCGGATGACTTCCACGCAATCGCCCCTTTGTGGGCCTTTAGAACATCGACAAGTGCGGTTTTTTCATCATTCGAAAGTTCCTTCGCAATAATAACCGGCAACTTGTCGTCCTCCTCCAAATAGACATACTCGAGGTGAGGAGGTAAATCTTTCAACTCGAGAATAGGTGGTTCCTCAAGTGAAGATTTGGGCTCGATACTTATAACCTCCTCGGGTGGAGGAAATGGGAAATCGTTAAGAAAATCCTTGATAATCGAGAAGTCCTCATCGTTGTCGAGGTCTTCGTCACAAGTACGTGGAACATTGCATTCTTCCAACGTAAAACCACCACCTTCAAATGGAGTGAAGGTTGGTGTCGAATTATTAAGAATTGGATCCAACATAGTGGGATTGCCACTAGTTTCTTCATCACCAAAACCTAGAACTTCTTGTGAAAATTCCTCGCAAACCACGTCAATCATATCAACGAGGTTTATGGTTGCAACGGAATAAACATGAGAAATTTGAGAGTTTCGAGTTGCGTTTATAACAAGTTCCTCGTCGTTGAAACGTAAGGTGATCTTTCTAGCATGCACATCGATCAAAGCCATAGACGTATCTAAAAACGAACGACCTAAAATGAGAGGAACTTGAGGATCCGTGGGGATATCAACAACAATGAAGTCTACGGGATAGTAGAACTACCCCACTTTCACAAAAACGTCTTCCGCCAAACCACATGCGGGAATTGTGGAATGGTCGGCCAACTCGATAGACATTAGTGAAGGAGTAAGATTAGGAAGATTGAGCGACTTGAAGATTGCAAGTGGCATCAAGTTAATGCTAGCACCAAGATCGGCCAAGGCGAAGCATTCTTCCATGTCTTGGATTGCACAAGGAATCAAAAATTTACCGGGATCACCGACTTTTTGAGGTATGCGATTAAGATAAACCGACGAACAACTAGACAATTGGTGCAATTTCTCCTTGTTGTTCAACATACTCTTAAAGTTAGCGGCAAATCGAGGCATCATGACCAAGGCATCGGCGAAACTCACATTAAGGTGCAAATCACGAAACATTTTCATAAAAAGCTCAAATTGGTAATTGTCGCGCTCTTGACGTTTCTCCTTCCTAAGTCTCGATGGATAGGGCAAAGGTGGTGTGGGTTGAGGCATAGTAGGCATAGCCTTTGGAATCTCGGGTTCCAATGATGGTAATGGGTCAACCGTAGGTGTGGTATGAGCGGTACTTCGTGGGATTGGGACATGCTCCTTTTGGACCACCACCTCGGGTTCTTCCTCAATTGCTTCCTTCGTAGGAGCAATTGGTTGAGGAATCGGCTCCTTAAGTGTCTTACCACTACGTGTGGTAATCACTTTCATCTCACCCTTAGGGTTGGATATGGTGTTACTAGGAAGACCACTTGACGTCGGTTTACACATTATTTCCTCAAACATAGACGAGATTTTATCTTCAAAATTAGACTGCCTCAATACGGCTTCGGTTTGCCTTTTCTCGGCCTTAAGCATCTCTTGTTTAATCTCATGTTGCCCTTGTTCCATTTTTTGTTGGTTTTGTTGCAACCTAGTGACATTTCCTTCCATCTTGTTGGTGTGGATTTTAAGTTCATTAGCTAACTCATTTTTCAACTCTTTCTTCAAGTCGTTTTTAAACTCGGATCTTAGGCTAATTATTTCTCTTTGTATGTTGTCAAACCTAGCATCATTACCACTAGCATATTCAACAAACTCACTTGGAAGATCTTTCAATGTTTGCAAACTTTTGTTGTTATTTTGAAAATCATTTTTGTTTGAAACTTGATTATTAGCCCCTTGATTCCCATAGTTTCCCTTGTTGTAATTGTTCTTAAAACCAACTTGATTGTTGCGATAGTTGTTAGCATTTTGATTTGATCTAAAACCCGGTGGAGTCATTTGATTAGAGCGGGAAGCTTGACCGTTTTGGTTGTAATTTCCCGTGGCCGCGAAGGCACTCGAAGTGTTACCACCGTTGGTAATGCACTCGGAGAAATCATGACCTCCACCACAATACATGCAAGAAACCTCAACCGCTTTAACCGTAGCGGGAGCACTTGGTTCACCAACTTTAAACTCAATCAAAAGTCCTTTCAACTTATCAAAAATCTTGTTTTCCAAATTCGCCTCAATTTGGCAAGCATCGATGGTATTAGACAAAGAAGGTGAAGCCGAAGAAGAAGCCTTACGAACACTAGACGTGCTACGAGGACTATACACCTTAGATCTATTTTCAATTATCACCAAAGCTTCCTCAACCGTTTTACACAAAAAATTACCACCCGCGGCGGCATTCAAATAATCCCTTTCATGATCATTAAGTCCATTGTAAAACGTGTCAATTTGATGCAAATCGGAAAAACCGTGATGAGGACATTCATGTAACATTTCCTTAAACCTATTCCAAGCCGTTGAAAAACTTTCATTAAATTCTTGTGAAAACTTTGAAATCTCGTTTTTCAAGTGCGTAGTCTTAGAGGGCGGAAAAAATTGGTTCACAAACTTAGACACGAGATCCTTCCACGTCAATATAGAATTGGGTGGCTCTTTCTCTAACCAAATTTTTGCGGGCCCCGCTAAGGAATACGGAAAAAGCATCATCTTAATCGAGTCGTTAGAGACATCCTTAAACTTGCAAGTAGCGGTAAGACGATTGAATTGGCGGATATGGTTGTGAGGATTGTCCTTCTCATCACCACGGAATTTGTTGCTTTGAATCATGGACAACAAACCCGTCTTAACCTCAAAATTCTCCGCAAGGATAGCGGGAATCACAATAGCCTCTCCATAACCCTCGGTGGGTGCTTGAAGTAACTCCATCATAGTTCGATTCGCCATGGTTGGTGCTTCTCTTACAATGGGTTCGTCAATAGGAGACTCCTCACTAGAATTGTTGGGAGTGGGAGTTTTGTTCTTTTGTTTACGAGCACGTCTTGCTTGATTTCGAGTTAGCATAAACGTCACGTACAACGAGGGGATGAGCAAAGAAGATTCTTTTTGGTGTTTTGTATTTTTTTTCAATTTTTTTGTGGTTTTTGATTGTATTAACCTTTTTGGAACTTGGTGAAATGTATTAGGTAGACAAAAAGTCCACAAATCTCCTCACTAATCAAATCTCTTGATTAACGAAGCCTCAAGGAATGTAAACGATCACGTGGGGTGAACGCCTTCGATGACTTTAGAACGATGGTGGAACACCAAATCGTTCAAGAGGGTTTAATCAATAGAAACCAAGAAAATATATATGATACTTAGTAATACTTTGGGCGGCAAAACCCTCGATTCACTCTCACAATCAAATACTCACAAGCAAGCGGGGAAACGAGGCGGCGCGATGCACTTAAGAGCCTTTTTCCTTAGGATATATTTTATAATATCCGCCTTATACCCACCTTATAGTTTGTAGTTTCAAGATTAAGCTTCACGAAAGTAATTATCTATTTTTGCCTTTTTCTTTGGTTTGAGATTCGAATACAATGATTGGGTAATGACCTCCCAAGTCAAGGTTGTGATTTCTCACGTATTTGGAGTACTTGTGTATTTATTGTTCTACGTATACAATATAGTAATAATATTCACACCAAAACCGAAAAACGATAATACGTATTAGTAGAGTGCTACTAATACAAATACTAATTATGGTTAGTATAAAAACAACAATGCCAAATCAAAACACAACACGCCTCCCCGGCAGCGGCGCCAAAATGATGTTGAAGTTAAACTACACCTTTAGGAAAAGGATGCAATAAATAGGGCAAGTGAGCACGACGATTTAGGAAAACCGTGTGTGAATGACCCAATTTAGTTCGTTCTCAAGGAGGCTAGTGTGTTATGTGTGTAATGATATGGATTAATTTGTGATTATATTTGAGAAAAGAAAAATAGAAAAGGGGATTAGAAGAGAATGACGGTTATGAAGACGGATTAAACTAAGTCTAAAAAGGCGTACACGTAAAGTCGTAAAAACCACCAAAATTAAAATCTTAACCTAAAAATTTCTAAAAATTACCAAAAATCTCTAATAATATTCTAAGAGTTTACAAAAAATCAAAACTTGCAAAAACCTTTTAATTAATTAGATAATGACTTTTTAATGCTAATTAAATCCCTAAAAATCAAAATTAATTATTAAAAAGCCCTAAACAAGATTTTCAAGTTTGTAAACCTCAAAAATACTCTAATTAAGCTAAAAACTATTTTTCAAAATTTTAAAACCAATTAAAACTATTTTTAAACAATTAAAAACTCCTAAAATCAATTAAATCTTAAATTAATTATAGAAAATAATTAAAAGACCTAGAAAATAATTGGAAAGTTGCAAAAATCCTAATTAAGTATTTAGAACCTAGGAAAAATATAAAAACCTAGAAAATCAGACTTTTAATTTTTAATAATAAAATAATATTAAAATAATATTAAAAATCCAAAAATTATAAAAAATTCTAAAAACTTGCAAACTAGCTTAATTTAACCTAAATAACTCAGAAATGAAAGTGAAATTACCTAAATACCCCTACTGGGCCTAGAAAATGGGCCAAACCCAAAACAGTCCCTTATTGGGCTCAATTAAGGCCCAATAAGAAAAATTGCTCAAAATAAGCTCAAAAAGCACAGGTTGACTCAAAATTTGATTTTAAACAACTTTTTCCAAAGGCCCAAAAGCTGAAAATGTGAAATAAGCTAACTTATAATAAGCAGCTTATTCTTAATGGGCTTTTTGGCCCATTAAGCCATAAGCTGTTGCCATAAGCTAAAATTTAACACACAACCTTCTTTTGACCTAACAAAGACTTCTGCAAAAAGAAATTTCAAATAAGACCACTTAATAAGCCAGAAACAAGTCAACAACTTATTCACAAAACGACAAAATAGTCGTTTTTATGATCTAGACCACCTCAGAAGCTGATTCAAGTTGCAAAATGTTTCTTTTGACAAAACTAAGCTTAAAAACCAAAGACCTTTCAAATAAGCACACTCAATAAGCTGGAAAATCAAATAAGCTCTTGTGTTAAAAGTCAAACAAGTTGATTTTCTAGTAAAAAGTCAAAGTCAAAGTCTCATAAGCTCCAGTTCACTAAAATGGGTCAAATAATGAAGATCTATTACAAAAAATAAGTTGTTGCAAGTCAGAATAAGCTAGAATAGCTTATTGATAAGCTGATGATAAAATTGCACTAGCAGGGGCTAGTTTTGGATGTTGAGCAGTGGGAACTTTTCCCACTGCTTGACTATTTTGACTTGTTGTCTTTAGTGACTTTTTCTTGGATTCAGATTTCACAAAGGCACCCAATTGATCTTTGGATCAAAAGGAGTCAATAACAATCAAAATAACACAATCACAAACACCCAATTGATACAGTTTAATCAATTAATCACCAGACATGATACAGACATGAACAACAAGTAGTTTAGCATTCAAGAGCAGTTTTAGAACAATTCAGCCAGCCAAATTCAGCCAAATGCACACAAAAGCTATAATAAACTCCAATAAGCAAGTCTAAACAGGTTTCATGCACTGGTTCAAAGAATTAAGCAAGATTCAAGCAATGAAAGTTACTGATGAACACTACACATGCAGTTTTCTACTTTTGCTGATGTATTTGACACACAAGCCAATTTCAACACCTCAAATCTTTCAAACAGGTTATGTTAACTTTGTTTAAACCACTTTTATCCCTAAGCATGCATACACACTAAGTGTTCCCAAAATCGTAGGTCAAAACAAGCAGAAACAAGGCCTATATAGCAGATTGATTGATTCAAGTGTTCAAACCCAAAAACTTGCAGCAAAACACTCTCAAGCAAAGGTATAGCAGATACAAAGCATAAACAATACTTTCCCTTAACACAAAAACAGATTACAAGCATAAACTAGTAGACCCAAACACCCCTTTAACTTTTTCAAATCAAGATTTTCAAAAGCAAAACAAGATTTCAGGCCAACCAAGCATCAATTAACACTAAAACAAGTCTAATAAACAGATTCAAGCAAGAACAAGCCACAAAATTCACAAGAACAACAGTTTCATACAAATATCACCAAAAATCACAAATTAAGCAGATTTGGAGATTAAGTATGCAAACCTCATGGATGTACATCCACACCCACGAATTTTGAGCTTATGTGCTAGCAAGAACAAGCACAAGCTTCCACAAAAGCCTGCTAAGATTGAACAAGGGTTAAGCACAATAACATGAAAAATCAGAAACTTGGAAAAATCTTGATTGATGCAAACTTGTTACCCCACACTTGATTATCCCCAAGTTATAAGCCTCACCACACCTTAACCAACTCAGTTAGGATGCTATGATCAGCCCTATAGCCCAAGAATTCCAAGATTGGAACAAGACTTAGCAAAATATCAAGAAAATGAGGAAAATATGCAAACTTGTGCACACTCCTCTTTGAAAACAGGTTTTAAACTTCAAAAGCAGTAAACTAAGAACATAAACAAGCAGAATAAAGATGGCACTTGGTCTTTCTTCAAAGCACTTAACTCAAATTCATTAATCTGAAAAAGGATTTACAAGTGTTTGAACAAAGGAAAAACCAAAAGCAGCTGAAAAATGAAGGCCTAAGTGGCTTTATATAGCCTTACAAGTGAACTATGAAAGCTGAAAAACGTGTAACCCTAGCTACTTGATCTTCCAAAAATGCCCTTGAGGATTGGCTTCATGTGACTGATTTCTTGGCTGTTTGTGGAGCTGGCAAGCATGTGAGGTTGATCAAAGGTCTCCAATAAGCTTAACTTTCAAGCTTTGTTGTGGGACGTTGGATTTGCTTTACTGTTTTGTCTTCTTCTTCAAAGTGAAAAAGCAGGGGAAACATGTGACTTGGTTGGTGATGTGGCAAGCTGTTTGAAAGTTGGGATGTGATTAAGGCCACCTTAATCATAAATCTGCACTTTATCAAGGCCTAATTATGACAAGATTAAGAAAACCCAAATCGGCTTAAGAACACCAAGAACATGTTTTTGATCTGTTTTTGTTTTTAAATAAGTGTTAACCGCCTAATTTAAATAATTAATTAAGGGTTAGTTATAACAGATTGTGAGTGGAATGTGAGGTGGAGTTTTGGTGGGTTGTGATTGGAGGAGAGGGTTGAGTGGGACACGTGGGAGATGCTGGTTGGTCTAGGTTAGAATCATGTCTGGCCAGCTTTGGTCCCTTGTTTTCCTTCTTCTTGTCTTTTCACTTTTAATTCTATCAACGCCCACTTTCTTCCTTGTCAACTTTTGCCTTTTTACACTTTTGGCCCAAAAACTTTTGCAAAGTGAAATCAGGGGTAATTCTTGCCATATTTGAATTCTTCAAGGGCTGAATTGGTATTTTCTTCAATAATAATGGTCTAGACTTGCAATATTGATAATTTGGAGGACAGAAATTGCCAAGTCTTGATGATTGAGGGACCATTTTTGCCAATTGTTGAAAGTTGAGGGTCCTTTGTGTAATTTTGAGATTTTCAAAGGACCAAACTTGTCATTTCTTGTACTTTGAAGGACTTCATGATATATTTGACTTTGTGGATGATATTGGTTGACAATTTAGATTTGTTGAGGGGCTAAACTTGCCAATTCTTCAAAGTTAAGGGTTCTTTTTGTAATTTTGACAAACTTTAGGGACCAAACTTGTAATTATGAGGATACAAGGGTATAAAGTGTCAATTCTTCATAATTGGAGGACCCTTCTTCATAATTCTTCAAATCTTCAAGGGTTGATCTTGGGAAAGTCTTCACTAGGGCTTGGTTCATTGTGCGGCTTCGTTTCCCGTGTTCGTTTTTGCATGATTCTTGTGATCTTTTGTCATTATCTCAATATCCGTACCTAAAATACACAAGCAACAAACACAAGCATATATTTGGGTATTTTGATGATATTTAATGCATTTTAAGCCCTATTTGGAAGATGAGACTATGTATAAAAGCAGTCTCATCATGCTTATAAGCCAAATGGCTTATTGGCCTAATTCGTCCAAAATCTATCATCATTTGGCTAACTGGCCACTTGATTCACAAGGACTCAGCCTTGATTCCTTCACAAAAGTTGCTTATAACAAGCTCATAAACAAGTCCTGGCAATTTGGTAACATTTGGAGCACTTTGACTTTTGGTCAAATAAGCACAATTTGGCTTATTTTTCAAAACAACTTATTGGTACATGAAACAACTTACTTTTTGTGATAGGTGTCATTTTTCTAGCTTAATATCATATTTGAGAAGTTACAGGTCTTTTGGTTAAGCTTTTGCTAGAAAACTAGCTTATTTGGCTTTTTCAGCCAGCTTATTTGCTTCTACAGCTTATTCTACTTGACTTTTTGTGATATTTCTTTTTGATTATTCTTAGTTAAGCTATTTGTGAGCTTTTGCAAAAAGAATCAACTTTTGAAACCCTCTAGAACTCAAATTACTCTTTTGTCTTTTAGTGAAAAAGTTCTTTTCTACTTTCTGGCTTATTAATTGAGCTTTTTCAAAATTTCTTTTTGCAAATGGGTTTAGAATCTCATCAGAATGTTGTGTGTTCAAGCAGAGCTTATGGCATTAGCTTATAACTTAATGGGCTTATTGGCCAATTAAGAATAAGCTGTTGACTTATTAAGTTGTGATAGGCATATTTTCAGCTGTTGGGCCTTAGACTTTTGTGCTTAAAATTCAATTTTGAGTCAGACTGGTGATTTTGGGCTTATTTGGTTGAGTTTGGTTTTTATTGGGCTAAAAAGCCCATTAAGGGGTCTGTTTTGGTTTTTATCCCATTTGGGGGCCCAATAGGGGTATTTTGGTAATTTCACTTTCATTTTCTATTTATTTAGGGTAAAATAAACTAGTTTGCAAGTTTTTATAAATTTTTATAATTTTTGAATTTTTAATATTATTTTTATATTTAATTTTAGTTTTTAATCATTTTAAATTGTTTTAATTGGTTTTAAATTTTATAAAAATAGTTTTTAGTTTAATTAAGTCATTTTATAGTTTTACAAATTGAAAAGTCCTTATTTGGGCTTTTTATTAAGTATTTTGATTTTTAGGGCTTTAATTAGCATTTAAAAATTAATATTTAATTAATTAAAAGGTTTGAAAAAGTTTTGATCATTTGGAAACCCTATTTGCATTTTTAGTTATTTTTTATAATTTATTGGGAATTTTTAGAATTAATTTTTATATTGTCCATTTCTACGGTTCTACGTTTTGTCGTCGTAGTGCAATTTTAACGTATCCGTCATTCTAATTTATCATCTTTTCTTTCTCTCATATTAATCCAAAATTATATCAAATTATTCACACACAACAAACCTCCTTGGGAAACGAACTTTACTTTGGGTCATTAGCATTTGATTTTTCCTAAAATCATTTGTTTAATACTTACCGCTCTTTACGCTCTTTTGTTTTTCCTAAAGCAAAGGTGTAGTAAAATACCACAATCATAAACCCACGTTCAAACTGGTACCCATTTCACGTCGTCGAATATTTTGACCAACTAGAGCTTAAAACAGTTCGTATGGTTATGATTATGCAAAAGGTATGTTTAGTTTGTGGATGTTACAAGTTTGAAATGAAATGGGGTATTCATTGGTGTCGTAAGCTATTGAAATGAATGAGGTTTAAAGCTATTGAAAGTGGATGTGAAGATGGTTAAGATAGGGAGGGTGTGTGTTACTGTGTGTGAGTTATGGCATGTGTGGGTGAGAGAAAATCATAGATAGGTAAATATGTGCAATTTGTGTGAGTGAGAGGGGACCAAAACGATCGGCAAATAGGGTTTGAGGATAGTGTGTACTTGGTAGCAGGGTGATGGCAACCTATCAGCAGCTTGCATGTGGTTGTGGTTGACTAAAATTTGAATTTTCTTTTGAGTCACATTACATGGCGGGTAAAAGAAAGAAGCAAAAGTTTGGGATCCAAAAGTTGGTAGGTTGTTATATTTGCAAGTTGCTAGATGAGAGTAATAAAGTCATATTTTATTTAATGTATCAATGTATACATAATGGTGGAATTTGGTACACCATGGGTTGAGGCTCTCGTGGTAAACGTTTGGTGACATCGCCAAAAGGTTGTGTATGCCAACGATTTGAACATGAGAGCGAAGTAATGATGATGTAAACGACGAAAATAAATTACGAATAGAAACTCGCGCGTCATACTTACTACTCAATATTATTGTTTATGTAAAGCACGCGACACATAAGTCCTATAACATAAGCAATCAAATTTAACGGTAACGGGTATAGCTCGTGAGCGTACGAGGTCACAATTTAACACGCCTAGTGTTTGTATAGACATTGACTGAGCACAGTCTGCAACTAAAATCAATTTAGCACATAAAATGACACACGATAAAATCGAGGGTAAGAACTGTAAATATCTCGTGACATTTAAATGTAAAGGTTTAATTAATTAAATATATTTTTTTAATGTGTCAATACGCAGATTATGCGATTTTATTTTCATATTTTATAAAATATGTCCCGTTTTCAAAGGAAACAAGTTTGGTAATGCTCAAAAATGAATTTTGAATAATAACTTATATAATTTATTATTATTTAAAGGATGAAAAATTCTCGGGTGTTACACACAAGTTTTATTCCAATGAACTCCCACCAATTCAAGCACCGGTCTTCACTCCAAATGATACGCCAACTGATGTCCTAAACCATCTCACTACCTACTTTTCAAAACTTGTTGCAACTAGAGGAATTCCACCAACAAACAATCAGCTCCGCATTTCTTCAAATCCTCGACAACAAGCCACAATTCAATATGGTGAAGTAACGGTGCAATCCATTCAAGGAAGGCAAAATTCATATGGACCCACTACAAGGACCGTGAACGCTCAAGCTATTGGAAACGGAAGTACTATTAGTCCTCAAAAGGTTGTGACTTGCTAAAGTTGTCGAGGACAAGGTCATATGGCTAGGGAATGCACGCAACCAAAAAGGAGAAGGGATGCTACGTGGTTTCGTGAGAAGATGTATTTGGTCGATGCTCAATCTAAGGGAAAGATTTTGGATTCAGAGGAATTAGCATTTCTTGCAGACCCAGGGGCAGCAGATAATGAAGGCATTGCATTCGTCTCTACTTCTGATGCAGCATATCAATCAGATGATCTTGATGCATATGATTCGGATTGTGATGACATTCACTCAGCCCAAGCTGCTCTCGTTGCTAATCTCTCTCATTGCGGTTCTAATGTCGTCAGTGAGGTACCAACGACATCTAATATTGTTCATGATAATCCACATCATGTTGAGCATGAAAATGACAACCTTGAACAGCATTTGGGAACTAGTAACTCAAATGATGTGGTATCTAATCCAACACATTTGAGTGAACCTCAACCAAATGCTACGACGGGTATGGAATCTTATGATCAACATGATTTGGTAATGGTGCCTAAACATATTATTGACAACATGAATGTATCCGTCCTACAAATCGTAGAATTAAATGCCAATCTAACCGCTGAGCTTGCGCTGTATAAGGAAAAGGTCAAAACTTATGAAATGGTCCCTCAAGCAGAGAAAATAACTTGTTCTGAATTTGACCAATTTCATTTTGAAAAGATAGAACATTTAAAGGAAATAGAATCATGCTAATATTTCCAATGAATCAAAGGAAAAAGAGTCGGTTGTAAATGATATTCAAAAACTTAAAAAGGATTTTGAATCTCTCGAGTCTAGAAAGTTTGATTCGGAAATTAATGCTACCAAACTTCTTAAATTCAAGAAACAACAACTTTTAAAACAATACGCTTCCACATAAAAGATTCATCTTTTAACTAAATCATTTAAAGAACTAGAACTTAAGCGTCTTCAAGATTTACCACCTAATCCCGATTATGCAAAACAATCTCAGGAATATATTCCTTGTCTTTATGTTGTGACCCTAATTGGCAAATCAAAAGAATCACCTTATGTTTGTGATACTGAGGAGACATTGTCACTTGCGGAAGAAACTCGATCTAAAATGCTTTCAACATTCTGTAACCTTGATTATGATAAGCATAATAAAGATCAATTTGATAAAAAGACCCGTATTCGATTACAAAAGGAATTAGCTCAATTATCAGCTTTTGTGCCCCCAAATTTGTCAAATGAAAACCTTCCTAATATGTCTTCTACATTTGTCAAAAAGGATTTAACTAAGTTAACTCCACCGGCAAGTAAGGTGTCAGATAGATTAAATGCGGTGCACTAACACTTTGCCGATTTTGACAAGGTCATTAAGGAACGTATGACGGCTTCGGCCATGACGGAAGATGAATGGAATTTTGAGCACACTAGAGCTGTGTTTTGAGACAAAATTGTTTCGTTTGTAAACAATATTAAAGCGTGTCTTAGCAATACTGATCAAGATTTTCTTTTGGAAATAGATGAAGTTAGACGTGTTTTCAATGAAATGGATGATGCTTATGAAAACAGTTTACTTGAAATAGAACGAATTTCACGCCAAATTGATCAGCTTCTGAAGCAAGTGATGTCGCATGATATTGTTTCTATCTGTGTGAATAATAGTGTTGATAATGATTCTATTGTGCATAATGTTGAATCTGTGGATAATGTGGTAGATAGTACTTGTCACAAATCTGACGCTTAATTTTTAAAGCTTAAAGATTCCTATAATTCGCTTTCAAAACGTTTTGATGAGATTCAAAAACATTGTATTTCACTTGAATGTAAACAATAATTTATTCAAGAGATCTTTGAAACGTCATTCGAAGGTGTCAATATAGATGATCCAAATTTTCAAAAGGATTTTCAATTGAATTTACAATCAAAACAGCGTCATCCAAGTGACAAGGTTGCTAAATCTTTGCCGATAGACATAGAAAACAGTCAGGAGATTAACTGTATGAACGTACTTGAGGCTGCTGAGAATTTTAAACTTGATCTAGATATTCGAGTTTCCAAGATTTTGTCCAAAGTTGATAACTTAAAACAGAAAAATACACAACTCTTCGATTCAATAAAGCCCGCATGTGCTAATACCACTACACAAAATCAATCATTTATTGAACGACTGAAACGAAAGTCGGTGGAAATATCTGATTTGAGGGAACAAATTTGTGATAAAAATTTGGCTTTTGCTGAGTTAAAGGAAACACTTCATACCTAAAAGGTAAGAATGTTGTGGATAACACAACCACTGTCTCAGCATCGTCCTCTAGTGCAATCAAAAGGAACCTCATTGCCGTCACACCTCTTAACAAGGGCTCTAGGACTAAACCATCTCAAGCATTGGTCACTAAAGATAAGGCAAAATCAAAACAACTTCTAATATTCCTGTGTTGCCTTCTACAGGAGTAAACACCACTACTAAGGCTCAAAAATCTAAGCTAAAAAGAAACACGAAGAATGATAGGATCTTGCCCCCATCTAGTAGTCAAGTGAGGAAGAAAGTAGAAGCCCACCCTAGGAATTTTATTTCTGTTTTGAAGAAAAAGAATCATGTAGCTAAACCTAAAGGCTCTGCGGTTGTGCAGTGTTCTAAGCCTATTGTGAATTCTAATTTGAAGTGTTGGAATTGCAATGAATGTATGTTTTCTAGTCGTCATGATTCTTGCCTTATTGACCATGTGAATGAGATGAATGCCCGGAAAAATGGTTTAGAATGGAAACCGACTGGGAAAGTGTCAACCCAAGTTGGTTGGATGTGGCACCCCACTGGTAGAACTTTCACTATAGTAGGAAATGCGTGCCCTTTAACTAGGATCACTCCCACTAAAGCGAAGAAAGTGTGCCCTTTAATTAGGAGTACCAAGGCTACCAAAACACAAGTGTGTCCTTTAATTAGGAACACCAACACTACTGTAGGAACCAAGTGCCCTTTGAATAGGTCTACTCCAACTGTAGTGCCCGCTAATACTCCAAAACCTCATAAAGTTGGAACAATAAAACATGTTATTGGTAAAACTCACATTAGAAAACGCCAGAAATCTAAGGATAACACAAATGTTAGCAATTCTGATAATTTTATATCTGTACCTGCTAACACTCTGGAACCAATAGTTTACAATGCATTGTTTACTTTCGTTGCTAAAAACAAGTGGTCCAAATTGTTCTCTAGTATTTGGACTCTTGTTTCTCCAAGCATATGACCGGAGATCGTTCTCAGCTCAGAAATTTTGTCAGCAAGTTTCTTGGTACGGTTCGATTTGGAAATGATCATATTGAAAAAATAATGGGTTATGGTGAATATCATATTGGGAATGTTATTATTTCAAGAGTGTATTCTGTGTAAGGACTTGGTCACAACTTATTTTCTATGGGACAATTCTGTGATGCAAACCTAGAAGTTGCTTTTCGAGAGCATACCTGCTTCATCCGTAATTTAGAAGGGGTTGATTTATTGAAAGGTACTCAAGGGAATAATTTGTACACTTTGTCTCTACAAGACATGATGGCCGCTTCTCCCGTATGTCTTCTCTCCAAGGCATCGAAGACTAAGCGATGGTTATGGCATCGACGGTTATCTCATCTTAACTTTGATGCTATTAATCATTTGGCAAAAAAAGAACTTGTTCGTGGTCTTCCTAAACTTACATTTCACAAGGACCATTTTTGTTCCGCATGTACAATGAGGAAAAGCACTATGAAATCATACAAACCCAAGACTGAAGACACCAACCAAGAGAAACTTTATTTGTTGCATATGGATCTTTGTGGGCCAATACGTGTCGAAAGTCTTAGTGGTAAAAAGTACATCCTCGTCATTGTCAATGATTACTCTTGGTTTACATGGGTGAAATTTCTTACAACAAAAAATGAGGCACATAAATTCATCATCGGATTTCTCAAGATGATTCAAGTGCGTCTCAACACTACTGTCCGATGCATTCGTACAGATAATGGAACCGAATTTGTGAATCAAATCTTATGTAATTATTATGAAGAAGTTGCCATATCACATGAAACATCCTTTGCTCTCACTCGGCAACAAAACGGTGTCGTTGAAAGGCGAAATCACACACTTATGGAAGCTGCTCGAACGATGTTAATTTACGCAAAGGCTCCATTGTTTTTATGGGCAGAAGCAGTATCTACAGCAGTTTTCACCCAAAATCGGTCACTAATTCGAAAACGCCATGGTAAAACACCTTATGAGCTCCTACATGGAAAAGTACCAAATAATGATGGTGACAATTTGGGAAAACTTCAACCAAAGGCTAATATTGGTATTTTCATTGGTTATGCACCCATAAAGAAGGCATACTGAATATACAATCGTAATTCTCGTAAGATCCTCAAAACTATGCATGTTGATTTTGATGAGTTGACGGTAATGGCTTCTGAGCAAAGCAGCACTAAACCCGCACTTCATGAAATGGGACCCAGTAACATTAGCTCTGGTCTTGTCCCAAACAACCCTACTTCATCATCATTTACACCACCTTCTAGGAATGAATGGGATACGTTGTTTCAACTGTTCTTTGATGAATTTTTACTCCTCCAAGTATTGTGCTCCAGAACCTGAAGTAATAGCTCCGGTTACCGAATTTCTAGCCCCAGCAAACGAAGCACAATCAGATATGTCTACACCTACAATTGGTCAAGATATACCTTCAACGAGTAATTCTCAACCAACACCTGAATCAACTACCCATATCATTCCTGTTGATGATGAGGAGGATGATGATGATCACGACTTAGAATTCGCTCAAATGCGTGAACTTCCATTCTTTGGTGTACCTATTCCCGACCATAATCAAGTCGGGTCGTCCACCTCAGAGGAAGCTCCTACTACGGTCTACTCCAATCCACGGATTCTTGAACATGATAGCAAGTGGACAAATGATCATCCTATAGATTCTATTATTGGTGACCCTAATCGTCCGATATCCACACGAAGTCAGTTACAAGAAAGTGTAATGTTTTGTCATTTTGATGCTTTTCTCAGTGAAGTTGAACCTAAGACGTGGCAACAAGCATTTACCCAATCCTGTTGGATAGAAGCTATGCAAGAAGAACTTAATGAATTTGTACATCTAGATGTATGGGAACTTGTCCCATGCCCGGATCAAGTGAAGTTACTCACTTTGAAATGGGTTTACAAGGTGAAACTCGACGAGTTAGGCAGAATATTGAAGAACAAGGCTCGACTAGTAGCTCGTAGATGCAAGTAATTATTGGGCATCGACTTTATGGAATCCTTTGCACCGGTTGCCCGTTTGGAAGATATTAGACTATTCCTCGCTTATGCAGCTCACATGAATATGATCGTCTATCAGATGGATGTGAATGTTGGGAAAAAATGTAGCCAGTACACTTGGACGCTGACAAGAGCAATCTGGACGTTGTCAAGAAGAAATCAAGCGTTGACAGGAAGAAGTCAAGCGTTGATAGGAAGAAGTCAAGCACTGATAGAAGACTTAATCTACACGTATTATGTTTCTAGTCTATTTCCAGTAAAGATATGATCGACAATGTATTTATTATGTTTATCTTTACCTAACATAGTTTATACGTAGACTCTTGTACAAGTCTCCTAAATCTATAAAAGGATGCCTTTAGGTTTTAGTTTGATATACGTTTTTAACACTTTCCTTGTATGCAAGTTTGATTTATCAATCAAAGTGAAAGTTTGGTTTACATTGTTTGTGTGTTATTTTTTAAGTATTAATTCCGCATAATACTTAAAATTTTTTATACATAACAAAGTTTCTCTACGTGTTTAACTTGATTTAATATTGTTTACACAAGCTAAATCGATCTAAGTTTGGGATCAACAAGTGGTATCAGAGCTTGTTGAGAAACTTTGATCTAAAGAACACAAAAAACCCTAAATCGCCAAAAACCCTAATTTTCAAGAAATCCTAAAAACAACATGTCTACTCTAGAGTTAACATCATCCTCCTCCTCAACCCCCAACATCAAAATTCCCATGCTAGACCCAGACAATTTTGAGCTGTGGAAGTTTAACTTTGAACAGTACCTGCAAATCCATGACTACACCCTATGGGAAATTATTGAATATGAAAAAACATTCAATAAATCTCAAAAGATTGCAGCTGCCATCTTGACAAGATCAAGTGTTCAAGGCTCTACTGAAGAGGATCGAAACGAAAAACTTGAAGATGGTAGAGCTGTCTCAGTTGAGGATATAGCAAAGAGAAGGAATGACATGAAAACCCTAAGCATTCTCAAACTCTCTTTGGGACAAGCCAATAAGCACAAATATAGAAGCTATGAGTCTGCAAAAGATCTTTGGGCAGTCCTTGAAGTTGCTTATGGTGGTAATGCTGATACTGTACAAGAGAAAAAGAAGCAACTCTTGCATGAGTATGCTGTTTTTAAAGCTCAACCCAATGAAAAGCTAAGTGGAGTGAGAAGCAGACTTCTTAACATTACAAGCAAGCTGTCCTTTATGGGAACAGTGCTTGGTGATGTTGATATCATCACCACTTTTCTTAAAAGTCTTGGTGATGTATGGAAGATTGAAGCAAGGTCTATAATTGCTAATAATACTCACAAAAGTTCTACTTTTGATGATGTTTACAATAAACTGAGGCTGGTAGAGAATGAAACTCTTTTGGATCAAGGAAGCAAGTCTACCAATGGAAATATGGCCTTCTTCTCACATAGTGAAGGTCAATTTGATCAAAAGGAGTCATACATGCACCCCGTTACTGGATCAACTTGTGTCAACGCTGGATCAAGCTGTGTCAACGCAGACACATACAAGGTTGACTCTTCAAGAGTTAAGCCTGGTAGTATTGATCTAGATACTGTTTGTGCATACATTGCTTCATTGCCCAATGGTTCAGTGATTACATATGAGGACCTTGAGCAAATTAGTGATGAGCATTTGGAGGAGATGGATATAAAAAGTGGAATATGGCTCTTGCAAGCATAAGGGCAAATAGATGGAATAGAAGATTTAAAAAGAAGATGACTTTTAATGCTAAGGACACTGCTGGATTTGATAAATCCAAGGTTGAGTGTTATAATTGTCATCGAATGGGACACTTTATGAGAGAATGCAGATCTCCAAGAAGATCTAATGCTGGAAAACCCTCAAGCCAAATCATCAAGGCTCGGGATTCCAAAGCTATGGTTGCAATGCAAGACATTGATGGTGTTGGTTGGGATTGGAGCTATTTGGCTAAAGATGAGGAAGAGAACAAAGCTTTGGTTGAAGAAAAGGAAGAAGAAGAGCATGTTCACTATGCTCTCATGGCACACTCCTCATATTCATCAGACAATGAGGTATATGATGATGCATTTTGTAGTAAGGGTTGTCGTCTAAACACTAAAAAACTTAACCAAGAAGTTTTAAAATTGACAACAGATGTGGTTAGTGAAAGATGCAAGTTATCTAACTATCAACTTGCTCTTACTCAAACTGAAAAGACTGTAGCTGAGTATAAGAAAATGGAGTTTGACCTAAAAGATCAAATCAATATTTTAACTCTTAATTTAAATGCCAGTATTGAGGTTAGAAACATCATGGAGAGAGCTAGTGGTGCTTTACAGGCTAAGTTAGATGAGGCTATCAAAAACAAAGATAATATAGATCTTAAAATTCAGAGATTTGATAAAGCTTCACAAACCCTAGAAAAATGTGTTAGTGAACAAAGGGATTCTAGGGATATGACTGGGATTGGGATGAAAGAGTATGTTGGTGTTCCACCACCTACTGGGAACTTCTCTGGTGTCCTTAGAAAGGACTTATCTTGGACTGGTATACCAGAAATCCAAGAAGAGGAATTTATTCATCCACCAAGAGTTCTTACCCCAGTAGAGGAATACAAGCAGAAGTTGACTGATTTGGACCAATGGAAGAAAGCCAACCCTACCTTGTTTGTTAAGGGTGGCATGCTTAGTGACAGCCCAAATGAGTCTACACCCATAAAAGTGACAAACCCAACCACTGGCAAGACTGTTGACCTTGGCTTAAACATTGATAGAAACCTAGTATTAAATATGCAGAAATGTATAGAAAACCTAGGTCACCAAAAATCCAAATTAGTGATAATGGAACAGGTTTCTTTTCTTCTAGACCTAGAGTTATGTCTAGAAAAGCCTGTTATACTTGTGGAAGTTTTTCACATTTAGCCAATAAGTGTGTCAATGCTTCAAAGGTCAACGCTGATAGAAAGTCAAACACTGTCAAACCCAAACCCTTTGTCCAACAAAGTCCACAAGTTGTTAGAACAACCCCATTCTTTACTAAAGGGTCTAATACTTATGGACAAGTACCTTTTCAGAAGACCAATACATGGTCTAAGAGACAATGGGTTCCTGTAGCAAACCCTAGGTTCAACGCTGATAAGGGTAATTTCAGCATTGACAAGAACAAATTAAACGCTGACAGAAACATTTCCAGACCTAAGAATGGAAAATATTTGTAACCAAAGGGAAAAGGGTCTAAAGCTTCTTCTAGCTTGACATGGAGACCTAAGCAATACCAAAACCCTAATTCACATGGGATTTCTATGACCTGTAACAGATTTCATTATATTTCAAAGGTCATAACAAAACCAATTGGGGTTAACTGGGTGTTTAATCCAAAAAGGGATGAACAAGGGGTTGTCATCAGGACTAAGTCTATTCTTGTTGAACAACCAAATGAATCCAAGTCTGCACAGGCTTGGGTTCCCAAAGAAAACTAATTTATTTTCTTTATGTGCAGGGCATTCAATAGGAGGTTAATGATTATGGCTATTGGGATAGTGGATGCTCTAGGCACATGACGGGGAAGGAAGATTATCTGACAATTTTTATCCCCATTAAAGATGGTGACAAAGTGTACTTTGGAGGTGGATATGGAACTATCACTGGCAAAGGCACTCTTCTCACCAACAATTTGCGTTTTTAAAATGTGTTTCTGGTAAAAGAACTTGACTATAATCTGTTTAGTGTATCACAAGTATGTGATAACAAAAATAAGGTTCTTTTCACTGATACTGAATGCTTGGTGTTGAGCAAAGATTTTAAAATACCAGATGAGAAATTCATTGATTATAGAACACGTAGGCATAAGGACATTTATAATGTGAATCTTAATGGAATTAAGATGAATAATAATGTGTCATGTCTATATGTTAAGGCTTCAGTTGATGAGAGTAATCTTTGGCACAGAAGATTAGGGCACATTAATTTTAAGAATATAAATAGGCTTGCGAGACATGGTTTAGTTGATGGTTTGCTTGAAAAGGCTTTCCACAATGACCATTCTTGTGTTGCATGCCTTAAAGGCAAACAGCACAAGGTCTCATTTAAGTCTAAACAAGTGCACTCTAGTTCTAAACCTCTTCACTTACTACATATGGACTTGTTTGGTCCAACTAATATAGAAAGCTTAAATGGTAAATCCTACTGTTTTGTCATCACTGATGATTTTTCTAGATTTACTTGGACTTTATTTTTAGCCTTGAAGAGTGACACTGCTGATACTTTGATTAACTTCATTACCCAAATTGAAAAGAAGTCTTGTAATGAGGTTAAGATGCTTAGAAGTGACAATGGTGGTGAGTTTAGAAATAAGTGATTAGATGACTTTTGTGCCAAGAAAGGGATTACTAGACAGTTTAGTGTAGCTTGAACCCTACAACAAAATGGGGTTGCTGAGAGAAAGAATAGAACCCTCATAGAAGCAGCCAGGACCATGTTGGCTGATGCTCACTTTCCCATTGCTTTTTGGGCTGAGGCTGTGAATACAGCTTGTTATGTTCAGAATAGGGCATTAGTCAACAAGATTCATAACAAAACACCTTATGAGCTACTTTAGGGCAGAAAACCTAATACTGGTTTTCTTAAACCTTTTGGATGTCATGTAGTTGTGTTGGATACTAGTGATGCCTTAGGTAATTTTAGTGCTAAAGGTGATGAAGGATACTTCATGGGTTATTCTGTGCAGAGTATAGGATATAGAGTTTACCTTAAGAAAGAAAAACGTATACTTGAAAAAGTACATGTTAGGTTTTTAGAAAGTAAACCTAGTGATCCTGAAAGTGGTCCAAATTGGTTATTTAACTTGGAACCTCTATCTAGGACATTGAATTATATGCCTGTTACTAATCCAAACATTGTGAAGGTGATTTCAAATGTTGTGGAAGAATCAGTTGTTGATGTTTCAGGAAGAATCAGTTGGATCACAAGCAGACAAAACAGCACCTATCCTTGAGTATGTTACCATTCCCATATAGACAGATGCATTTGCTGCTGCTGCTGCTGCTGGAAAGGAAAAAGGTGGTCCCCAATTATCACCAATTGAAAACATGCATGATCTTTCAGGCGCCGACAAAGGAAATTCTGGCGCTGACAAGACAAATTCAGGCGTTGATGGCTCAAACGTTGACAACATTGGTTCAGGCGTTGACAGATCTTTTGACCATTTTTCTCTTCCAATAATTTTGAACAAGGTGAATCTTCAAACAGAAATGGAGAGGTTCATTCAGATGATGATGGAAGAGAGTCTGAAGAGGATATTGGTAACATGGAAGATGAGATTGAGGATAATACACTTATTGAAGGAGGAGTGCTTACTTCTACAATCAAAAATCATCCTCCTTCTCTAATTATTGGTGATGTAATGACTCCTGTTCAAACTAGAAGGTCTCATCAGAATCAAAGAGGATTTATTTCCAATATTCACAAGAAGGTTGATACCCCTCTTGTTCAAGCATGTTTGTTTGCCAGTTTTCTGTCACAACAGGAACCCAAGAAGATTTTTGATGCTCTCAAAGAACCAAGTTGGGTGGAAGCAATGCAAGATGAGCTTCACCAATTTGCTATCCATGATGTTTGGGAGTTGGTTGATTGTCCTAGACATGTCAGACCTATTGGGACAAGATGGGTTCTTAGGAACAAAAAGGATGAAAGAGGCATTGTGGTCAGAAACAAGGCACATTTAGTGGCACAAGGATATACACAAGAGGAAGGGATAGACTATCAGGAGGTCTTTGCACCTGTTGCAAGGGTTGAGGCTATAAGGATTTTTCTAGCCTATACTTCCTGCATGGGCTTTACATTCTATCAAATGGATGTGAAGAGTGCTTTTCTTTATGGCATAATTGTTGAGGAGGTTTATGTAATGCAGCCTCCTGGTTTTGAACATTCAGAACATCCAGACAAGGTGTATAGAGTTAACAAAGCTATGTATGGACTTCAACAAGCCTCAAGAGCATGTTATGGCACATTGTCCACCTATCTGGTGGAAAATGGATTCAAAAGGGGCACCATAGACCAGACCTTTTTTACAAAGAAGACTTGTAAGGATTTCTTACTTGTACAGGTCTATGTGGATGATATCATCTTTGGCTCTTCTAGTCTAAAGATGTGTGAAGACTTTTCCAAACTCATGACAGACAAGTTCAAGATGAGTGTAATGGGGGAGATGAACTTCTTTCTAGGGTTACAAGTACAGCAGAAATAAGATGGTATGTTCATCTCTCAAGATAAATATGTAGCAGAAATCTTGAAGAAGTTTGGCTTTTCTCCACATGAGAAACGGGCTAGCACACCTATGGATAGGGAACACCCTTGGGGAAAAGTTGGAGATGGAAAAGAGGTGGATTTCAGGCATTATAGGTTAATGATTGGTTCATTGATGTATCTCACAGCTTCAAGACCTGACATTATGTTTGTTGTGTGTGCATGTGCATGCCATCAAGTGACTCCCAAATAATGTCATCTCTATGTTGTCAAGATGATTTTTAGGTACCTTAGGTGTTATCCAAACTTGAGATTATGGTATCCAAAAGATTCCCCATTAGAGCTTATTGCATATTCAGACAGTGATTATGGTGGTGACAAATTTGATAGAAAATCCACAACTGGTGGATGCCAATTTCTTAGGAGTAGACTGATATCTTGGCAATGCAAGAAACAAACAGTGGTGGCCAACTCTACAACTCAAGCAGAGTATGTTGCTGCAGCTGCTTGTTGTGGATAAGTTCTATGGATTCAGAACCAGCTGTTGGATTATGGGTATAATTTCATGCATACCAAGATTTTTGTACACAATAACAGTACTTTATGCATTATTAAAAATCCTGTACATCACTCTAAAACAAAACACATAGAAATTAGACATCATTTTATAAGAGATTGTTATGAAAAAGGTTTAATACAACCAGATAGGGTTGACAAAGAAGAAAATGTGTCTGATTTATTAACTAAACCTTTTGATACTATAAGATTTCAATACTTGGTAACAAGTATTGGAATGATCAATCTCACTTAATATGTGTTTTGGGATCTTATTGTAAAAGTATGTACAGGATATGCATTTGTTATTGGTCTTTATATACAAAATTAGATTTTCCACTTTATTTGTCAAACGCTGACAAAGGTTATTTTAACGCTGATAAGTGTTAACGTGACGTTGTCAGCAACATGTTAGTTTTGTGGTTTTTGATCTAATTGTGCAGGCGTTGTTAGCATTGTACCATTGGATACAGATTTGCTTATGGATTCTTGGAGCATTATTGGAGCATTTTTCAATTTATGGATGATGGTTGGAGTATTTATATTCCTATCTTGACATAAATTTTTATTACATGCATATTATTTGGCAACTTATGTATCATAGTTTAAGGGGAGGTTTAGGAACCTTTTAGGACTTTTTGGGTATTCATATAATACTCTTATCACAATTCTAGATTGTGTCCACTGGTGAGTATGAATTAGTTTACTTATTCATGAGGCACTGTAGCATTCAAAGTTGATATACAATGCACGCTGCCAAGACTTTTTGGCCTAGAATTGGTTGTGGTCTGTTGGGAGACTTGGGTATGATTTATATTGGGCTTCCCTAGGAAGTTACAAATGATTTTATGAGATAACTTCCCTATCAAGAACTTTGGTTAGCAAGGGACACTAGAGGACTGTTATGTCTATCTTGCATAAGCAAGTGTGCAGGATTGGACAGTGCTTGCCACCCTATAGTAATTTTCAGTTTATAGGTTATCTTCACTAGGATAAATCACTTTGTTAAGGTCCTTTTTCATTTTTATTATTTTTATTTTTGGACGTTGACCGATATATCAATCATAGAATGGTCATTTTCACCTCCCGGGTCAAAGCACTCATCCTCATTTCCCGGAGAGGGAAATTGACACATCACCCGATTGGGCGTGCATTCAGTAGGATGAGGGGGCAATATAGTAGGAGAAGTAAGAGAAGAATTACCTTCCACCTGCGATACCTTTCCAGTAGAGTCAGAACTCTCCACCTCTGCGATAGAAGGGGGCATGGCTAAATATGTAATGGTCAAAGAATGTCCTTCGTCAATCCCTTCGTCAAAGAGAGGATTCACCTCACTAGATATGTAATCGTCATCAAAATTAAATAAAGGGTTCGAATAAATCTTGAAAGTTTCCTTCGAAACGTCTTCATCAGATAGTGACTCGTCATCACTAGAAGTAAAATCATCATCTTGATCAAAAAAAGGATTGGAGAAAGCCAAAGAATCCTCTTCAAAAGTGGTTGTGGAAGGAACATCATCAGAAGAAAGTGCATCATACTCATCGTCACTGTCGGATGTCAACTCAGATTCACTTGGATTAGGGACAAGGTTATCAGCACTAGACGTATTGAATTCGTCGGATTCCTTTGCAGGAATTGTACTAATATCCTCATCCCTTAGGATGGTTGAATCCTTAGGCTCCGACAAGTCGGGAGAAGGAATAGCATTCTCATCGGTCCAAGAAATAGGACTCTCATCGTCATCACTGTCATAATAATATGGAGGCACAAGAGGAGGAGTATAAGCATTAAGGTTAGATACATGCTCTCGTTGCTGATCTGCTTGACATTTTGCGTTGTATTTATGGAAAGCTTCTTCGAGGTTTTGAAATTGAGTAACAAGAGTAGCCCATTGTTCGTGGGTACTCAATTGTTCGAAAGAAGGTTGATGATTGACGGTGTGACGTAGGGGCTCAAAGTTAAATGCACTGGGATGATAGCACGGTGGTTTCTCAAAGATCTTCGACGGATCACAAGAAGAAACATCGTGAGGGCCCCCACAAATATAGCACCACGGGTATGGAGAAAAACCCGGTGCATCTTGAGGATAGGGATTGTCATAGACGGGAGAAGGTGAGAAAGTATTGTAAGAGGAGAAGTATGAATTTGTTGAATTGCAAAATGGACAAAATCCAAATTGTGTATCGTCGATATCAAAACCACACCGCTCACAAGTACACCATTGGCATGTTTGAAAACCATGCCATGGTCTCCCACACTGTACACAAGACGAATCCATGAAGAATTATAAATAAGAGGGGTAAAGAAAAGAATTAAACATAATAGAGGATAAAGAGGAATATTTTTGGTGCAAAACTTTGAAAAAGAAATGCTTTTTAAGATTTTTCAATTTTTTTTTTGGGATTTTTGGAAAATTTTTGACACGAAAAATAAGGTTCACGAGTGAACGGATCCCAAAAAGCAACGCGTCTCTCACAGAAAACCGTTAATCTTCACGAAAAGAGCCGGCAGCGGCGCCATTTTAATGTAAATTTTGCTAGGTTCAATTGTTGTTCTCGGTATCTTAACGAATTGATTTCCGGCTTAAAGTACGACTCTATTGTTTTTGGTGAAACAAATATTTTTGGTTGTTTTTAAAATAAAATGTGCAAAACTATTAAAGTAAAGGGCAATTAATTTAAATCTAAGTCTAATTAAAAGTAAAAGGGCAAATATTTAAAAACGTGACGAGAAATTAAAAGGGCACTAAAGTAAATAACGCAAACTTAAAACTATCTAAGGCAAACTTAAAACGCAACTAAAAGTTAAAATTAAGGCAAGGCTAAAATAAATCTAAGGCAAAATGAACTTAAAGTGCGACTAAAAAAGGCGGGAAAAATAAAGTTTGAAATTAAAAATCAAGATAAAAACTAAAAAGAACCTGAATACAGCTCATTCGGAACAATCCTTCGTCCGGAACAATCACTCATCCAGAATGTCACCTTCGTTCGGAATGATTTTTCTTCGCTCGGAATATTACCAAAATCCTTGATCCGGAACAAATTATTCTGAATATGTCACTTATCCAAAACAATCCTTCGTTCGGAACTTCTGCTGATTCAAAGCCCTTAGTTCGGAAGTTTCTGGTTAACCCTTGATTCGGAAGTTCTTGAGTCGGAACTTCTTGATTCGGAACCCTCCCAAAAGTTTGGTTCGGAATACTTCCGAATGAACTGCTCCTGGTTCGGAAGTTGTTGATCCGGAAGTTTTCTATTCGGAACTATTCGGAACTCTTCCGAATGAACAAGAAAACCTGGTTCGGAAGCTTCTGATTCGGAAGTCTTGATCCGGAACTTTCTGATTCGGAAGTTTCCTTGATCCGGAAGTTTCGTTCGGAACTTTCGTTCGGAAGTTCCTGATTCGAAAGTTTGGATGTTCCGAATGAAACAGCTTGGTTCGGAACTTCTGGACAGAAACCCTTGGTTCGAAACTTCTGGAAAGAAACCCTTGGTTCGGAACTTAGGATGTTCCGAATGAAGCACTTAGCCTTGCTGGTTCGGAACTTTCTTGGGAATCACAGTAACAGAAACAAACCAAAGAACAAGGAAATACAGTAACACACGAATCTAATCACAATTTAACCAAAATTAAACAAAAGATTAAATCAAACTAATCACAAAGCATCCAGTAATCATAAACAAACAATCCAAATCAATAAAACTAACAAATCTAACCACAATAATCAAAACCCACTTGGATCAAAATAAGAACATGAACATAAACATAAACATACAAATCAAAGATTAAGAAAGGTAGATAGGAGATTAACAAGATAAAGTAAAGATTGACAAGAATTAAATGGAAACTTACTTGAAATTAAAGGAATTTAAGGTGCAAGACCAGTATTTAAATTTGACAGGTAATTAAATGACAAGGTAATTAAAAGTGGAAGAACTAATTGTCACTATTAGCCAACAAAGAAAAATGATTAACAACAAATCTATATATATAGGGGAGGATTAGGAAGCTTCCTCCTCTCCTTCATTTTCTCTTAATTGCATCATTAGGCCCTTCCTTCTTAATCTCTTTGTTAATTGCACCATTAGTCCTTAAGCCTTTAAATCTTCTTTAATCTTGGACTTTAATGACTTTTGGCTTGGGATTTCTTTGAACTCGTCTTTTAATTCTTCAATAAATTAGACTTGAGTTTTTCGGCTTTTGATAAACTTCCGTCTTTTGACTTTTTCTTCGATAAATCTTCAGAACTGGTCTTGGACTTCCGTTCTTTTTGCACTCTTGACTTCTTGACTTCATCTTTCATCTTTTTCTTCAATAAAAGCCCGTGAATGCCCGTGTTTTCTCCACTTTTCACCTTTCCGTCCTAAATCACAACAAAAACAGAAACCACGCATAATTCCGACATAGAAGACATAAAATACACATTTTAGCTCGGTTATTATTGTAATTAAGTGGTAAAAAGGATGGGTGTTTACACACCTATCAATCTATGGCGCCTAAGTTTAAACCAAGTGACTTGGTATTGGGATTCAGAAGTCAGCATAATATGGTTGCTTATTTGGAGGCTGATGATGCTCTGTTTCCTCAATATACTCAGATGGTGGCGTATTTGAATGCATCCCCTCTTAGGTATGCACTTTCTGATGCTCCTCTCATCCCTATCAATCATATTAAATAGTTTTGGAACATTCTTAGTTCCTCAACACTTAATAATGTGACTACATTAACTGCTATTGTCCATGGGCGTCCATGGGTGGTTACTGAAGCCTTGGTTCGCCAGGCTTTGCATCTTAATGATGAAGATGGTATAACCACTCTACCCATTGGTGAGATAGAACAGGGACTCCAAGCTTTGGGTTATCCTTTCCCTGAAGAGGGAACTTTAAACAAATATAATAAACAGGAATTTCCCCCAGCTTGGAAGTACTTAATACATGTCATCCTTCAATGTTTAAGTCCCAAATGTACTGCACATAATGAAATTAACAGGTCAATTGCTAGTGCTATTGTGTGTATTACTAATGGGCAAAAGTATAATTTTTCTAAACTGATTTTTGATGGCATGTGTAAAAACAAGGGTAATAAGATGACTCTGGCTTACCCACAATTTTTACAAATGGTTTTTGATAAACAAAGGTATTGCATCAGGGATCATGATGATTTTTATACGATCCCTGTGCAAAAGAAAGCTATTTTTAGTAAGATGAATTCACCCCCTCACAGAGACTTACCCCTTATCCAAGCCATGCTTGCTGTTATTGTAGGAGCACAACCTCAACCTGACCCACAACCTTTACTTGACCCATTGCCTGAACCATTACCTTCACCCCAACATATGGAAATTGACCAAGATCCCTTCAACGCTGACACATTAAATGTTGGCGTTGATACTATAAATCCAAACGTTGACACCTTTCCACCACCGACCCAAACACCCCTTAACCTACAAACTACTACCCAATCCACATCATCTTCTTCACCCCCAGACTTTAGGATGGAAAAACGCCAAAGGACCATTGGAGTGTTCTCATCTGGTGGTCCTAGCCGTGTTGTAGAGAGAACCACCACCACAAGTGTGGTTGGTGACATGGGTGAGGCTAGGACTATTGGTGCTAGCTTAGATTCAGGCCAAGCCAGTCCTAACATCATTAACACCTCATCCATGCCCCATGAATCTACTTTGGGAGATCAAATATCCATTCTAGAGGAGGGCAGATTGGAACCATACACAATGTTGGAATTGACGGTTGTCTGCATTAGCTTGCAAAAGCAAAATGCAGACCTGGTACATACTGTCAACACACAAGGCCTTGAACTCAAGAAATTGAGGGAGAGGATTGTTCATTTAGAAGATTCTAACAATAGGCATGGTATGGAGGATTCTTCCAAAGGGGAGGATGAGCAGGTACATGTGAGTGACAAAGGCTCACATGATGGAGAATCTTTGGATGTGGCTGAAGCTCTTACAAATTTGAAGAAGCAACCAGGTTTTGATGTCTCTTTGGTTACTCCTACAAATTTGAACTTATCCTTTACAGCAATGATGGAGCAGTTCACAATAAGCGCTGACAAGAGTAAGGTGAGCATTGGCAAGCAGATTTTGGATGCCGACAAGCCAAGCGCTGATAAGAGAAATTTGGGCGTTGACACATAGGATTTGGGCGTTGATAGACCTGCAGATATGGTTGATGTATTCCAGTCATCAGCTATCATCAAGGAAGTGTCTTCATAGGTACCATCATCATCCTTACCCATCATTGATCCATTAAATAAGGGTAAAGGAATTATGGTAGAGACAGAGGTTCCCAAGGATGCAGCACAAGTACAATTTGATTCAATGTTGGCTGCAAAACTTATGGAACAAGAAAAGAAGAAGGTGGTTGAGTCACCATTTGTGGTTACCTCTGAGGAACAAGAAGGAGGTAGTGATGAAAGTACAGATTCAAGTGTTATGATAATTGAAGAACCAGAAAGACTTGAATATGATGATGAGTTGGCAAGGGCAAAACTTGCAGAGTTAAAGTTGAAGGTAGATTATGATATGCCATAAGTTGCCCAGATGTACTTTGCTTGGGAGAATAAGGTCTTGGAGAATCCAAATATGTCTTTATCAGATCAGATTTAGGGATTGGAGATTCTTCTTAGGATTTAGAGGGATTGCCAGGTAATCCTAAAGTATAAGGCCAGCAATGTTTTCTCACAGTCTAAGAGAGAAAGAAGGGAGCTTTATTATATGTTGCTTAGATGTCATCAAGTAGGTTGGACTTTTCAGAAGTTGCAGGAACTATCCTTTGATGAATTGGAGTATAAGGCTTATCCTATATGGGCAAGAGTGCAAGAGATGAACACTATCAGACTTCTTTCAGATGAAAGGAAAGAAGAACTTGCAGAGGAGATGGAGATTCAAAGGGCTATGATTGTTCCAATACCATTGAAGAAGGGAGTTCCACTTGAGTTTCCTTCTAATTTGAATAGACTGAATCCCAGTGAGGCTGTTATTAGAAAGAGTATTAAGCTCTCACCCATGGAAGCCTCACATATGGTGGAAGTATTACCTCACGATGCCAAAAACCCTATCATTAGTTATGAAGAAGATGCAAGTGGGTTTTGGATGATTAGCAGATATGGGAAAGAGGTACAAACTTTTACTACTCTTATGTCTTTGTTTGCAAGTTTGGATAGGGAAGACTTGGCAGACCTTTGGAGGTTAATGCAGGCCAAGTATGAGACTGAAGCACCTACTTCAGTCAATGGAATAAAGCTTTGGTTAACATTCAAGAGAATGTGTGCACCAGAAGAAGAAGATCCTGTTTGGAAGGATCTTGAGGATGATATCAGTGGACTTCAATGGCGTCTCTATTCAGCAGCTGGTGTGTATCATTTGTGTTCTATAAAGTTTTTTGAATATCTTCTTGTGGATGCTGAGTATCCCATGTCCAAAGAAGTTTTGAAGAAAATGATGACAACACAGCTAGAGATAGACTACTCAAGTGACGTGGCCAAAGATTTGATTAGATTTGTTTATTTCCAATTTGATAAGATTTGTAAGAATCCTCCTAGTTCTTAGTTTTTATTCGGAAACTTGATCATTATAGTAGATATCAAGTTTAGGGGAGGATTGTTGCGAATAAAATGTAGCCAGTACACTTGGACGCTGAAAAGAGCAATCTGGACGTTGTCAAGAAGAAATCAAGCGTTGACAGGACAAGCATTGATAGGAAGAAGTCAAGCGTTGATAGGAAGAAGTCAAGCACTGATAGAAGACTTAGTCTACACGTATTATGTTTCTAGTTTGTTTCTAGTAAAGATATGATCAACAATGTATTTCTTATGTTTATCTTTACCTAAAATAGTTGATACATAGACTCTTGTACAAGGCTCCTTAATCAATAAAAGGAGGCCTTTAAGTTTTAGTTTGATATACGTTTTTAACACTTTCATTATATGCAAGTTTGATTTATCAATCAAAGTGAAAGTTTGGTTTACATTGTTTGTGTGTTCTTGTTTGAGTATTAATTCCACATAATACTTAAATTGTTTTATACACAATAAAGTTTCTCTACGTGTTGAACTTGATTTATTCTCGTTTACACAAGCTAAATCGATCTAAGTTTGGGATCAACAGTGAAGACGACATTTTAAATGGTGAAATCAAGGAAGAGGTCTATGTTTAATAGCTGGATGGTTTTGTGAACTCTAAATATCCTAATCACGTGTATAAGCTTAAGAAGGCTCTCTATGTGTTGAAGCAAGCTCCACGCGCATGGTACGATCTATTGTCACAATTCCTCATTACGCAAGGCTTCGCTAAAGGCAAAGTGGATCCCACGCTGTTTATCCAGAAACGAGGTAAAGATATGATTGTGGTACAAATATATATTGATGATATTATATTTGTTGCCTCGACCCAAATCTTATCGGATGAGTTTGGGACACTCATGTCTTCCAAGTTTAGGATGTCAATGATGGGCAGGTATCATTTTTCTTAGGTCTTCAGATATCTCAGAGTCTTAGAGGCTTCTTTATCAATCAATCCAAGTATGCCCTTAAATCGCTTAAGAAATATAAGATGGAATCTTGCGACCCCGTTTATATTCCAATGGTGGAACAAACTAAGCTAGATGCAGATCTACATGGGATTGCCGTTGATCCGACACTTTATCGTGGAATGATCGGTACCCTTCTGTATATCACAGCTAGTCGACCTGATCTTCAATTTGCCATATGTATGTGTGCTCGGTATCAAACTAGGCCTACTGAGTTACACTTAGCTAATGTTAAACGGATCTTTCGGTATATAAAAGGAACCATTAATCGGTGAATTTGGTATTCGAAGGAATCTTTAATTGCGCTAATGGCATATGCAGATGCGGATCACGCGGGTTGTCAAGATACAAGGCGTAGCACAAGTGGAACTTTGCAACTACTAGGAGATCGACTAATCAGTTGGGCATCGAAAAGGCAGAAAAGCGTTGCAATCTCAAGTACGGAGGCAGAATACATAGCTATGTCCGGTTGTTGTGCTCAAATTCTTTGGATGAGATCACAATTAACCAACTATGGTCTAGGTTTCAACAAAATTCCGATGTACTGCGACAACAAAAGTGCAATTGCCTTATGCTGCAACAACGTTCAATTCTCCCGGTCGAAGCATATTGACATTCGCTACCACTTTATCAAGGAGCAACTAGAATATGGAGTGATCGAGATTTACTTTGTCAGATCTGAGTATGAATTGGCGGATATTTTCACGAAGGCTTTAGATTGCGCTCGAATTGAATTTTTGGCCGACAAGCTAGGATTGAGAACTTTCTCGCCCGAGACTCTAAAGGAATTAACAGATGAAGCGATAGAATAGTGGTGCTAAGTTATTCTCCATATCCTAGGTGATCATCTGTATATATTGTTTATATTTTTATCCACTAAAGCAAAATACAAAAATATAAAACCATATAAAAACCATGAAAATTGAAAAATTCATAAAAATCCAAAGATATTTTTACTTTATTTTCAAAGGAATGTCTTTTTGTACGATAATATTTACGGCCTTAGAAATGTTGATTAATATCGCCACGGCGCCATAAATAGAGTTCGTACAAAAGTTGTAAATTTTTCATAAAACATGCCTATATGGCTTGTAGTCATTTCAGACTGCAACCCGCTTTTCATATTAAAGTCAAGTATTTCTTATGAAAGATTTGGCTCAATAACGGGAATTAATTTTCTCGGGCATGATTTACTTTATAACCATGTAAGGGATTGTGTTTACGTAATAACACAATCTAACACGGATATATGTACGTGTCAGTGCATTTATTTTATAAAACAAGAGAAATCTTGTTTTTATGAAGTTATCATCTCTACAAACATAGCAATTTACATTTGGTATCTACATACTCGACGATGCGACTACTCAAACGACGACTACAACTCTTTCAATAGAACACGGGTCAACAATTGAGGGGGAGCAATTGTCAAGCATTCAAAATCTTTGAGGCCGAAAGTGCCAAGTTCACTAATTGGTGTCAAGACAACAATATCAATTGATAGGTGTGTAAAAACCCATCCTTTTTACCACTTAACTACAATAATAACCAAGCCAAAACGTGTATTTTATGTCGTAAATGTCAGATTTATGCGTGGTTTGTGTTTTTGTTGTGATTTAGGACGAAAATGTGAAAAGGGGAGAAAACACGGGCATTCACGGGCTTTTATCGAAGAAAAAGACAAAAGACGAAGTCAAGAAATCAAGAGTGCAAAAAGAACGGAAGTCCAAGACCAATTCTGAAGATTTATCGAAGAAAAAGTCAAAAGACAGAAGTTTACTTAAAGCCGAAGAACTCAAGTCTTATTTATGAAGATTTTTCAAGACGAGTTTAAAGAAATCCCGAGACAAAGTCGTTAAAGTCAAAGAATTAAGAAGACAAGGACTAAACGATAATTAAAGAAAGAAGAAAGAGGGGAGGAAGCTTCCACTAAGCACCTCCTTAATCCACTATAAATAGGATCCTTAGGCTTTCATTTTTTCTTGTTGGCTAAGTGTGACAATTAGCGCTTCCATTTTAATTACTTGCACATTTAAATACATGTCATTTATTTAATTGTCTTACACCTTAAATTCATTTAATTTCAAGTAAGTTTCCTTTTAATTATTGTTAATCTTGACTTTTATTGTTCATCTCCTATCTACCTTTCTTGGTTAATCTTTAATCTTTATGCTTTATGTTCATGTTTATGTTCTTTCAATTTTTATTGATTAGATTAAGTGGGTTTTGATTATTGTGGTGTTTATTGTTAGTTTTATTGATTTGGATTGTTTGTTTATGATTAGTAGATGTTTATTGATTAGTCTTGCTTAATCTTTTGGTTTAATTTAATTATTTTTGGTTAGATTCGTGTTATTTTGTTCTTCCTTGTTCTTCGCTATTACTGTTGCCCAGGTTATTCCGAATCAAGGATCAGCTTTGCATTCCGAATCAAGGTTTTGTTGTGAGTATTCCGAATAATAAACTTATTCCGGATAAAGTGACATATTCCGGATCAGTTTGTTATTCCGGACCAGCAACATATTCCGAATCAACTTGAGTATTCCGGATCAAGACAATATTCCGAATCAGTGGATATTCCGAACCAAGCTTGTATTCCAGATCAAGGTCTTCATTCGAAATAACTTATATTCCGGATCAAGGTCGTTTATTCGGAATAATCAGTATTCCGAATCAAGGTTGTGGTTGTTCATTCGGAATATTCCGGATGAAGGGTTTATTCTAGTTTATTCCGGATCAACTTGGTATTCCGAATCAGAAGATATTCCGGATCAGCCTATCATTCCAAATGAAGGCTTTATTGTGATTTATTCCGAGTGAAGCTTTTATTCCGAATAAAGAGTTATTCCGGATGAGCAATTTGTTCCGAATGAAGTAATATTCTGGGTGAACATTTTATTCCGGATCAAGGGTTTTGGTAAATATTCCGAGTGAAGGAGAATTATTCCGAACGAAGGTGACATTCTGAACGAGTGATTATTCCAAATGAACTGTTTTTAGGTTATTTTAAGTTTCTGTTTTTAAGTTTTAAGCTTTACTTTTCCCGCCTTTTTCCTTAGTCGCACTTTAAGTTTACTTGCCTTAGATTTATTTTGGCCTTAGTTTAAGTTTTAGTTGCGTTTTAAGTTTGCCTTTAGGATAGTTTTAAGTTTGCGTTATTTACTTTAATTGCCTTTTAATTTTTGTCACGCTTTAAATCCTCGTCATTTATTTTAAATTAGACTTAGATTTAATTTACCCGCCTTTTACTTAATAGTTTTTGCACCCTTTAATTTTACTACAACGACACAACATTTGTTTCCACTAAAAGACAATTGAGTCACACGTTTACCAGTAATCAATTCGATTAGACCACCACAACGAACTTCAATTTTTATACAGGCTAAAAACCTTGTATTACCAATCGTACATGTTGTAACAACTTGATTTTTGCGTCTTATTATTATTATAGATACGTGCTCGTTATTAATCATTTGCTCATTTACGGTTTGTGTCGGTTATTAATACTTATCAAATTGTTGTGAATACACATATCTAGTTTGTTTAAGTCACGTGATTGAGTTTTCGTGTTGTGTTATTCACGTAGTTAAGATTATACACGTCTAGAACTTACGTCGTTTTGATAAACCCCTCTTGGGCCGAACATCATGTTAAACTACTTACTTAATGGACCAAATACTATTAATCATGATGGGTCGATTGCCCACTAAACCCTTATTGGGCTGATTCCAACTTAGAAAGAATATACAAAGTTACCAAAAACTGAGAACTTGAAGCAAAGTTTATAACAAGTCAGTAAGACAAAGCTGTGATTTCAAAATAGTCAACCAAAGTCAAACCTGCATATTATATGTTCCCACTCAACACCACAATCCAACACACATGCCAATACTACCTTAAATGGGTATATCACAAGACCTCCAAATTCGGATAGGGATTAACCCTATGTCGAGAATACTAAGTTAAAAACAGTCCATGTTCACAAGTCCTAAACAAAAAACAAAACACAATCTCAACAAATCTAGGCTAACAAGGAGAGATTGAGCAAGACCCTTGAGCAACAACCGAAGCATTATTCCCAGCCGAACCAAGCACTTTCCATCCCGTTCGAAACACCAAGCCGAAACCAAGAACCTATTGTGAGTCTTTTTACACCCTTTCTCCTCATTCTTGTGCATACCATGTAGAGTGCTTGACCAAACAACCCTAGAAAACAAGAACTAATGTGTTAGAAACATGAAACACCATTCTAATCTTAATGCTAGTAATCTAGGTTTGTAACCGAGCCTCCTTTTATATTTTCTTGAGTAAACGTGATAGGAAACATAATGAGATAATCAATAGTGCCACTAAAAAACCAAATACCCAATCGAATGCTAATCGGCCAAGACTTAGATCAATAAATGATAAACAAAAACGTGAAATTGATATCGTTACCTTTCCAAAAACACCATATAAACACTAATTAGACCACACATACAAAACCCCCAAATTAGTCAAACCTAAATCTTTAATAAATTGATTTAAACACTAATTAAACCTAATCTAAACACGAATTGACTGATTAATTATATTAAAACCGAGAGATGAACAAACCTCCAATTTGACCGAAACCCTAATTTCATAAGTCGGACTATATGATATAATTAACAAGATTTTATGAACATGAACACTAATTAATTATAATTATACGTTAGATATATCAAAACCCCTAATTATTTCGAAACCCTAATCTTTAAATAAATCAAATCCGAGCAAAACCTTTGATAGATAAAAGAATATTGCGATTTTAAATCAATAGAACACCTTTATTTTCAAAGTTATGAACAAGAATCACATAAAAATGCTTTCTTTGAACAAAGAGAAAGTAAACTTATCTTTTGTGATGCTTTATCACCAAATATGAGAAGAACAACCCATGGAACCAACACCAAGAATCAGATTAAATATATTGTATGGGTAACACCCATGATAAACGAATCATAGATGAACAAGAACACACTTTCTTGATGTATTTGAATCGGATTGATATAAATCTAGGTTTAGATTTGATGAGAGTAGATGAAACTGAAAATGAATATTAATCAGGGAAGAAAGAGAGAGAGATGGGACGGTGGAAGTATTATGTGTTCTTGAAACGTGTAAACCAAAACAAACAAAAGTATATAAAACGTACCCTTGTTTTTCCTTGTTTATATCGCCAACTGTTGTTCCAGGTTAGGTCAAATAGTCAGTGGGCCGAGCCCATGTTTTATCTTGGAGGGTTGGGCTGTCGGTTATAGGTTGGGTTTATAGAAGCCTAAAAACTAAATTGTGTTTATACATTTGTTAAGATAAGCCCGTTTGATAACCGTGAGTAATTTTCGTGTTCTCCATAACTAAAACGTATTGTCAAGCACGCTTAAGATTCCATGCATTCTTATTTATAAACTTATAGTCGTCGTAACACGGTATTTATACTTAACGTGGTCGTATTCTCGAGCTTCTTTGCATTTTCATCCATTTGCTTGATTCACGAGGTGATTTTATAGCCCCACTTTTAATTGCTTCTAACTCTTTGGGGTGAGAACATTGCTTGTTTTTACGGATGAACATAAGTACCTTAAAACTCATACGTGCCTACATGATGTCTAAGTAGCGATACCCCTAGATGCTTTAGCCCACTATCATGAACCGTTAATTACTTTGTGTAAGCGCAAATGTTATGGATAGATCTATTGGGATTGGCCTCCTTATCAAATGTTGGTTGTGTGACCAAATTGGATACAATTACATTTGAGGTGTTACGAATACTTTGGGGTAGTATTTGCTTGGGCTCTTTTATATAAACTTGTTAGTATGGTTAACGCTTCGGTGTCATGAGCTTAGACGTAGGATATCATGAACGTATGCTATTTGATGATAATCTTGTATTTGTTATAAGATTATTTGCCGGTTGCCTAACTAAAATCTTATGGTTCATCACACTACTTATACTTAAACCTATAAACTCATCGACCTTTGTGTTGACGTTTTAGCAATGTTTTTCTCAGGTGTCAAGGCGGAGGAGTGACGTGGTTGTGCTATGGAGTTAATAAATTTTTTTATCATAATTTACATTTGAGACTTGATTTTGATTATTGACATTTGGAAACTTGATTTATGTTATCACGATGTGTGAAACAATTCTTTTTGGGACCAATTTCTATCTTTATGTTTTATCAATGAAAAATGACTTTTCTTAGTTATTCTTGTATCTATTTCTCTTGGTTGTCATGATAGTCACATCCTCGTGTAATTGTACACGTGGGCCAAATTGAGGGTGTGACAGATTGGTATCAGAGCCATGGTTATAGAGAACTAGGTTACTTTTATAAAAATCATTTTTACAAAGGTTTTGGTCAAAAATGAAATTTTGGAATAAGAGTAACACTAGACTATAACTACCTCTCCATCTCCATAGACCACTTCACTTCACGTCTTCGATACAAGTAAGTTGTAAGTTAAGATTATGTTATATTACCTCGTTACATTTATTACCACACTATTACATCGTTACAAGTACTAAATGACGTAATTTATAACTCTATGCTAAATGGTTTGTGCCATGCTATATGAACGCAAAATCGATTTTATTTCGACGCTACTTGAAACTCTATGCTTAATGGTTTGTGCCATGCTATGCGAATACAAAATTAAATTTTAGTTCAACGCTACTTGAAACTCTATGCTTAATGTTTTGTGCCATACTATACGAATACAAAATTGAATTTTAATTCGACACTACTTGAAACTATATGCTTAATGGTTTGTTCCATGCTATATGAATGCGAAATTAAATTTTATTTTGACACTACTAGAAACACTATGCTAAATGGTTTGTGACATGTTACATGAATGCAAAATTGATACTATTTCGACATTACTTAAAAACTCTACGCTAAATGGTTTGTGCCATGCTATGCGAATACAATATTGATCTTGTAACAACATGTCTTGAAAATTTTGTGCTAAATGGTGTGTGTCATGACAAACTAAAGTTACAACATATTGAAAAATTGATTTATTCTTACACATGCCTTTTCGTAATTTGGCAGTGACATGTCTACCTCGCCAGAAGATTCTATGTACCTCGTGAGTTCATCCACGAATGGAGCACGACGCGAGTCCTCCACTAGTGGTGCCTCACCTTTATCATCCACTTGAGGAGAGCCAAGTGCTCGTGAACCTACTCAATCCTCACCACCACCACTCATTTGCTACACAAGGCGTGGCAAGGCACCGATGATTCCTCCCTCCACCTCCTCATCTCATGCTCTAAAGGATCCTCGCCAACACCATACCGCGAGGATGTCTGTGAGGCCATCTATGCTCGAGAAAAGATTAGCCGTAAGACACTTGGACCCCACCCACACGATCTGCAAGTCTCCAAAGCCACCATCCGTGAGAGTGCCTCCTAGGCACGATGCCCCTTCTCGACCTACTATGCCCATGCCACCCCCACCTTGCGGCCTTAATGGAGACGAATGCTCCGCGGCTGCCGAGGCACGTGGGATGCCCCCTCACCATTTTACAAGACTTGCTACCTTGCGAAGCAAGGTGATCCATGTGCTTCGCAACATGGGTGGACTATCTTATGAGTCATTGGTGAGACTCAAGGCTTGCTACGAGGCGGTTATTGCGGACTTAGGTAGGAATGCCCCACCTCCAACCGACCGTTACACGGGACTTGCTAGGAGAATTGAGGACAAACACAATGAGGTTGGAGCATTGCGTACTCTTTTGCATAGGTCTTTGATCGACATGTCCGAGAGGATCGCGACTCTTGAGCATCGTTTCTACTAGAGTTATGTTTAGTTTACTTGTGTGTACCTCATTCCAAATTTTCCCTTTTCATGTGATTGTAATCCTTAAAACTCCTAAGACTATGTGGTGATTTCTTTGTACTCCTTTTTTTTTATCATGGAATGAACTATTTTGTACACTACATAATTTGTTGATTATCACGTCATTGGTTGCTATATTGTGTTTTGTGACATACTTGTACTCTATAGCCATGAACTTGTGATACTAACCTTACCATGAACTTTGTTACGATTATAGGACTATGGCACCTAAAATCCGCAAGAATAGAGTCGACCGGACTCTGGCTGCACCCATCACTATCGACCCATCGGTGTTGACCCAAATGATAGCCGATGGATTTGCCGCCGCCCTTGCCGCCAACGAGACTAATCCAAGCACGCAAGCAGAAACGAATCAAGTGCCAACTCTGATACCTCCTACTCATGCGTGCTCATACAAGGAATTTCGCTCATGCTTCACTAGCACTTTTAATGGCACAGAAGGCGCCATGGGCCTTGCACGATGGATTGAGAGACTTGAATCTCAATTTAGTGTGAGCAATGTCATCGAAGGTTACAAAGTGAAGCTTAGCTCTAGCACCTTGGTTGATGGTGCATTGACTTGGTGGAATATTCATGTGAAAGCCGTAGGTTTGGAAGCGGCCAATGCTACTCCTTGGGCTCATTTCAAGGGAATGCTTATCAAAAAGTATTGCCCTAGGAATGAAATGAAAAGGTTAGAAGCCGAGTTGTGGAACCTCCGTGTACATGGAGTTAACTTGATGGCTTACACTCAACGATTCCAAGAGTTGAGATTGATGTGTCCCGAAATGATACCAAATGAGACACGAGCCGTGGAAAGATTCATCGTTGTACTACCACCTTCAATCCGAGGAGATGTAATCTCTTCAAAAACCAATGATTTGAACGAAGCCATTGAAATGGCGGATGGTTTGATGGACTCCGTCACCTGGGAAAGTGGTGATAATAACGGAAATGGGAAGGGAACCATGGCCTAAATCATGGTGATCACCCTAACAAACACCAAGATGTGGTAAAAGTGTTCAGTGTGAATGGTGGATCTGGTTACCAAGGAAAACTACTGTTTTGTGGTAAGTGTGGAAAACACCACAATGGTGCATGTGGAGGCACGTGTCACAATTGTGGGAAACCCTGTCACTTCGCCAAGGATTGTCGTAGTGCGCCAAAGCCCACGAACCAACGGACTCCTATCACTCCAAATGCTCAATACGCGGATGTCACTTGCTATGGTTGTGGCGAAAAAGGTCACTTTAAGAATAGGTGTCCTAAAGCTACAACTCAAGGCCGAGGAAACCAAATTCGAGGCAACAACAACAACAACAACAACCAAGCTCGCCGAAAACCTCGTCAAAATCATGGAAATCCGAATGGTCGAAACAATGGGAATCAAACGGGAGCACCGGGACACGTGTACGCTTTATGTACCGAAGCGGCCATCCATGCAAACAACGTGGTCACCAGTATGTTCCTTATCAATAACATCTATGCTTCCGTATTATTTGATTCTGGTGCCGATAGAAGTTTTACATCTATTGACTTTAGTGAAATATTAAATGTGAACCCCACCCCGTTAGATGTCGACTATAATGTGGAGTTAGCCGATGGTAAATCGATCACTACAAACACCGTACTTAAAGGTTGCACCCTAAGCCTCCAAAGTATTCCTTTCATCATCGACCTTTTACCAATCGTACTTGGAAGCTTTGACATTATCGTTGGTATGGATTGGATATCCAAGTATCATGCGGAGATAATTTGCAACGAAAACAAGTCCGTATTCCCTACGGAATCCGAACCTTAACCGTCCTAGGTGAAAAGAACGGTGCAAAAAGCCGGGCTAGTTTAAATGTCATATCATGTAGTAAAACTCAAAAGTACATCGAAGAACGTCGTCCTATTTTCCTTATTCAAGTTACTAGTAAAAACGAAGCCGAAGCGAAGGAGAAGAAAATTGAAGACCTTCCGATTGTTTGTGATTTTCCCGAAGTTTTTATCGAAGACTACCCGGATTACCTCCTCTTTGTCAAGTAGAATTTCACATCGAACTAACTCCCGGAGCCGCACCCGTTTCAAGAGCACCTTATCGACTAGCGCCCGCCGAAATGAAGGAATTAGCCGATCAACTAAAAGAGATTACCGACAAAGGATTCATAAGATCGAGTTCCTCACCTTGGGGAGCCCCGGTTTTATTTGTGAAAAAGAAAGACGGATCGTTCCACATGTGCATCGATTATCGCAAATTGAACAAACTCACTATAAAGAATCGTTACCCTTTACCAAGGATCGATGATTTGTTTGATCAACTTCAAGGTTTGAGCATTTATTCAAAGATTGACCTTAGGTCGGGTTATCATCAACTTAGAGTTGACATTTCCATGACGGCGTTTCGAACCCGATACGGTCACTTTGAATTCCAAGTCATGCCATTTGGGTTAACCAATTCACCCGCGGTATTCATGGACCTTATGAACCGCGTGTGTAAACCTTATTTGGACAAGTTTGTTATCGTGTTTATTGACAATATTATTATCTACTCTCGAAATAAGGAAGAACACGAGGAGCACCTAAAGAAAATTTTGTAATTGTTGAAATAAGAACAATTATACGCCAAATTTTCAAAGTGTGAATTTTGGATTCACACGGTACAATTCCTTGGACACGTGATCGATAGTAGTGGTATCCACGTGGATCCCGCTAAGATCAAAGCGGTAAAGGATTGGGCGATTCCTACGACTCCTACGGTGATTCATTCCTTGGACTTGCCGGTTATTATAGATGATTTATCGAAGGATTTTCGAAAATCGCTAAGTCTACGATGGAATTCACTCAATAGAACAAGAAGTTTATTTGGGGAGACGACCAAGAAACTTCTTTCCAAACTCTCTTTAACAGAAACTTTGTGACGCGCCCATTCTCGCACTACCTAAGGGTAGTGGAGACTTTGAAGTATATTGTGATGCTTCGATTAAAGTTCTAGGCGCGGTTCTCATGCAAAGGAAAAAGGTCATTGCTTACGCTTCTCGACAACTAAAACCGAACGAAGAAAACTACTCTACTCACGATTTGGAGTTAGGCGCGGTTGTCTTTGCTCTCAAAATTTGGAGACACTACCTCTACGGTACTAAGTGTGTAGTTTACACCGATCACACAAGTCTTCAACATATCTTGGACCAAAAAGAACTCAACATGAGACAACGACGTTGGTTGGAACTACTTGGAGATTACAATTGTGACATTCGTTATACCCCGAGAAAAGCAAACGTTGTAGCTGATGCTTTGAGTAGAAAACCTCGTGAACGACCTCTAAGGGTTCGAGCCTTAGTGATGACTATTGGCTTAAACATACCCGCAAAAATCTTAGAAGCCCAACGAGAAGCTATTAAGATAGAAAACATCGATAAACAAGAAGTCATTGGAATGATCACCAAGAACCTCGTTGCACGTGCCGATGGAACATTGTGTCTTGACAATAGAAGTTGGTTACCTCGTTACGGTAATGTTCGAGCTCTAATCATGCATGAATCGCACAAGTCCAAGTATTCGATCAACCCCGGATCGGACAAAATGTATCATGACATGAAAATGTTCTGTTGGTGGCCAAACATGAAAGCCGACATCGCGACTTATGTTGGCAAATGCCTAACTTGCGCCAAAGTTAAGGTTGAACACCAAACGCCTTCCAGATTACTAGTCCAACCTAGGATCCCAGAATGGAAATGGGAGAGAATTACTATGGACTTTATTACCAAACTTCCTAAAACGTCTGCGGGTTACGACATCATTTGGGTCATCGTTGATTGTTTAACAAAGTCCGCACACTTTCTCCCTTTGAAGGAAAACGACAAAATGGATCAACTGGCGTGATTATACTTGAAAGAAATCGTTGATAAGCACGGCGTACAAATTTCTATCATATCGGATCGAGACGATCGATATTGCTCAAGATTTTGGCAATCTCTCCAAGAAGCGTTGGGAACGTAATTGGACATGAGTACGGCTTATCATCCTCAAACGGATGGCCAAAGCGAAAGAACCATCCAAACCTTGGAAGATATGCTTCGCGCGTGTGTAATCGACTTTGGAAACGGATGGGATCGACACTTACCGTTAGTAGAATTTTCGTACAACAATAGCTACCACACTAGCATTAAAGCGGCACCGTTTGAAGCGCTTTACAGTCGAAAGTGTCGTTCACCCGTTTGTTGGGCGGGAGTTAGTGACGCACAACTTACCGGTCCGGAAATTATTCCGTGACAACGGAGAAAATCATACAAATCAAGAGACGTATGCAAGCGGCTCGCGATCGACAAAAGTGTTACGCCGACAAGAGAGGAAAGCCTTTGGATTTTAAAATCAGAGATCGAGTAATGTTGAAAGTCACACCATGGAAAGGTGTAATTCGTTTTGGCAAACGAGGAAAGTTAAATCCTCAATACATCGGACCTTTCGAAATGCCTATCCGACGAAACACTCATTATACCTATGGACCAAATCCAACTCAAAGACAAAGTCGTGTTCGTTGAAGAACCCGTCAAAATTATGGAAAGAGAAGTTAAACGACTCAAACAAAGTCGTATACCGATTGTTAAAGTGTGTTGGAATGCACGAAGAGGACCCGAATTTACTTGGGAACGCGAGGACCAATTCAACACGAAGTACCCTCACTTGTTCACAAATGTAGTGTCGACTTAAGATGTATTGTTTGTTTTGCTTTGCGGACAAAGCCCTCTTTAGGGAGAGCGAATGTAACAACTTGAATTTTTGCGTCTTATTATTATTATAGAGACGTGCTCGTTATTAATCGTTTGCTCATTTACGGTTTGTGCCGGTTATTAATACTTATCAAATTGTCGAGAATACACGTATCTACTTTGTTTAAGTCACGTGATTGAGTTTTTGTGTTGTGTTATTCACATAGTTAAGATTATACACGTCTAGAACTCATGACGTTTTGATAAACCCCTCATGGGTCGAACATCATGTTAAACTACTTACTTAATGGACCAAATACTATTAATCATGATGGGACGACTGCCCACTAAACCCTTACTAGTCCGAATCCAACTAAGAAATAATATACAAAGTTACCAAAAACTGAGAACTTGAAGCAAAGTTTATAACAAGTCAGTAAGACAAAGCTGTGATTTCAAAATAGTCAACCAAAGTCAAACCTGCATATTATATGTTCCCACTCAACACCAAAGTCCAACACACATGCCAAGACTACCTTAAATGGGTATATCACAAGACCTCCAAATTCGGATAGGGATTAACCCTATGCCGAGAATACTAAGTTAAAAACAGTCCATGTTCACAAGTCCTAAACACAAAAACAAAACACAATCTCAACAAATCTAAGCTAACAAGGAGAGATTGAGCAAGACCCTTGAGCAACAACTAAAGCATTATTCCCAGCCGACCCAAGCACTTTCCATCCCGTCCAAAACACTAAGCCGAAACCAAGAACCCATTGTGAGTCTTTTTACACCCTTTCTCCTCATTCTTGTGCATACCATGTAGAGTGCTTGACCAAACAACCCTAGGAAACAAGAACAAATGTGTTAGAAACATAAAACACCATTCTAATCTTAATGCTAGTAATCCGAGTTTATAACCGACCTCCTTTTATATTTTCTTGAGTAAAATTGATAGGAAACATAATGAGATCATCAATAGTGCCACTAGAAAACCAAATACCCAATCGAATGCTAATCGGCCAAGACTTAGATCTGTTGATCCCAAACTTAGATCGATTAGCTTTGTGTTAACGAGATCAAATCAAGTTAAACACTTAGAGAAACTTTGTTGTATGAACAATCCAAGCGTTATGCGGAAGTAACACTTGAATTAAGAACAAGTAAAACAAGTAGGACAAACTTTCACTCTTGATTGATAAAACAAACTTGATTACTTTAACACCCCCAAATTTACACGCAGCGGAATACATCTTTGGGTGCTAAACAATGATACAACAACACATAATTTATAAAGAACGACTCGAAAAGAGACGTTTTAGATTTATCGTTCCTAAAACATTTGTCAGAGTAGCGCAGTCCCAAGACATCGTAACCAAAGTACAACCAAAACAAAAGATTTAAATTTTTTTGAACAAAAGGAACGACAAATATTCAAAGAGTTTATATTGCAAAGTAGTGCACAACATTCATTCCCGTGGCTTCCAAGCTTCACCCTTCCTGATTACCTGAAATACATGTGAGTAAAACATCAGCAAAAATGCCGAGTGAATCTATAGGTTTATGAAATCAATTTGAACACAAGCAAAGATTATAAGTTTGTGGCATGCTTATAAGCATCAAATAATAATTTGCATAATCAATGATAACTGTATATAGCATAAATTGCAATAAGCGCATGGAACCGAGCCCTTAGACACTCCCATATCAGCCTAATAAGACGAGAGATTTATTAATTGTCGGTTACCTCTAGATTATTGGTACATTGCCGTATACCTGACTTCTCAATACAATATGTTCAAACAGTGTGGAGGTCGGGCCTAAGCTTCTATGACAAGTCCACAAAAACTGAACCGGGGAGGCTTCCCCCATAGATCTATTAATTGTACTAGCGGTTAACCCATCATAGGTTAATTAACGGTCCATAATTGAGGTTTTAACAAAGGCAATCACTTAATGCAATTTAAAGGCAACCACGGGTCCATTCATAGAGGGACAAAGCATACCATAGAAATCTTGTGTTCTAAGTTTATAAAACATGTATTCCCCCTCGCGGGTTTAAAATCATTTAATAACTAGTATAAAGCGAGGCTATAGACTCACCTTAGCCAATAGTGGTAATGAGACGATCGCCGACGATAGATGATGCCTTTCAAACACGAGAACCGCAACCTATCAAATGAGGTGTGTTCATTAATAATAGACTCGAGAAATAAACCATACATAAGAATATAAAACTCGACTCATAAAATTACGACAAACTCGAGAGAAAGCGATACAAGTGATACTATTACACTCTCCTATATATTCATTTTATTGTTCTATGCCTTTAATAAAAATCTGCCGGAACATACCGAATGTCCAAGCCGTTTTCCCATACTTAAACATATCAACTTTTTATGATACTACTCAGAGAACTCACTTACTATATGTAAAAAGTCCTCCCAAGAGCCCATTAAAAGATTTTACTTCTAAAGTTCCCTGCCCGACTCATCTTTGAATCACAAAATCTGGACAGTTTAGCGACCTTGACTTACGAAACCATTTTGACCATCCTAAACAACTCCATTTATAAAACCGCCAATTGATTCTAAAAATAGACTCAAAATGCTAAACTTGGAGCCTGAGAACAGCCCTTGATTCATTTTGATACTCATTTTATAGTCCCCGAGATTCGATCCAAATATCGACAACAATTTTCGGATTGTGTCGACACTCGTCTCCCGGTACACGAAAATCAAACTAGTGTATCTTCCACCTCGTTTGGAGTTGGAAGGCCTACTTTATATCAAATCGAAGCTAACGAAATTCTCTACAACATAATCCCATAATATCAACCCATTTTCAGACTTAAGATTTCCAAAAATGCCTCTAAACCTACTGCCTAAAATTGGCTATTTAAAAACCATACAAAATCAAGTTTTTGATCAAAACCAACAACTTTTATCATCATTCTAACATCCTAATATCATCACAACCTAATCCTAACACTTGTATCATCATCAAAATCAAAAACCCAAAATCAAAAATATATTTTCTTTACAAAAATAGCATGATCTACACATGATTATCACTAGATAATCACATGCAACATCATCTAACAACTTTACTCACCAAGATTCTTGATCAAAATTTCAAACTTCATGCATGTTGATGAAAATAGTACCAAAAGAATCCCCTTGAAAAATTAGGAATGGGACTAGTCTTTGTTTTGGAAGAATCAAGCTAGATAATGGAAAATTTTGATGTATATGTTTAAAGGGGTGTATGGTTTTTGGAGAAAAAGGAGAGAGGAAGAAGAAGTGGTGGTTTTTATTGTAATGAATTTTAAATGAAATGGTGTTAGTGGAAATATTATATATAGTGTAAGGTTAGGGTAGTTTTTGCCAATTTGTGATAGTTTTGGTCCAAAATGTAATAAAATAGTTTAAAAGGGTAGAAAATGTAAATTGTAAATTTTAAAATATTTACGAGACTCGGGTTTCGTAAAAATACTAAAAAGTTTAAACGCACACGAAAAATAATAATATAACGACTCGATACGTAATTAAAACGATATTGTCGAAAGTATTAAATATGGAAACGATTGATAATAAAATATAAAAATTTTGGCATCCGTCAGTATCGCGATCACTAGTTGTCCTCGTTACTCATCAAAATATCAAAATATAATATTCAATATCGGTTTCAACTTAAACCGTTAAGCATAATAGTATTTAACGTTATAAAATACTTCAAAATAATTGAAAGTAGAATTAAATTATGACCTTATTTTTACGGGTTTTACATTCTCACCACCTTAAGGGAGCGACGTCCCGGCGCTCAAATCGCCTCATACACGAGTTGTTCACTACCCGGAAGGAGGAGGGAATTCTTTATAAAGAAGTCTTCACGTTCCTACGTGAATCTCGATCCACGATCTCCACTGGTTCTTTTACAAAACGCAACTTGTCGTCAAGTTGTATCTCACCACTAAGGAATAAATAAATCCTTATCCACCAGTCACCCGTCAAACTCGACACATGAAAATTTTATGAATCACACGAAGCTCGTTCGACGACAAGAATAGATGACAGGATTTTCGGGTAAGTCCAGTAAAAAGGAAGGTTGTAATTTAAAGAATATCCATCGGTCGGATAGCCATGGACACACATCAAAAAGAACTAACAAGAAAACATTTTCGTCATCGGAGGGTGCTCACTCGTGGGACCCTACTCAAAAGATAATACAAAGACACCATCTCACTTTCGCCAACGCGCATTAAAGTCTCAATATATATCGTCGTTGAAAGTCAAAAAAAAAATATATTACATAATATGTGTTCTACATGATCGGACGTCATCGGATGATGCCGCCTCAAGTTCTCACAACTTACGATCATTTGACTAGATCACATACCACATAAGTACATAAAATAAAAGGTCGAACATAAACATCGAGTATAGATTTCCATCGTTAATCATCGAGAAAACCTTGAAAGAACCCTTGATAATAACTACTTGATCTCAAGAGTCTTTCCACTTGTAGTGTCGGCTTCAACATACTCCTCGAGGTTGTAACGAATTTATTAACTCCCTTCATTAAGAGATTCGGTCCTCCATCATTCCACAAGTACACGCATAAATCCTGGTGACACTTATCGTTTCTTCTTATACATTGCTTCCCGAAATTCATTTTAAACTCAGAATAAAATAGTGATCTTCAATACGAGGAACAGAACGAGATAAAAATGACTTCAATAAACGCATAAATGGACAAGATGTGGTAAAATGATTTAAGGTTGACGATCGACGAGGGATCTCGACTCACGTAACCGTAAAACATAATAAATCACAATTCTAGAAAAATGAGAGCGAAGAATAAATTATACATTATCATTAAAATAACATTTGTCACAATTATCCGTCCCGGATTTGTATTACCTTAAAACTCAGTTGAGGTACTTTCTTGATAAAGATGATATATTAAAAATAGAAGTAAAATAGTTTCAAAATTTATTTGGTCGTCTTAAGAAACTTTGAAAGAATGACACGAATTTATTAATTAAACTCGTATTGATGGTTACAATTTAGAAAATATAATTTCCAAATTAAATCATTATTAGGAATATAAATTAAACCGGTAATTTCATTATATTAAAAGTAAAGTATGATAAGTCAATTAGTTCAAAAGATAGAGCATAATTTCATTTTAAACATTAGTTTTAGTTATACAAAATATGATGTATAAATTTGACCTTTTTCTTATGATAGTTATTTCGATAATTGAAAATCATTGGAAGATGTAGACAAGTTCCATAAAACTATTATAATAAGTTGTCGATATACTTATAGGTGTTTAATATGTCAAAGTAAACATGGGACATATTCGGGTTTCAAAATATGACAATATAACAAACGAATACGAATGGAAATAATGGTCAACAATTAGTACGAGATCAACGGTACAAAAGGGGACGAAGCAAATGTCGTATGAATTCTTAAAGAGAATAATAAAATAAAGGCGTCGATGGTAAGACGATAAGAAATAATAGATTAAACAAGTTATCAATTTTGTTAGTGCGGTTGATGGTTCACCAATATCAGCTCGTTAACTTAACGGTGGTCGATACATGATCGGAAATAAAATCCATACAAAAATTTTAATAAAATAAAATTCCTAATAATCACTTGTAATTAAAACAAATCAAATGAACGATGTTAGGGTTTAAAGAGAGAAGTCAAAGCACGGTTCACAAGAGTGGATTTCGAGACAAACGAGAGTGACGGACGTCATCCCGGATATACGGAAATCACTCTAGTGATAATTCATTATTCACATGCGGAGACATTCCAAAGATCTACCCAGTCGCATATAGAAGATTGGACGAGATGGAAGGATAAAACATCGAGACTTTCACGTCATTTACCAACAATCAGTAATTAGACGCACAATCAAAAGAAATCAATTATAAGACAAAATGAAGTAACAAGTGGAAAAACAATCATCGAGTAAAAACGTATTTGTAAACGTGTAATTCATCCAAGAGAAGGTAAGAAAACATATGCGGATGCATAAAAATTGCGCTACTTTCATAAAATATAAAGGTTTTCAAAACTTCTTTTCACTTTATTTCATTTTATTTATCTTTATCATAAATACAAGTAAAAAGTTGATTATTATCAAGATTTTTAAGTGGACTACTATTCAGCCTAGCATGGCTCCTTCTAAATTAGACATAGGTGATCAGGCCATGTATAATTTTGGAATAGCAATGCAGTGCTCAGTTTCGTTGAAAAGTATTACGTTTCTTATGTTTATATAAACCATGCCATTTGTAAAATGGAATTTAAAAATACTTTATAAATTTATAGGATACAAGTAATTTGTGAGATACTTAATAAGCAACTTTTAATCTTACGAAAAGTATTTTATAAGACCAAAGTAAAAATAATTGGTGAAAATAATCGTAAAACAATATTAGATTTATTTATAATATGACATTATGACAACGTATAAAGTAGCCAAAGGTTTGAAAAAAGTAGCAAATAGTAGCTCATAAAACAATCAATGAAATGGTTACAAGTTGTTAATGTTTCAAAGGGTTATAAGGTTTAGACGGAAACGCCATGAGACACGCGATAAGAATGTCAACGAAGAATGTGAAGGCAAAACTTCAAAACTCAACTCAAATCAGTGGAAGGTTAGAAGAAAACGAAAATAAAATAACATCGAATGACAAATGAGTCATATATATGAAAAGAATAAAACAATCCAAATGTGTATTCTATGTAAGATACTCGACACAACGTGCTTTTAAGAAAATATACTATTCATTTTCAAATTACACCATTAATCTGGTAATAGCTAATCCTGTAATGTTTCTATTTTTAAACATTTTCACATGAAACTAGTATTAGTTATTTGTAAAATAATATTCGTTAAAATTTTACGATCTCAAATGAACTCAAAACTTCTTAGAAACGTTTAAAACCCATGTTCCGAATTTTCTATCAGATTTAACTTTTAAATATGAGCCGATTAATTGACCCGATAAATGACATCTCCAAGACTCAGAGTCTAAAGCATTTTGATGCAAAACGACGTTTCAGACGACTTTCTAGTTTTACCCGAGACCTGAAAACCAATGTAAAATGACCAAAATACCCCTGCAAGTTCTGTGCAGGTTTAACTAATTTATTTTAAAAACGCAGGTTTTACTTTTAAGTTTTGACCTGTTTATACTGCCCCTACAGTTTCTGCATAAAGTGTAACACCCCATTTTGATAAATGGAATGTCACGCGTAACTATGGCGTGTCATCAAAGCATGCAAGGTAATATGTAGTAAAACATACATGACCATAGGAAAAACCGGAATCAAACATCGGTTCCCAAACATAAGCCCAAAACATAACAAAGTAAATGAACTGAATGAAAGACTAAACAAGCATGAATATATGAAGGAAACAGGAGAAGAAGTCTATGGCAGCTTCCATCCTATGCATGTCCTCCAAATGCTCGAGTCTTGGGTACCTGCCGTTTGGGACATGGAAAGGAAAGTAACGGCTGAGCAAAACGCTCAGTGCACGGATATACAATATAGCATGAAATAGGATAAGCATGTAACATGTAACATCGGAAGACTAAGTTCTGAGTAGACTGGTTAAGTATTGAGAAAACTGGTTCTATAGTTTGAAAAGCCTTATGTTTATCTTATGAAAACTATTTTAACATAAATATACCATAGCCCATATAGGTCATGAAAAGGTCACGTGCATGAATACTTGGAGGGGTGACCTCTGTTAGCCTCAAAATATTGAGTCAAACAAGAATGTTCGTTCATAGGTTTCCATTGTAATATTTAGTAGAACGTTGTAATAAGTAGTTATTTAGTCGTGGTTCACGGGCTTGGATTTAAACTAATTAAAGTCCAAAAGACAAGTCCGGCCCAATATATAGTCCATTAAAGCCCGCATGTGGGTGGACTATATATACTACCCTCCTAGCATGTTAGGAGGGTGGATGGTCATTAGTAACAACTTCTTTTCTTAATCTAATCTGATCAAGTTAATCAAATAGGGTTCTTCTTAATTGTGTATTTCACTTCTCTCTCTAAATACACACACTCATATTCAAGCTTTATCTTTCTCTCTCTAAAAATGTCTAAACATTTCTTTTATCCTCCCCGACCTCCGGATCACCCTCTTTTTAGCTTTGAATCTTATGGTTAACAATTGGTATCAGAGCTAACCGGGGGTGTTTTGTGTTTGCTGATTTGTGGCTTTTTCGGCTTATTCTTTAAGTTGCTATAAGTCACGAATTTCATTTGGTGTTGTTTATAAGTCTTGATTTGATAACAGTCTATATGTCTTATTTTTTTAATGGTGTTGGTGGTTTTATCATTATTTACATGTCATATCTACTTTCTCTTTATTAATCCTATTTTCTAACAGTGTCAGATCTAAAAAAATCACCAGATCCAACATTTTCGGTGGTATCTAGAAAAAGGTCAAAACCCTTTTCCGACAACTTATTCCGATGGGTTTTCCGATAAGTCATTCCGATGGGATTTCAGATGGACTTATTCCGATGAGTTTTTCGATAGTCATTCCGATGGTTTTCAGATGGACTTATTCCGATTATGCTTATTCCGATGATGCTCTTTCGGATGGTGTAGAATATTGATAACCTATGAATCTATGAAGGGGTTTGTTGATTTCTAGAGAGAGAAAGTTAGAGAGAGAAAGTGAGAGAAACTATGTGTTATTTCAATAAAATGGAACTAGAAAAATGACAACAACCAACCCTTTTCCATGGTGGAAAGGGGTATTTATACTTCCAAGCTACATGGGCTTGGGCCGGTCCATGACAAGCCCATGGACCGGTTCTTACTTAACTTCATAAGCAACTAATAACTATTTGTTAACTACGAGCTATTACAACATAAATAATATTGTGGAGTGACCGATACTTCTAATATACGTAAAACGTATTTCTAACAATCTCCCCCTAAGGGAGGTCACTCCATGTTACAAAGTTCTAAACCTAGCATACTATACTAAGTCTTCGTTCTTTAGCTCGTAGTCTTTTCTTCTTTTCTTTCTTTTGTTGTGAATATGTTGGTTTGATCTTTTTGGCTTTGGCTTGAGAGCATTGTTCTTTGGCCTTTCACGTGCGATCTTTGCCTCTCTTGTGAATTTGCCTCCTCGTGACTCCATGTTCCACACACTTATGTCTTTTTGTTGAATTCTCGAAAGTTTCAGAGTTTGGTACAGCGGAAGACTTTATCTTGTACTTTCTTGATTTTTTGCTAAACTTTGATGCAGAAAAACATAAGCATGTGGGAACGACTTCTACAGGTACACCGTAACACCACCGTCTTCACTGGTACACAGCAACGCCACCGTCTTCAACAGGTACACAGCAACGCCACCGTCTTTAACAGGTACACAGCAACGACACGAATAAAATGGCTTTGAACATTTTATTCTAATTCGGTAGCATTTTACCTCCGGTCGGTGAAGACCGTTGGACGATATTAGATATCGTACCCGTGACGGATAGTTTCAATTAAGTAACTTCCTGACAGGATTTCGCGGGTAAACCCGTTCTCTTTATTCGACCGTCCAAAGCTGACTGCGAACATAAAGAGTGAATCACTTGGATAAATTATCCTTGTGATTTGAAGCCGTCAATTCATGAAACCTGGAACAAGTGAATTTCAATTAAGATTTTCACCATCGTTGCTTTCCAGTTGTCACGAGCTCAATTCATAAAGAATCTTGCACGTCACCTACCAAGTGTTGTTTGATGTTAACACTAGAAGGATTTCCACTCGTCACTGTGGTCAATAAAGAGTCACTCTGAGTGTTCTGGCAAGATCTTATGATAATGCGAAGAGGCCTGGAACGAGTTTAAGTTCAATTAAGAATTAAACCACTGTTACCTTCCAGTTTTTCACAAGATTGGTTCTAAAAGAACCGCACGTGTAACCTACCATGAGCTTGTTTGATGTTGGCTCAAGCAGGATTTCCATCTTCATTGTAATACTTACGTATTACTCGGATGTTCTGGCAATATTACAGGAATACTGCGTAGGACTCATGAAGATCTCTTACTTTTCACAGTGTGTGAGAAAGCAAGGAATAAATGGAAAGTGTCCTAATGAGACTTTTGATGATCTCTTGGCTCTAGACTCGATTGTGCGTTTTGATTTAGTGAGCGATGGCTGGAGAGGAGTGCCACCTTTTCAATACCAGTCTATTCGGAGTGAATAAACCAATAGATAACGTGTTGATCTCCGTGTGATTAAAACAAATACCTTTTGAGAGATATTTGAGTTAGCTGGGAAGGGTTGTGCAATGCATCACTGGGTCCATGATGTCTTTCTTCAATACCCAGAATCATTAGCAAAAATGACCTCAATAGCATATGTATTGACTCGGTTTCTGCCTAAAGTTGTAAGGAGGGCTTCTTTCTTTACACCCTTTATCTTTACAATTCTTTTTCATTCTTCAACCCCTTCAATGCTTACCAATACGTCATCACTAGCACCTTGTTGTGATTGTTCCAGTGCTAGCTTAAGTACTTGGTCGGCATTCAGCTACGTTCACATTCTTTCTCCATCTTTCCTAGGACTTCTAATTCTATCTAGGGAATTGTCCTTGGGAAGATTCCATCGGCTCTGATGAATCATTGGACTAAACCTATTCCTACCACCCTTTTGTCACCACATCCGTCGTGAATTAAGCGTGTTTTGGGAAGGAATTGCCACCATGAAAAATCATTGAAAATCACCTAAGGTACTTGTGATATTGAAATCAAAAGTTTTGTACCTTAGGTGTTTTGTTCATCAAAAACGCTCCCCCTTAACACGTGCTTTACACATATTAAGTTGGATAATCGTTAAGTCTTTTTCATCTTTTAGCCAAGTATCACTTACGTCTCCTTAATCTCATTTTCTCCCCTTATCCAAAATGTTAACCATTAATATTTGGGATATTGAATGGATTAACCGGTCTTTGGGTAAAAATGAAATTGATGTTTGGCCATAGAACAAGTTATTGCTCCCCCTTAATTTAATAAGGGATATTTGTAGTGCTTTAGTGTGATATATTCTGAAAGATTTAGAATCTCGTGAGAAATTCTTGAAAAATTATCACACCTTAACACTACATCAAGCCGCAAAAGCACAATATTCACAAATATACATATTCACAATTGAAAACCAATATAAAGTGGACCTCAAATGTACGACCCATTAGATGGATCGTTGCAGTAGCTTGTGGTGCACTAGATATGGTCTTCCACCAACGAATCTTTCCAAGCTCCTCATCAATCTACGTTCACGTAGCTTTTGATCAATCTTCTTGATCACATACTTCACCATCTGCCGGTAACCCGGATGCCAATCCTCCGTCATTTCTGGCAAAGTCCCACCCGAGTTCAGATGCTCCAACTTTCCTCTGACTTGTAGAAGAGTCCCATCACTGTACTTATGGAGCTCACCCACCCTCATAAACTTCATTAAACCTCGACTGTTCAAGTAGAAAATGCCGTAATTTGGGACAGAAATGCCGGTATAGGGACATCTTTCTACATGTTGAGGTAGCACTTGATTCACTGGACGGGTTAGGTTAAGCTTCCTTTGATAGCTTTCGACTCCCAACTGAAGATCTTCAACTCGTGTCTTGATGACAAAGCTTCGTGTGAACATACGAAGTGCTGTATTCAAAGCAATGAGGTCTTCACGAGGAATATGTGTGAGTTGATCTCGGGTCATTAGAAGCAGCATATCTTCGATATCCTCAAGGCGAATGATGGAAAAATCTCCCTGCTGGATTTTGTATTCCCTGTCATCCTCCCTCTTCAAACGAATCTCCGTCACATGATAATAGCCGTTCTTGGCTTCAGTTTTCAACCCTAAAATGCTGGAGATGCGGATATCGGATCTAACGATACTTCCAGAATTGACGAGGCAGCAACCCCTGTACGCCCTTCGGACTCGTTCGTCCCAATGAGATGCACCTATGACAGCATACATATCATAATTACGATTTATCTTTGGGACCCAGAGTCGGTTTACCTTTTCCTCGATAAAGGGTATTGTCCCCCAGTTGGCAGCTTTCAGCAAGGTCAGGGAGGTTGCGTACTTTGATGACCCCTTCAGAAGATACACAAGATCATTGGTGACGAAGAAGTCAAGAACAATCTGATTATCTTGAGAAGGATCCATTGGAGGTGGAGCTCTTTCTGATTCATGAAGTCCTGGCCGTTGAACGGTATTCAGAGCCTTCAGGATCTCATCGGCATAATACTCGAACTCCATTCGGGTTAACCTGGTTTTGGCACGAAGTCTCTTATCCTTCAACGCTTTCTTCACCAAGGATGGAGTAACCGAAGTCTTATACTCATGAGCAAGAAATGCACATAAGTCAATCGGACTGCGAATACGAAGATACAACACATCTTTGTCAGCGTCTGTGATCGGATCATATTGTGCTGCTGCCGTGATCCAAGCCTGTGGTGGTGCAGTCTCGTCTATCTCCAACGTGTCTGCCCAGTCTCGTGTGCTTGGTTCAGGAACCGTAGATTGTTGTGCTTGTTGTAGAGGAGTAGAAGTGCGAACATCTGCTGGTTCTGATTCAGGCATTTCGGCAGTGTCGTGAACGGGTGAGTGTTGTGCAGCTTCGGGTTCCGTTACTGATTCTGCAATCACAGGAGCAACAACAACAGAACTAATGGGGTTAGTGGTAATAGGTAAAGATACAGCAATAGAGGTACCAGGAACCGAAGACGCTGTAGTAGCATTCACATCGTGGCGCCACTTAGATCGTCTTGATTCCGATGATGTTGATTTGTCCTTCTGTGCTGCATCTTTCTTGGACTTGGTTCCAGTCTTAGCAGTTTTCTTGGAGCTGGTAACCTTGTCTCCCTCTTTAGGCTGTTCACCCCCATCATCATCCTCATTGTTATCCCCGTTACTCCCCCTAGCACTCTCCTCATTCTCATCACCACCATCATCGCCATCATCATCATCATCATCATCGTCATCATCATCCTCATCCTTATCCTCATCATCACCATCATCTTCATCCTTTTCCTCTTCTTCTCCTTCTTCTTCCTCTTCCTCTTCACCAGTACCCTCTTCCTGCTCACTTTCTTCCCTTTCTTCTTCAGGTAGAATGTGATAAGGTACCACACTTCCAAACGTTTTGAATAACCTATCATCCTCCATGATAGCGTCATTCAGGGATTTTTATAGAGCCCGTTGAATCCTAGACTTATCAAACGATCCAAGTTCCACCATACGAGCCTTAAGGATCTTCTTCAATTCAAAATCCGTCAAGTCATAAGCCATCTTGTAGGCGGATTCTGAAGGATTGGATGACTTGATCAACAAGTTATCAGCTGCTAGCGTCTTCAACTCATCACGCAGTTTAGGCATAATGGATTCAACGGATTCTTGCACTCTTTCTTCCACAGAGGCTTCAAGTGCTTCTTTTTGCTCTTTATATTTATCCCTCATCGCTTGAAGTCTGGTGATACGTGCAGTATGCTTATCAGCCTCAGCCTGCTTAACCCGAGCTAATTCTTCTGCATGTGCTTTTCGAGTCAACTCCATATCTGCAGCGAACCTAGCAATCATCTCCTCTTGGGCTCTCCTAGATGCTTCTTCACTTTGAGCTCGTCTTTGTAACTCTTGGCGAAGTTCATCCATTTCTCGTTTGTGATTATCCACATGTTTATCCAACATTTCGGCCATCACCAATGCAGCCATTGTAGATGTTGCAGAGCTGCTCTAGGTTGATAGAAGAGGCTCGGTTGTTACTGCGGTACTAAGGATGGGAGTTATAGGTGGTGGAAGAAATGGTGTTGAAGCCGGTCTGGTTGGTAGGGGTTGTATTGGTGGAGGTTGAGTTGTTAAAGGTTGAGTTGACACTATGATCGTAGGAGCAACAGACTCCTTTTCCACACTTGCTGAAATAGGGATCGATGGCTCCTTCGAAGTGGAATAATGTTCAGGTGACCCAAACTCATAAACATCATCTGGTTCCTGGTACTCCTCTTCAACATTTACCCTTGCACCTAAACCACTACCGCCAGTATCTTTCCTACTCCTTTGAATTGCTATCTTCATCATTTGTTTCTCTGTTTTGTCAAGAGCAGGATCAACAACATCTTCTTTGTCACGTAGACGTAACTCATCAGCCTTACCCTTTCCCTTCTTACCCTCAGTCTTCTTCTTCTTGGTTTCGGGTTCAGGTAACGCAGCTGGTTGTTTGCGTTTACCTTTACTCTTGACCGTTGTAGACGAGTCTTCTCCAGTCTGAAGGTTTGCTTTCAGCTTCTTGATTTCTAGCTGCAGTAGCTTGTAATCAGCAGAACCTTTGATTTTCTCCGTCAGAAGATAATCGGGAATAGGACCCGGAATCATACCAATAGACGGTCCTTCATGCCTTAGATCCACAGTATCATCAGCTTCTTCAGTGTGATAACGGCTTGCTGCACGCCTATCAATAGTAGCATCATTTTTCATAAAATAATTAATGATAAGCTTGATAAACCTTGGATAAGGAAAGAAGTTTGTCTTCAGCTTCTTGTTATAGAAGAGTTGAAAGGTGAATTCTTCCCATATCAACAATGCATAATCTGCATTTGCAGCTTTGTACATGCCATAGAAGAGGTTTATTATAGGACTGCGCAGAGCATCATGGCCACTTGTTTTAGGTGTAAGACATCTACTGAGAATACCCATCAATGCTCTCCAAGGTTGTCCTACTTTAGCAGTGGTAAACTCAGATGCAACTCGTATGTCAGGACATCCAAGAGCCTCGAACATCTCCACTAGTTCATCTTTAGTAGGATCCCTTGAAAATGACATGCCTTTGGGTGTATCACGTATACCAAAAATCTTACGGAAATCTGAAACTGTGAGCGTCTGCTGCTTGTTGTCGATGGTGAAGGTGATCTTGTTTTAAGTGATTTCCTTGGTAGCCCAAAATTCATACATATACTCATAAGGCACCGAGGCACTACTTCTTAAAGCATTCTTAAAATGGGATTGATCAAGGATCGCGATGGCTACTTTAAATCCATGGTGAGTGGATTTTGAGATTTGCTTCAGCCGGTAGTTGTTGGGTATAAACTTAAGGGTTCGTGCTTTAGCAATATCGGCTTCTCTAGAATCTTGGATTGCTTGTACTGTTAGATTAGTCATTGTATCTGCTTAAGATAAGACATGAAAGGTTGATGCACAAAAACATATAGATATATATCATTCTTACTTCTAAGCATAACACATTTCATAACATAATACAACAAGTACATATAACATGCAAACAATAATAATCAAACAACTCTTCATCCGGAACATTCCTTCATTCGGAACTTCTTCATTCGGAACTTCCTTCATCCGGAAGTTCCTCATTCGGAACTTCCTTCATCCGGAAGTTCTTTATTCGGAACTTCCTTCATCCGGAAGTTCTTCATTCGGAACTTCCTTCATCCGGAACATTCCTTCATTCGGAACTTCCTTCATCCGGAAGTTCTTCATTCGGAACTTCCTTCATTCAGAAGTTCTTCATTCGGAACTTCCTTCATTCGGAAGTTCTTCATTCGAAACTTCTTCATTCGGAAGTTCTTCATTCGGAACTTCTTCATTCGGAAGTTATTCATTCCGAACTTCTTTATTCGGGAGTTCTTCGTTCGGAACTTCCTTCATTCGGAAGTTCTTCATTCGGAACTTCTTCATTCGGAAGTTCTTCATTCGGAACTTCTTCATTCGGAACTTCTTCATTCGGAACTTCTTCATTCGGAAGTTCTTCATTCGGAAGTTCTTCATTCGGAACTTCCTTCATTCGGAAGTTCTTCATTCGGAACTTCCTCATTCGGAAGTTTTTCAGAAAAAAATCCTTCATTCGGAAGTTCATATCCATGTTCATCCGGAACTTTTTCAAACGAAGCTATGATGATTAATCTATGCGCGTTTGTGAGTTTCTAAGGCAAACTAAGGCAATTAATCATCATTTAATGCTAATCCGCACAAAACCCACCAAAAATCCCTAGTTAATTAACCCTAAATTAATCATAAACCCTAAATTGATTTAAACTGATTAATTGAGCACTGTTAACAGAATTACATGATAAGTAAGGTGAATTAGAAGTTAAAATATTGATGAAATTACCTTATTAATCGAATGAATGGAACGGATTGATGAATAAACGAGTTGTTTTTGAGTTTGTGAGTGTGTTTTAACAATGGCGGCAACAAGATTAGTGATACAGTGAAAAGGAAAAAGGGGCGGGGGTGTTTATATTTGACTTAGGTCAAGTTTTTACAACTTACACACAATGTCATCTTAAGTCCCTCTACTTTTCTCTCCTTTTCCTTTTTGTTTCTAACTTTTTCAATTCATTTTACCTTTCCATTGATAATTTTAGTCGACTTAATTTTGCTTAGCTAAACTCGACAATCTCACACAACTAAAGTATCGATCTATAAGCAAAACTCCAAGATCTTAAAGCCATTCCTATCACACGTCGTATTCTAAAGCAAAACCACTCAATTACCATGTAGCCTTTAATTTTCACAATCACTTTTGAAAAATCAATTTAATGACGAAGATGATTTTAATATTTTCTCCCCCTTAAACGATGACCCGTTTTCTATTTAAAGAGCTGTAGTCATTGTTTAAAGAGTCAAATATTGATGAAAGCATTTCCAATTTATATCTTGAAAAAGTTTGATTCGTGGTGCGAATAAGATTTCTCTTATTTTAACAAATTAATGCACTAAGACGTACACAAATTCGTGTTATACCAAGTTGTAAAGTAAACTTGATCCCTTTGCATGATTTGGCTTGTAAATCACGCCCGAGAAAATTAATTCCCGTTCTGAGCCAACGTTTTCCAAGGAAATACGTGACTTTAATATGAAAACCGGGTTGCAGTCAGAAATAACTACAAGCCATTATGGGCATGTTTTAAAAATGTGAACTTTTATACGGACTCTATTTATGGCACCGTGTCAATATTGATCGATATTTTTAAGGCCGTAAATATTACCGTACTAAAAGACATGCCCGATTTAAAAACGAAAAAAATAGTTTTGGTTTTTCTTGATTTTATAATTTTTATGGTTTTTCTAGATTTTATATTTTTTATGGATTTTGTTGGTTTTATATTTTTGTATTTTTCTTTTGTGGTTTATATATTTACGATAATATACATGATCACGAACAAAGGATACTCTGAATAGTTTACCACGACTATTCAGCTGATTCTTCTGCCAACTCTTTGAGAGTCGCTGGAGTGAATGATTTCATGCCAAGCTTGTCGATCAAAAACTCAATTCGTCCTCGATCTAGTGCTTTGGTGAACATATCCACCAGCTGGTACTCAGTAGTGACAAAATACAGCTCGATCACTCCGTTCTCCACCTGCTCCTTAATGAAATGGTAGCGAATGTCTATGTGCTTGGCCCGGGAGTGTTGAACATAGTTGCAGCAAAGGGCAATGGCGCTCTTGTTGTCACAATACATCGGGATTTTGTTGAATCCCAAACCGTAGTCAGTTAATTGTGATCTCATCCAAAGGACTTGAGCACAACAACCGGACATGGCGATGTATTCAGCCTCCGTGCTTGATATTGCAGCGCTTTTCTGCCTTTTTGAAGACCAACTGATCAATCTATCTCCAAGGAGTTGCACAGATCCAGACGTGCTACGCCTCGTGTCTTGACATCCAGCATGATCGGCATCTGCGTATGATATTAAAGCAATCGAGGAATCTTTCGGATACCATAGACCATGATGAAGTGTTCCTTTTAGATATGGAAAGATCCTTTTCACAACATGTAGGTGCTTTTCGGTAGGCCGAGCCTGATACCGGGCACACATGCATACAGCAAATTGCAAATCAGGCCTGCTAGCAGTCAGATATAGAAGGGTGCCGATCATCCCACGGTAAAGTTTTGGATCGACAATAGTCCCATTCCTATCTTCATCTAACTTGGATTTCTCCACCATTGGTGTGTCCACGGGGTCACAATTTTCAAAGTTATATTTCTTAAGAGATTCTAGAGCATATTTGGATTGATTAATAAAGATGCCTCTGGGATTTTGAGAAATCTGTAATCCTAAGAAAAATGAAATTTTTCCCATCATCGACATCTGAAAGCGTGTGGACATTATCTTCTCAAATCGATTTGACAATTCTATGTTAGTGGCAGCAAATATTATATCATCAACATAAATTTGTACCAGAATCATGTCGTTGCCTTCCTTGAGAGTGAATAGAGTGGGGTCCACCTTGCCTTTGGAGAAGCCTTCCGAAATGAGATATGTTGACAGGAGATCGTACCACGCACGTGGAGCTTGTTTCAACCCATAGAGAGCCTTCTTAAGCTTGTACACATGATTAGGAAACTCCGTACTGACGAACCCATCCGGCTGACTAACATAGACTTCTTCCCTTAGTTCACCGTTTAAAAATGCCGTCTTCACATCCATTTGATAGACGATCATGTTCATATGAGCAGCATACGCAAGGAATAGTCTAATCGCCTCCAATCTTGCCACAGGAGCAAAAGATTCTTCAAAGTCTATACCCAAGGCTTGTTTATATCCTCTAGCGACCAATCTAGCCTTATTCTTCAATACCGCACCCATCTCATCAAGTTTAACCTTATAAACCCATAACAAAGTAAGGATATTAACCTTGTCAGGGAGAGGAACCAATTCCCATACTTCAAGTCATTGGAATTCATTTAGTTCCTCCTGCATAGCTTCAATCCAAGATGATTGGGTCATAGCCTGCTGCCAATTTTTAGGTTCAACTTCAGAGAGAAATGCATCAAAGTAGCAATAAAGTGCACTCTCTTGTAATTGATGGCGTGTAGAGACTGGTCGATCTAGATCTCCAATAACATTCCTAATTGGGTGATCTTTTGTCCATTTAGTGCTATGGTTTTCAATCCTAGGTGGTCTGGAGTGAACAATAGAAGGAGCTTCTTCTGAGGTAGACGCGGCTGAAGGGTTTTCAGGTATCGCTACACCAAAGAAAGGAAGCTCTTGCAGGTGAGCATATTCCAAGTCGTGATCAATAGAATCCTCTTCCACATCATTAGGCACACGTAGGGGTGATGATTCAGGTGTAGTTTGAGAATCACTTGGTGAAGGTGCATCCGGTTCAATGTGAATTGTAGATGCATTAGATAAAGGTTCATTAGCTTGAGCAACCACTTCAGGGATTGGAGCGATCACTACAGGTGCTGGAACTTCATCAGTCGGGGGATCGAAGAATTCATCAAACAACGGTTGAAACAGTTTATCCCACTCGGGCCTTGATGGTGGTAAAAATGATGTATAAGTAGGATTATTGGGAACTAATCCGGAACTAATAGCACCGGTTCCCATCTCATGAAGCGCGGGTTCAGAGCTGTGTCGCTCAGAAGCCATCGCTGTCAGCTCATCGAAATCTGCGTCCATAGTTTCTACAATCTTGCCAAGACGATGGTTATAGATTCGGTATGCTTTCTTGGACGGTGAGTAACCAATGAAAATACCTATATCGGCTTTTGGTTGAAGCTTACCCAAGTTCTCACTATTGATGTTTGGATAACAAAGAGCACCAAACACATGAAAAAATGAAACATCGGGTTTACGGTCATATAGAAGCTCATAAGGTGTTTTTCCATGGCGTTTCCGAATGATAGAACGGTTTTAGGTGAAACATGCAGTAGATATAGCCTCTGCCCACAAGAACAATGGAGCGTTCGCATAGATAAGCATAGTCCTAGCAGCTTCCATAAGTGTACGATTCCGTCTTTCAACGACACCGTTTTGTTGTGGAGTGCGTGCAGCGGATGTTTCTTGTGAGATACCAACTCCTTCATAATAATCACGAAGAGTCTGGTTGACGAACTTTGTACCATTGTCTGTACGAATACGGCGGATAGTAGTATTCAAACGTACCTGAATGAATTTCAGAAAAGTGATGATAGCCTTCGGTGCTTCATCCTTTGTACGTAGAAATCTAACCCATGTAAACCTTGAGAAATCATCCACAATTACCAGAATGAATTTCTTACCGCTCACACTTTCAGTTCTCATTGGCCCACAAAGATCCATATGCAAAAGATGAAGTTTTTCTTGATTGGTGTCTTCAGCTTTGGGCTTGTAAGATTTCTTGGTACTTTTCCCCCTTGAACACGCGGAACATAAATGGTCCTTGTGAAATTTAAGCTTTGGAAGACCACGAACTAAATCGTTTTTAGCCAGATGATTAATAGCATCAAAGTTAAGATGAGATAATCTGCGATGCCATAACCATGACTTGGTCTTAGATGCTTTAGAGAGAAGACATACTGGAGAGGCGGCCATCATGTCTTGTAAAGACAAGGTATAGAGATTTGCACCACGAGAGCCCTTCAACAAATCTTTTCCTTCCAAGTTGCGGATGAAACAAGTGTGTTGTCGAAAAGCAACCTCAAGGTTGGAATCACAAAATTGTCCTACTGAGAATAAATTATGACCAAGACCTTCTACATAGTATACCCTTGAAATCGTCACGTTTCCAATCTGATATTCACCATACCCCATTATCTTTGCTATATGATCATTCCTGAATTTAACCGTACCAAGAAACTTGCTGACGAAATTTCGGAGCATCGAGCGATTTCCGGTCATATGTTTTGAACAACCGGAGTCCAAATACCACAGCATGATTTGGACCACCTGAAAATATCACCACACGAAGACAATGTAGAGGTATCGGAATCTGAGTGTTCCTTGTTATTAGCAGGTACAGATTTAATAATCTTAGATTTGCTAACTCTAGGTTTCTTAGATTTCCTAGCCTTCTTTTTCTTAATAGGTGGTGTAGATTCTAGTTGGCTTAAATCATGAGGTATTTCTTCACTGATAGGCACTATAGTGGGGGCTGACCTAATTAAAGGGCGCTGTTTCCATACTTGAGTGCGAGTGCTCCTAACTAAAGGACGCTCAGACCTAACCTCAATGGATGCATTCCTAGTTAAAGGGCACATTTTTCCATCTAATGTAAAGGTCCTACCAGTGGGACGCCATTGCCAGCCAACTTGGGCACGAGTTCTACCCGTTGGCTTCCATTCAAGACCATTCTTAATAGCATTCATTTCATTCACGTGATCAATCAGACACAAATCATGACGTTGGGAAAACATACATTCATTACAATTCCAACAATTCAAATCAGAATTCACGAATGGTTTAGGCTGGTGCACAGGCGCAGAGCTTTTAGTCTTAACATGATTCTTATTATTTAAAACTGAACTAGCATTCCTATTGTGAACTTCTACTTTCTTCTTTTTGACACTACTAGTGTAGGGATTGATCTTATCTTTCTTGAGTGGCGATCCTTTAGCCTTAGTAGTCTCTTTTAATCCTGTAGAAGGCAAAGTGGGAATATTAGCAACAGATTTTAAAGGTGTCTTACTTGATTGTGCCAATGACGGTTTTGCTCCTGGAGTCTTATTAAATGGAGTTACAGCAATGGGCCTATTATTAAGTAGTGCACAACCTGGTGTACCTATGTATTGCAAATATGCTAAGCAATATTGAACTCGCTTAATATATTCATGAGCCGAATAATAGTCGCTACTTGAGGGATCTAAGGCATAAAGATCGTCTAAAATATCCCTAAGAAGATCGACATGCTTAATGGCATTCCTCATATAATCATCATAGGTAACCGGGTTTCTCTTATGAAGCGGATTCTTATAAAGCACTACTGACTTGGTTGTTGGAGCACTAGTGGACGGTGCAGAGTCGGTAGCTAAGTTATCAACAACTTCTTGTCGGGTGAGAAGAAGTGTCTCCTTTAACTCAGCCAAAACCATATTTTTGTCAATGAGCAGGATGTTCAAATCAGAGATTTCCTCGCACTTTTGGTTCAGTTGTTCAACATCAGATTGTTGCTGTGCCGCATTAAAAGCGAAGCGTTCTTCTAGTGAACCATAAAGAGCGGATAGTCCCTGTCTTGTTCGATCCATCTCCCCTAGAACAGACGAAAGTCTAATTTCTAAGACCTGGTTTTTAGACTCTGCAGCCTCTAGTTCCAATTTTAATGTCTCATTTGATGACACATCTCTCTTCAATCTCATGATTTCTTCCTCTAATGTCTTAACAATTGCAATCATCTTGTCACTCGTCTCAACACCGTTTTCACAACCATTTGATATCAAAAGATCCTCATTTTGAGTTTGTTGTTTTAATTCTAAAGATATACAATGTTGTTCTAGTTGATTAAAGCGTTTTGAAAGTAAATTGTAAGAATCTTGTAGCTTTAAAAACTCAGCGTTAGATTCGTGACAAGAATGATTATCTACCTCATTTACAGTATCAGCAACATTTACAGAGAGATCACAAACATCATCACATATATGCACAGCATCACAATTAATCATAGCGGATGTAAGCTCATTCGAATAATTAACATTTACAGTAGTAAGCACATCACACGAGATTACTGCAGACAAGAATCGGTCATATTCGGTTAAAATCGTTTCTTTTTCAATTAGTTGTAGTTCGTAAGCGGTGTCCATTTCATAAAACACTTTTTGAACTTCACCAATTTCAAACACAAGATTTTCCTTAAGAGATGCAAAAGTTCCTTTTAGACTTTCGACAAACGGATTGATCTCATTTTTAAACACCTCGTTCATATGTTCGAAAGCCCATTCTCCGGCATTTAAGCCATTTGAAGTCGTACAATCCAAAATGACCTTATCAAAATTAGTAAAGTATTGATTAATCTCTTGCAAGTTTAACCATACAGTGCTAACCGGTGGAAGATCCTTTGGGATTTCCTTAGGACCTTCCATATTGACAAGTGTAGGAAATGTACTAGGGTTTTCTTCATCTAATATGTAGGTCGGTGCTGTTATGAGATCTTTGTCCATATGGAAGCGAATTCTAAAATCCGTTTTTGCAAGCTCCTTATTCAATTTAAAATAATCACACTCGGGATATTTTGTAGAATTGTATGACCGATCCTCATAAACTAGATCCTTACTTGTTCGATCATCGGGAAAAACAATCGGGTCTAAAGCCAATCCTAATTGAGTTGCATTATAAAGTCTAGGACTATGTCTTAAAGCTTGTTTTGCATACCGTGGATTAGGAGGAAGGCCTTTTAGACGTGATAAGTTAAACTCTCTAAACGAAGCATCAAATAAGTGAACTAGTTGAGAAGCAGCGTATTGTCTTAAAAGCAAGTAATCTAGACTTCTAATCTTATTAGTAGCATTAATCTCCATTTCATTCTTCTGAGACTCGAGTGTTTCAAAATCCGTTTGAAGTTTTTGAAAATTAGTGACCACTAACTCCTTTTCTTGAAGTTCATTAGACAGATTTGCTCTTAAGTTTTCAATTTCTTGCAAGTGACCCATTTGTTTGTTTCTAAAGTGATCATATTCGGGATTAGTTAGAACACTAGACGAAGGCACTAATTCCAAAGTTTGAACTTTCTCGTTGCTTAAGGCAAGCTCATCAGACAAATTCTTATTCTTAGCTAAGGTTTCTAAGAGTGCAGCATTCATTTGGCTAAGTAATGTAGCAGGAAGCATGACCAAATCTTGTTGAGCAGGAGTAGGCGTATGCGAAATGGATCCCGGTTGTGATTCACTCAAAGTCTGGGGACTCACATTGATATTGCTATCATTGTTTGTCTCCTCATTTGAAAGACTCACCACCGAAGATTCATTCGAATCAGCACTCTCTTGCACAACTTGATGTGGTTGAATACTAGCATCAGTGGCATTATCGGTGGTATTAATAAGTACCTCAGATCTCTTTTCAGGCCCCAAGCTGGAGATAGTTGCCATGAGAGCAACCTTTGCAGATTGAAAGTCATCACAGTCTGAGTCATACGCATCAAGATCATCGGCTTGGTAAGCTGCATTCTATGTAGTGACAACGTCTTGTTCAGCAATCCCTGGATCAGCAAGAAATGCAAGCTCCTCTTCATCAAGTTCCCTTCCTTGTGCCTGAGCATTTACCAGATAGATCTTTTCTGCAAACCATTGTCCATCCCTTCTCCTCTTGGGTTTCTTACAATCCCTGGACATGTGACCCTCTTCCTTGCAGTTGTAGCATGTAATCATTCTCAACTTGCCTGTATTAGCCCGTGGAGGATTGTTGACCATTGGAGCAGAAGCAGGATTGACCGTGCGAGCATTGGTAGTTGATGTGGAAGGTCTCCCCTGATATGGTTGAATAGGCTGAACCATTACCCTGCCATTCTCAATAGTAGCTTGTTGGCGAGAATTGGATGAATTCCTCAACTGATTGTTGGTAGGAGCTGATCCCCTAAATCCTCGTTTGCTTAAAGTCCTTGTGAGATAAGCAGACATAGTGGTTAACACTTCAACTGGATCAGCACCTTGTTTGAATACAGGAACGGGGACTTCCTCATCATCACAGTACATTGCTTGGTCTTGAGCTGCATAATCACTAGAAGGAATACTCATTTGATCAGGGTAGCTTGTTGGATATGCTGCATTCTCTTGATAAGATGAATATGAAGATTGAGCATAAGGTGCAATACTTGCTGGGTGAGGTTGTGTAGCATATTGTGATGAAGGTGCACTGAACCGATATTGTTGCTGATGTGAGGTGGGTGGTTGTGGTAAAATCGAGTATTGGGGAAAGGTTGGTGTCATGTAAGGTGATGGATGATAGGCTTGATGTCCCAAAATATAAGGAGTGTTGTTGTGAGACAAGCTTGGTTGATTCGCCATCAAAGCTAATGAATCAGGGTACATACCTCGTGGAGAACGGTGCATGATCACATGTTTCTCATGCTGCTGAAGAAAAGCATATAGTTGATCCAAATTGCACTTATGCAGATCCCTGGTTAACTTAACATCGGTAATATACTCACCCCATTCAGCTTGAGGTAAAGTATTCAAGAATTTGGTGTTAACCTGGAATGGAGCAATCACCAGATTGTATACATTCAGATCATTCATGAGTGTGGTGAATCTGAAGTAATAATCGTGAATCGTTTCCCCTGGGTTGTAAGTGAATCTGTCAAACAGGTCATACAACTGACATTCCCTTTCCTGTTTGGTGAGAGACGTACCTTGTAGCAACACCTTAAGACGTTCCCATAAATCCTTTGCCACCGTATACTGACTTACCATCCTATAGATGTCATGGGGAAGATCTTGGAGAATTGTTTGAAGAGCTTTCTCGTCTGCATCGGCAACAAGTTGTTGAGCTGGTGTAAGTTCTTCAAATTCTCTTGGTCGAGTCACATTGTTGACCACTATGGTACCGTAGTCAAGTGGACCATTTAAAATTGACTTAACCATAAGCCTCCCATAAACCGGTTTTCCCTTAAGATAAGACATCATCCGGCCTTGCCATGCTTCAAAAACTTCTTTGATGAGCATTGGCGGGCGATTATCCGTTCCCGTAATGACGGAAATATCCGTTAGTGATGTCATCTGAGGCATTACTGAATTCGGATTCATATTGTTCACTTCAAAGAAACAAAGATTATCGGTTGATCGAGCAGTGAAGTAAAGCTTGTGAATTGTGTTGAATTTTTGTTGTAAGAAACCAAGATTAAATCCTCTAAAAAATCGTCAAAAAAACAAGCAAAATAACCCTTGATTCGGAACTTTTTGTTGATTCGGAAGTTTGATTCGGAAGATTTGGCTTGGAATTACCTTGATTCGGAACTTTTGGCTTGATCCGGAACTTCTTGATCCGGAACTTCTTCGTTCGGAAGTTCTTGGTTCAGAACTTTTGGCTTGATCCGGAACTTCTTGGTTCGGAAGTTCTTGGTTCGGAACTTCTTGATCCGGAAGTTCTTGGTTCGGAACTTTTAGCTTGATCCGGAACTTCTTGGTTCGGAAGTTCTTGGTTCGGAAGTTCTTGGTTCGGAACTTTTGGCTTGATCCGGAACTTCTTGGTTCGGAAGTTCTTGGTTCGGAACTTCTTGATCCGGAAGTCCTTGGTTCGGAACTTTTGTCTTGATCCGGAACTTCTTGGTTCGGAAGTTCTTGGTTCGGAACTTTCCTTGGTTGATCCGGAACTTGTTGGTTCGGAACTTTTGCTGGGTAATCAGAAGTTTAATACGATGAACAGTCGACCACAAAAAGAGAGATTAAACCCAGATTTTGACCAAATGACCCAAAAAGTTTTGTGATTTCAACAATAATAAGTAAAAACTAATACTTATCCACTAATCCCAATCACAAAAACACCAAAAACACCAAGAATCAAGATGGATTTTCTTAAAGAACACTAATACAATCAAAAACTAAAAAACCACACAAATCACTACCTTAAATCACCCCATAGCTCTTGATACCAAATGTAGAATATTGATAACCTATGAATCTATGAAGAGGTTTGTTGATTTCTAGAGAGAGAAAGTTAGAGAGAGAAAGTGAGAGAAACTATGTGTTATTTCAATAAAATGGAACTAGAAAAATGACAACAACCAACCCCTTTCCATGGTGGAAAGGGGTATTTATACTTCCAAGCTACATGGGCTTGGGCCGGTCCATGACAAGCCCATGGACCGGTTCTTACTTAACTTAATAAGCAACTAATAACTATTTGTTAACTACGAGCTATTACAACATAAATAATATTGTGGAGTGACCGATACTTCTAATATACGTAAAACGTATTTCTAACAGATGGCTATTCCGATGGCTATTCGGATGGTTATTCCGATGGCTATTCGGATAGTTATTCCGATAGTTATTCCGATGGGGTGTTTGATTTATTCCGATGGAGTGAAAGAAAAACATTCCGATCATGGTCAAACAAAGTAAATAACCCGAGACCTATCAACCCTCAAAACCAACAAACTCAAGACTCTTATCTAATCCCTTCCACAACACCACTCAAAACAAACAAATCCACATCTAATCTTATTCCCATCGTCTCCTATCTCCATAATTAATCCGACTCACACAGAAACTTGAACCATCTCAAATATAACAACTCCCACCCATCTCAAACAAAGAACAAATCAGAAAACATAAAACTCTCAGTTATTTTTCTTTCGTGTTATATAAGAACCATAATGACCTTGACAAGATCCAACACGAATTTGAATATCCATATCACTAACCTGTGGGATTATACCCCAATTTGGTTTACGAAATATAAAGATTGTGTTATAACAATTATGTTATACACTAATCTTTGATTCGATTTGATGCAAATCAAAGAACTGACTCAAAACCAATACAGATGAGAACAAATCATTTAAGAGATCTCAGATTCATTTCATGGTTAACCATGCATGTTGAGATCTTTATAGATCTATACACACGAAACTATGATCATCATTGATCTATGTTGGATAAAATGTGAAGGCATGACCTCCTTGAATTTTCGAAACTCAACATATCAATCTTGAACAAGAGTGTTCAGATTTTTTGTTAATTCGGTTTGATAAAAATAGACTTACCCGAGACCTTATGCTAGATCATGAAGCCAAAACCTTATACGCTCTTCGTGGGTTCCTGTTAGATTCGAAATGAGATGTGGATTTATAGTGTTATATGATTGATTCGTTTTTATGATGAAGATATATTAGGGGTTTGGTTTGTGCTATACTAGAAATGATTGATGAGATTTGGTTACAAGGTAATTTATTTATTTTCAGTCAGATTTTTGGAGAGAGGATGGGAAATGGGGGCGGAGAAAACATAGATGGGTGTTAGGGTTATGAGCTTAGGGTAAATTGCTATTATATACTCTTAAAAGATTAGAGTATGATGTGATTGGGCAGGTATAAAGGGTTGGTTACATGGGCTGCGACGTAACAAGGTTACCCGGAAATGGATATGGGCTAACAATAGAGTGGGCCACGAAATGTGAATTCATATTTGGATTTTAATCTGAATATTATTTTTGTGAAACGGTTGGATTGTAGTCGGGTATTGGATATGTTTCGATCGAAAGTGCTTAAACGACAAAGAAAATTCTAGGTCGATCCGCGCATCAGTTGGGCATGTGATTGACGTTGGGCTTAAATGACAAGTTACTTAGACAAATTTTGTCCCTTAATGACAATACTTTTCAGAATTTGTTCTAGATAACGACATTCACAACACAACACCAAAGCAAACAAAACACTTAACGCTAAAACGATCCAATATAAGATTCACTTTAAACGACAACGGCTAGTTTTGATTCTTCAAAGACAAGTGATCACGAAGTGGATTTGGTATTCTTTAATCATGCTGATTAGAGGGGATGCCTCTAATTAATATACTAGTTTGGGTAGGAGGGATCAACTCCTTGTGAAGGATGCAAGGCACACACCACATTCACCATGATATACTGAATAAAACATGTAACTAGGATGCACCCATACGCCCCACATGATATAATAATATGGCCAAAACTGAAAGGGACGCCACGAGCAATCACTCCGCCGTGGGGAAGTCATAACATTGGTGCCTCCAATGTTATGGTTATGGTACCTCCATAACTAGGTGAAACTGGTCATGCTTGTATATGGCTATAGATTATGCTAATTTAAACATAAGCAGTTCAAAACAATAAAACAATTATTAGGGAAAACAGTTGGCTGCATACGGGGAAATCCTAATAAGGAAAGGATGTCCATACTGAAAGGACGGGAATCCGTACCTCAAGTCCAATGAATGAACGGAAGAAAGACTCCTACTTCTAGATCACTAATGCTACATGAATACACACGTGTATAAGTATCGGATCACTGAATACGTACTGGGTTTTATGTCTTGTCTTAACTTATTTTACATGTTTTTAAGTCATGTTTTACTGTCTTAAGCTTTAAACGACGATTATCTTATATTCTGATTAATCTGACTAAGTATTACTAGTATTTCATGTGTTATTATACTTACTGTGTAATAATAAGTAACTTTCCAAAAATAGCAAGTTTCCTAAAATAGGAAGTTTCCAAGAATAGAACGTTACCAAAAATAGAAAGTTTCCAAAAATAGAATTACTGCTTAAAATAGATTAGTTTTCTAAAAATAGAAAGTTTCCAAAAATAGATTAGCTGCCTTATTTAATAAGTTTCTAAAAATAAGCTTAAGTGTTTACTGATTAATATTCTAAGTCATAATGATATAACGTATAGTTTATTAATTATTACATGTCATTAAATAAACTATAGGTTAAAGGCATTTAATTAAATATAATGTGATTTAATTAAATAAAGATGTAAATACTTAGGTTAAAACATGCATTATTAATTATATTAATATAACCTAAGTCATGAGAATTAATTAATTATAGGTCATGGTTTTAATAATTAATTAGTTATTTAGTCTAATTTTTCATGATTAAAATACTTAGGTTTAGCCATGTATTAATAGTAAAATAATTAACCTAAGTCATGATAATTAATTAATTATAAGTCATGTTTAATAATTAATTAATCACTATAGTCTAAATTAAATAGATCAAAATACTTAGGTTAAATCATGCATTATTAATTATTAATAATAACCTAAGTCCATGTTTTTAATTAAATTAATTATATAGCATGTTAAATTAATTTAATTAACTTGAAATAAATAATCTTGTAATTATAAGTCGTGCCTATTAATTTAATTACCTTGTAAAATTAATAAGTAATGTAAAGTAAAATAATCCCGTAAAATAATAACACGTACTCTTGTATTCTTTATTAAAACGCATCAAAAACCGAACCCGTGTCTTAATAATTTAAAAGGTGAAACTCGTGTTATGTTTTTAAAATAAGTCTAGCCAAACAGCCCCTTAATCTGCCCTTAAACCCGTAGCCAAACAGCCCTAAATCTGATTTTAAAACAGAAAAACAAACACCCCCTTACACTGCCAGTTACCAATGGCAGTGGTGATGGTGCCACTGGCAGCGGCCGGTTCCCACTGTTAGAAGGATAAACACGACTGGCCGCAGCCAGTGGTTCCCCCTGTTCTCTCGTTGTTTCCCCTGCTCGAGCAAAACCACGCCAGCACCCTTAATTGGGTTGCGGCTGGTGGAAATTAAGTACCACCGAGACCTTTAAGGTCTCGATTTGTGTGCGAAACGAACCCAGCAAAAGCCAAACGAAAACCCCTCTTTTAATTAACATGTTTTTAGATTATTTAACATTGATTTGTGATTTATTAACCAAAAGAAAACGTGATAATATTACCTTGTTTTTGCGTTTTAGGGTTTTCAAATCCAAAGCACGAATCCACCATTGTTTTCTTGGATTAAAAAGCTGCGATTCTTGTTCCTTTTTGGTGATGGTCGACGGTAGCAAGGGAAGCAAGGAGAAGAAAAGAAGGCGGCTGTTTTTATCTTAGGGTTTCAAGTAGTTTTGTGTTTGTTGCCAAATGAATATTACTCCCCCGTCTATTTTTCTACACGGCTAAACATAATACACTTGGGCCTTGAGCCCAAGTCCTTCTCTTATCTACTTTGTCAAAAAGAGCCCCTTAAAACACTTGTAATTCTATTTAATTCGCGACTTGTTTAAATGGTACGCGTAATCATATTTTAAAGTGTCATGAATTCTCGTAGTTATTGTTATACGTGTTTAAACGTAAATATTGTTTACGTGATTACTTGTCGTGTTAATTAAATATACGTAATAATATTAATCGTTTAAATGTCCGTGATTACGTGTTACGTAGTTTACGTAATTTAATTAGTTTTCGATCGTGACATAATATATTTATTCGCCTTCATAATAAATATATCTATATACATAATTAATATTAGTTCGTGTTTTAATTACGTTCGTGATTAATTATTGTTAAATACTTATCATGTGTTCGTACGTAATCGATACTTATCGTGTTCATGCACGTATGTAATACTTAAATAATAGCACATGAATGTTTTAATCTAGGACGTACGATCTTACAGGTACTATTCATGGTAAAAGCATGCGGGTTTTACAATTCTTCCCCCTAAAAAGAATAATTCGTCCCCGAATTATAGATAAAGTAACTGGAAGCGAAACATACCCGAATCAAACTGGAAAGGTATGCAAAATAACAGAAATGAAGGTGACATGGTAGAAGGGAACGTGGAACGTGACATGTCTTGAAAAGACATGGAACGTGACGTGACTGAAAGGACATATCTAATCGATAAGAGAAAAATGGATAAGAAGTCCGGATGAACTTGTCCGTTTCCAAGTGGCCTCCCTCTTGGAACGGTTCCTTCAGAAGATCCTGACACTAATGATAAATCTTGGTACTCCTGACCTTGACTTGGAATACGAAGAAATTCTTGTTTATCAACGGAAGGTAGATCCCCTAAATTCGATCGAGGAAAATAAGAGTTAATGTGCAAGGGTAACTGAAACGTTACGATGCAAGACAATCTGACTTAACTGATAATTAGAAACGATGCGCGAGACATAAAGAAACGTAGTACGTGAAAAATTTTGAACGTGATACGTGAAAAATTTTGAACGTGCTACGTGGAGATATGGCGAGTGTAGTATGAGTAAACATATCGCGATACATGATACGTGTAACATATTTTGATCATGATATGAGGAACGTGGAATGAACATGACATGTGAGACATATCGTGATCATAGAATATAATGGCGGTAACGCCAAACGCTACAAGGTGAGACGTGGAATATGACGTGAAACGTCTATATGATGATGGAGAGTTATACTAAACTTGGGTCTGGTCTCACAAGTTCTTGCAAACTTCCCAGAATGAGAAAAGAAATGAACGTAAAATCGTAAGCCAAAATACGATCATGAACGTGAATAGTGTCATGAACGTGAGCGCGAAAGCAAGTCGTAGAATTAGAATGAAGACGTAAAGTAAGTTAGGAGTACAATTACGAATCTTTGTCTGATCCGATAGCTGAGGGATTGCCAAGTGATCGGATGAGCCTTGGCTGGAACATGTTCGTTCAATCTGTTGGTTCTGAAATTCGTACGGATGTAAGGATTCTACAGACTTGATCAAACTGTTTGCAATAACCCAGATAGCATCATGCTTCTTCTGAGTTTGCGTTAATCTGGTAACCAACCCCATGGAGATCTTGTCCCATTTCAATTCACAATTTCAGATGATGAAACATCCCAGTTTGTTGGTGTCCTATCTTAACCTGTTTGTATGACAAGTATGAAGATATGAACGTAACCGTATCTTGCTTCATCGAACTTGATACATAGGAGTTTGCGAAACTCTGAGTCTTTGAATCAGACTTCTCCTAGCGTAGGATTTCCTAGAACACCTAATGTAGTGTAGGGTTCTCTCCTTTACGCATAAGCAGAGTCATGGTAAGATTAACCGTAGGAACCCATGTGATTCAGCGTGTCACTGTAATGAAACAGAATTGATATTGGAAAATTTCTAGGGTAAAATTTCTCTTGTCAAGAATTTGCAACATAGTGCAGATATGGTCTTCCTGTTCTTCTCTAGGCTTAAATGAAATCAGGTTATCCTCAATGAAAATGCTGATGAATTTGTTTAGGAGTTCATGGAAACTCACTTTATTAAGTCCATAATGCGGTTGAAGCATTGATGAGACTAATTCAAAATCATAAATTTAGCATGACCGAGTCGTGTACGAATAGCAGTCATGGACATGTCCTGCTTTTTCACTCGTCACTGTTGGCAGCATGATCGTGAGTTTGATCTTGGAAAAGTGATTAACACCATACGGTTGATTGGACATGTTGTCAATATGTGGAGGAGAATAACGGTCATGAATGGTGATTTGTTTAAGTCGACGGTAGTCGACACATAATCTCATGGTACCATCCTTCTCCTTGAAGGTTCTTCTGGAGTGTAAGGAACAATTTTGGAATAATCCGTTGGTTATGCGTAAAAGGACCTTAGTAGTCGTGTGTTACTGACAGCTAGAAATTTTTTAGCAATATGGCTAACAAAGCACGTGCTTGAAAAGCATAGATAATTTGTGCAGATTTTCCTGATGGAAAATCAAGCTGAATGTATTTAGGAGCCTGAACATTACTGTACATAATTATGAATCATAGCATGGTGTGGTGTTCATAGTACATAATTAGGATAAAATTCATCTCGTGTCTGTCCGAGGAAATGCGTTAGCAGCTTGGATCCTATCATTAAGCTGAAGGAAAACCTTCGTATGCGTGGGAATACGAAAGGCGTCCTTCATGGTTATGAATATATGAACTATGGTGAAAGAAATGAAAGTGACATCGGCAACGTGACAGTTCTCACTGATGCGCCGATAATGGTATTGAAATTCTTGTGGCCTGATTAATACATGGCACAACAACATAGATATACCCTTGGAGGGTACCCTGAATTTCTTAGAAATGTTCCATAATTAGACGTGAGTCATGTGTCTTGACTCGTGTCTTGAGAAATGTAAGCGTGACATATGTCTTGACTGGTATCTTGACATGTGTCCTCAGAAAGTATACGTGAGACATGTGTCTTGACTGATGTCTTGACATGTGTCTCGAGATGTGAAACAATTAGAACTACAAATATTAGGTTAATATGCCAGAATTGGCGGATCGGTTGGACTACTGATCATTTGTATGTCTGATCACGTCCGCGGCCAGAGCCTCAGTTGCGATTTCTAGGATATTTTCTGTCATGGTAGTGGTTACTATTGTCCTGTCTGTCAGTTCCATGTCGATCATTCTCATGACCGTGATTCATGTAACTATTCAGCTGAGTGGCCGGCTGGTACTGGTTTGCACTCATATGGCTGAAATGACAGCCGAACGACGTGTGACATGTAACTATGAATTTGGGACAATGATTGATGGGAATTGTCTGCTGGTGAAGCATCTTCTCGTCCAATTGCTTTGCTCCGACGCCTTTGTCTTCGTCTTTTAGGATCTCCAGGTTGTGAACAGCATCAGCATCAGCATCTCGTAGCGTCTCCCAACATCAACAGCATCAACCTTCAGTAACATCTCCAAGCTATGAGCGGCATCGACAATCTTGTAGAATATCAGCAAGTGAACATACGCCTGAGATGATTTAGAATCGACTAGCGAATACTCGTGAAGTATTGCAAGTGGATTACACATGGATTAAGGTACATGTAATACACATGAAATACGGTACGTGGAGTACACATGGAATGCACATGAAATGATCGGTATGGGCTCGATCATTTGTCATGATTTAAGGAAAGTAAACCGGTTAAACGGTTAGGAAAACCATCATGATAACCTGGCAGTATTAGCATAGACATCATTCTGGTTGCATAGAGAAACGCTAAAGTGTGGTTACACAAAATTCAACGATGATTTGCCTGACAGCATGATCAATGAAAACCAACCATGACTATCATGAAAGCATGATTTATGAAATCTAACAATGTCTTGCAGGACAACGTAAATAACAAAAGAGGCGTGAAACATAATCAACATGAAGACGGAATTATCATGAGGAAACATGAAACCATCTATTACGAAGAAGTGTATAACATAATCAGCGTGAAACTGAAGTTAACCATGACAGTATGAAGGCATACTTGACATAAAAAAACATAATAACTTATGATGGGACATGAGAAAAAAAAAATTTTATGCCAATTTAAATCATGAGAAAAATTTTATGCAAGAAAAACAGTGCATGAATGCGTAATGTAGTTTATAAAACCTTTATATGTGCGAGGGAACGCCTATGGGTCGGTTCCAAAACAAAAGACATGGCGAGGGGACGCCTATGGGTCGGTCCCAAAGTTAAAAGTTTTGATAAAAGCACATGCGACTAAATAGGGCCAGTCCTGTACCAACCATTACTTAGTCAAAATTCCTGCAACAGATGACATATGATATAAATGCATGAATGCATGAAACATAATAATTAAAAGTCATTGTCAAAACTTAACAGAAAAAATTTTATGTGAAAATTATGAACTACTGGGGTCAGTCCACATCGTCACAGTTCACGAGGAACATCATGCATAGACAATGACACATAACTAAGTATGGATGACGGTTGTTCATTCCATATTAGTAAGACGATACTGGTGAAAACATCATGGTGAAAACAACAAGGTGCTGAAAACGTCATGGCTAAAACAAAAAGGTGCTGAAAACATAATGGTTAAAACAACAACGCGCTGAAACATCAATACGTGGAATAACAAACGTTGGCTTAGGAAGCTCCTGGTGACTACCCACTAGTCACAGGTCGAGTTTTAGAGCCTACAGGTTGAAGCCTTGGCTCTGATACCATAATTGTAACACCCCATTTTGATAAATGGAATGTCACGCGTAACTATGGCGTGTCATCAAAGCATGCAAGGTAATATGTAGTAAAACATACATGACCATAGGGAAAACCGGAATCAAACATCGGTTCCCAAACATAAGCCCAAAACATAACAAAGTAAATGAACTGAATGAAAGACTAAACAAGCATGAATATATGAAGGAAACAGGAGAAGAAGTCTATGGCAGCTTCCATCCTATGCATGTCCTCCAAATGCTCGAGTCTTGGGTACCTGCCGTTTGGGACATGGAAAGGAAAGTAACGGCTGAGCAAAACGCTCAGTGCACGGATATACAATATAGCATGAAACAGGATAAGCATGTAACATGTAACAGCGGAAGACTAAGTTCTGAGTAGACTGGTTAAGTATTGAGAAAACTGGTTCTATAGTTTGAAAAGCCTTATGTTTATCTTATGAAAACTGTTTTAACATAAATATACCATAGCCCATATAGGTCATGAAAAGGTCACGTGCATGAATACTTGGAGGGGTGACCTCATCATGCTGATTAGAGGGGATGCCTCTAATTAATATACTGGTTTGGGTAGGAGGGATCAACTCCTTGTGAAGGATGCAAGGCATACACCACATTCACCATGATATACTGAATAAAACATGTAACTAGGATGCACCCATACGCCCCACATGATATAATAATATGGCCAAAACTGAAAGGGACGCCACGAGCAATCACTCCGCCGTGGGGAAGCCATAACATTGGTGCCTCCAATGTTATAGTTATGGTACCTCCATAACTAGGTGAAACTGGTCATGCTTGTATATGGCTATAGATTATGCTAATTTAAACATAAGCAGTTCAAAACAATAAAACAATTACTGGGGAAAACAGTTGGCTGCATACGGGGGAATCCTAATAAGGAAAGGATGTCCATACTGAAAGGACGGGAATCCGTACCTCAAGTCCAATGAATGAACGGAAGAAAGACTCCTACTTCTGGATCACTAATGCTACATGAATACACACGTGTATAAGTATCGGATCACTGAATACGTACTGGGTTTTATGTCTTGTCTTAACTTATTTTACATGTTTTTAAGTCATGTTTTACTGTCTTAAGCTTTAAACGACGATTATCTTATATTCTGATTAATCTGATTAAGTATTACTGGTATTTCATGTGTTATTATACTTACTGTGTAATAATAAGTAACTTTCCAAAAATAGCAGGTTTCCTAAAATAGGAAGTTTCCAAGAATAGAACGTTACCAAAAATAGAAAGTTTCCAAAAATAGAATTACTGCTTAAAATAGATTAGTTTTCTAAAAATAGAAAGTTTCCAAAAATAGATTAGCTGCCTTATTTAATAAGTTTCTAAAAATAAGCTTAAGTGTTTACTGATTAATATTCTAAGTCATAATGATATAACGTATAGTTTATTAATTATTACATGTCATTAAATAAACTATAGGTTAAAGGCATTTAATTAAATATAATGTGATTTAATTAAATAAAGATGTAAATACTTAGGTTAAAACATGCATTATTAATTATATTAATATAACCTAAGTCATGAGAATTAATTAATTATAGGTCATGGTTTTAATAATTAATTAATTATTTAGTCTAATTTTTCATGATTAAAATACTTAGGTTTAGCCATGTATTAATGGTAAAATAATTAACCTAAGTCATGATAATTAATTAATTATAAGTCATGTTTAATAATTAATTAATCACTATAGTCTAAATTAAATAGATCAAAATACTTAGGTTAAATCATGCATTATTAATTATTAATAATAACCTAAGTCCATGTTTTTAATTAAATTAATTATATAGCATGTTAAATTAATTTAATTAACTTGAAATAAATAATCTTGTAATTATAAGTCGTGCCTTATTAATTTAATTACCTTGTAAAATTAATAAGTAATGTAAAGTAAAATAATCCCGTAAAATAATAACACGTACTCTTGTATTCTTTATTAAAACGCATCGAAAACCGAACCCGTGTCTTAATAATTTAAAAGGTGAAACTCGTGTTATGTTTTTAAAATAAGTCTAGCCAAACAGCCCCTTAATCTGCCCTTAAACCCGTAGCCAAACAGCCCTAAATCTGATTTTAAAACAGAAAACCAAACACCCCCTTACACTGCCAGTTACCACTGGCAGTGGTGATGGTGCCACTGGCAGCGGCCGGTTCCCACTGTTAGAAGGATAAACACCACTGGCCGCAGCCAGTGGTTCCCCCTGTTCTCTCGTTGTTTCCCCTGCTCGAGCAAAACCACGCCAGCACCCTTAATTGGGTTGCGGCTGGTGGAAATTAAGTACCACCGAGACCTTTAAGGTCTCGGTTTGTGTGCGAAACGAACCCAGCAAAAGCCAAACGAAAACCCCTCTTTTAATTAACATGTTTTTAGATTATTTAACATTGATTTGTGATTTATTAACCAAAAGAAAACGTGATAATATTACCTTTTTTTTGCGTTTTAGGGTTTTCAAATCCAAAGCATGAATCCACCTTTGTTTTCTTGGATTAAAAAGCTGCGATTCTTGTTCCTTTTTGGTGATGGTCGACGGCAGCAAGGGAAGCAAGGAGAAGAAAAGAAGGCGGCTGTTTTTATCTTAGGGTTTCAAGTAGTTTTGTGTTTGTTGCCAAATGAATATTACTCCCCCGTCTATTTTTCTACACGGCTAAACATAATACACTTGGGCCTTGAGCCCAAGTCCTTCTCTTTTCTACTTTGTCAAAAAGAGCCCCTTAAAACACTTGTAATTCTATTTAATTCGCGACTTGTTTAAATGGTACGCGTAATCATATTTTAAAGTGTCATGAATTCTCGTAGTTATTGTTATACGTGTTTAAACGTAAATATTGTTTACGTGATTACTTGTCGTGTTAATTAAATATACGTAATAATATTAATCGTTTAAATGTCCGTGATTACGTGTTACGTAGTTTACGTAATTTAATTAGTTTTCGATCGTGACATAATATATTTATTCGCCTTCATAATAAATATATCTATATACGTAATTAATATTAATTCGTGTTTTAATTACGTTCGTGATTAATTATTGTTAAATACTTATCATGTGTCCGTACGTAATCGATACTTATCGTGTTCATGCACGTATGTAATACTTAAATAATAGCACATGAATGTTTTAATCTAGGACGTACGATCTTACAGGTACTATTCATGGTAAAAGCATGCGGGTTTTACATAAAGTGTATTTTTCGACACTTCTTAACGGCTCAAAATATATACATATATACACACATGTCTTGTGGATTTTATAACAACGAAAAATAAATCTCGAAATGAGCATCAAATAAAATATAGCATGATGAATGACAGAAAATGTTTCAAGTTATTCAACACGAATTTTAGGAAGCAAAACGGTGAAAGACGTTCGTAATTTAGATTTCAAAATGCAATGTAGGCAAATCTCCTTGGTGCCACGATTGTCAAAAACACAAAACATAACAAGAAAAGAATGGAACATTAACATGCTGCACTCCGGGAGCGAGAAGGTTAATGAAAAACAAATGATACAATTTTATATAAGTAAAATCGTATTCCAATTCTAGTGCCATAATCTAGACGATGATTTATAAAATAACGATGACGTTACCGAGATATAAGTGAACAATACACTTCGGAGTCGATACATATAAATGTCAACGAATTAAATCTTCGCATGTCGTGTAAAACGATAATAAAAATCAACAAAATATTATGAAAAACCATGGTATTATTCAACACTATTTTAAGAAATGTTTCAAGATGTATGACTCACACGATAGCGGTTAGTCTATTCCAAGGACACATTGAGCTACACAATGGTCTGGAGATTACGTTAAAAGACGTCCAAGCACAAATAGCCGGAAGACGATTTGAATATCTATATAGATATCACAAAAGGGTTAAACAATGAAAGTAACGCGCGTAGATGAAGTTATGTAAGGTCATAACAAAATGAAATAGGATAATTTCCAATAATTTAAATAAATGTAGAGAATCCTTCAAAATAATTGCAGGAAAAATTCCAAAAATTTATTTAAGTAAATCATTAATAAATGATAACTCTTATCGAAAAGTTTAACGATATCAATATATATATCGATAAAGGATTATAGTATTTATTTAGAAATACTTAGCAATAAGGCATACATAATAATGTATACTAAAGTTGTAATCCCAGAAGTATCTTGAACCTGAAGTCACGCGAAATCATGTGCACCGACTCTTTGAAAAAAATAAAACCGACAGTTATAGTTTAGGTTTTTAGAAAAAGACCTAGTTCTCTATAACTCATGGCTCTGGTACCAATCTTTAACACCCCCAAATTTACACGCAGCGGAATACATCTTTGGGTGCTAAACAATGATACAACAACACATAATTTATAAAGAACGACTCGAAAAGAGACGTTTTAGATTTATCGTTCCTAAAACATTTGTCAGAGTAGCGCAGTCCCAAGACATCGTAACCAAAGTACAATCAAAACAAAAGATTTAAATTGTTTTGAACAAAAGGAACGACAAATATTCAAAGAGTTTATATTGCAAAGTAGTGCACAACATTCATTCCCGTGGCTTCCAAGCTTCACCCTTCCTGATTACCTGAAATACATGTGAGTAAAACATCAGCAAAAATGCCGAGTGAATCTATAGGTTTATGAAATCAATTTGAACACAAGCAAAGATTATAAGTTTGTGGCATGCTTATAAGCATCAAATAATAATTTGCATCAACAATGATAATTGTATATAGCATAAATTGCAATAAGCTCATGGAACCGAGCCCTTAGACACTCCCATATCAGTCTAATAAGACGAGAGATTTATTAATTGTCGGTTACCTCCAGATTATTGGTACATTGCCGTATACCTGACTTCTCAATACAATATGTTCAAACAGTGTGGAGGTCGGGCCTAAGCTTCTATGACAAGTCCACAAAAACTGAACCGGTGCGGCTTCCCCCATAGATCTATTAATTGTACTAGCGGTTAACCCATCATAGGTTAATTAACGGTCCATAATTGAGGTTTTAACAAAGGCAATCACTTAATGCAATTTAAAGGCAACCACGGGTCCATTCATAGAGGGACAAATCATACCATAGAAATCTTGTGTTCTAAGTTTATAAAACATGTATTCCCCCTCGCGGGTTTAAAATCATTTAATAACTAGTATAAAGCGAGGCTATAGACTCACCTTAGCCAATAGTGGTAATGAGACGATCGCCGACGATAGATGATGCCTTTCAAACACGAGAACCGCAACCTATCAAATGAGGTGTGTTCATTAATAATAGACTCGAGAAATAAACCATACATAAGAATATAAAACTCGACTCATAAAATCACGACAAACTCGAGAGAAAGCGATACAAGTGATACTATTACACTCTCCTATATATTCATTTTATTGTTCTATGCCTTTAATAAAAATCTGTCGGAACATACCGAATGTCCAAGCCGTTTTCCCATACTTAAACATATCAACTTTTTATGATACTACTCAGAGAACTCACTTACTATATGTAGAAAGTCCTCCCAAGAGCCCATTAAAAGATTTTACTTCTAAAGTTCCCTGCCCGACTCATCTTTGAATCACAAAATCCGGACAGTTTAGCGACCTTGACTTACGAAACCATTTTGACCATCCTAAACAACTCCATGTATAAAACCGCCAATTGATTCTAAAAATAGACTCAAAATGCTAAACTTGGAGCCTGAGAACAGCCCTTGAATCATTTTGATACACATTTTATAGTCCCCGAGATTCGATCCAAATATCGACAACAATTTTCGGATTGTGTCGACACTCGTCTCCCGGTACACGAAAATCAAACTAGTGTATCTTCCACCTCGTTTGGAGTTGGAAGGCCTACTTTATATCAAATCGAAGCTAACGAAATTCTCTACAACATAATCCCATAATATCAACCCATTTTCAGACTAAAGATTTCCGAAAATGCCTCTAAACCTACTGCCTAAAATTGGCCATTTAAAAACCATACAAAATCAAGTTTTTGATCAAAACCAACAACTTTTATCATCATTCTAACATCCTAATATCATCACAACCTAATCCTAACACTTGTATCATCATCAAAATCAAAAACCCAAAATCAAAAATATATTTTCTTTACAAAAATAGCATGATCTACACATGATTATCACTAGATAATCACATGCAACATCATCTAACAACTTTACTCACCAAGATTCTTGATCAAAATTTCAAAGTTCATGCATGTTGATGAAATTAGTACCAAAAGAATCCCCTTGAAAAATTAGGAATGGGACTAGTCTTTGTTTTGGAAGAATCAAGCTAGATAATGGAAAATTTTGATGTATATGTTTAAAGGGGTGTATGGTTTTTGGAGAAAAAGGAGAGAAGAAGAAGAAGTGGTGGTTTTTATTGTAATGAATTTTAAATGAAATGGTGTTAGTGGAAATATTATATATAGTGTAAGGTTAGGGTAGTTTTTGCCAATTTGTGATAGTTTTGGTCCAAAATGTAATAAAATAGTTTAAAAGGGTAGAAAATGTAAATTGTAAATTTTGAAATATTTACGAGACTCGGGTTTCGTAAAAAATACTAAAAAGTTTAAACGCACACGAAAAATAATAATATAACGACTCGATACGTAATTAAAACGATATTGTCGAAAGTATTAAATATGGAAACGATTGATAATAAAATATAAAATTTTTGGCATTCGTCGGTATCGCGATCCCTAGTTGTCCTCGTTACTCATCAAAATATCAAAATATAATATTCAATATCGGTTTCAACTTAAACCGTTAAGCATAATAGTATTTAACGTCATAAAATACTTCAAAATAATTGAAAGTAGAATTAAATTATGACCTTATTTTTACGGGTTTTACAATTACAATGAAAGTCGAATACTAGAATAATAATATGTATATTCTATAAACCCTACGACCTCCTTTTATAACATAAGGAGTCGTGTATAATGGATAACCTATCAACTATTTTAGGAAAAGACAAATATAGAAAATACAATATTTGAGTATCTATTTTCTTCAAATAACAAACGTGTTGCCTAAGTTTACTATCAGTGCTTGGACTTCTTCTTGTCAGCGCTTGGATACTTCTTGTCCATGCTTGATCTGTCAGTGCTTGATTTCTTCTTATCAGCGTCCAAATAACTCTTGTCAGCGTCTAAGTGTCTTGGCTCATTTTATTCCCAACAATCCTCCCCTAAACTTGATATCTACTCTAGTAATCAAGTTTCTGAATAAAAACTAAGTACAAGGAGGATTCTTACAAATACAAATCACTTGTTAATTAGATAATAAATAAATCTAATTAAATCTTTACCAACATCACTAGTATAATCCATTTCCAGCTGTGTTGACACCATCTGCTTTAAAACTTCCTTGGACATAGGATATTCAACATCCACAAGAAGATATTCTAAAAACGATGTAGTACTCAAATGGTAAACACCAGCTGCTGAATGTAGACGCCATTGAAGTCCACTGATATAATCCAAATCCAACCATATTGGATCTGCATCATCTGGTTCAATCATCCTTTTGAAGGATGTCCATATCTTTATTCCATTGACTGAAGTAGGTGCTTCAGCCTCATACTTGGCCTTCATCAATCCCCAAAGATCTACCAAGTCTTCTCTGTCCAGGCTTGCAAACAAAGAGATGAAAAAAGTAAAAGTATGTACCTTCTCTCCATATCTGGTGATCATCCAGAACCCACTTGCATCTTCTTTATAGTGAACTAAGGGTTTCTGTAATCTAAAGGTAATACCTCTGCAACATGTGAAGCTTTCAATGGTGAGAGCTTAATGCTCCTTCTAATAACTGCTTCACTAGGATTCACTATATCCAAAGTTGGGAACTCAATAGGAAGCCCCTTCTTCACTGGCCTTGGTGCAATTGAAGCCTTTTGAATCTGCATTTCTTCTTCAATTTCTTCCTTTCTTTCATCAGAAAGAAGTCTGATAGTATTTTCCTCTTGAACACGTGCCCAAATAGGATAGGCACGAAACTCTAATTCATCATAGGATAACTTCTACAATTTCTTGAAAGTCCAACCCCCTTGATGACATCTGAGAAGCATATAATAGAGGTCCCTTCTATCCCTCTTAAGCTGTGAAAGAACCTTGCTAGCCTTATACTTCAAGATTACCTTGCAATCTCGTTGAACTCTTAGCAGAATCTCCAAACCCTAAATTTGATCAAAAATTGTCATGTTTAGATTTTTTGTAACTTTATTCTCCCATGCAAAATACATTCTCACCACTTCAGGCATTTCAAAATCTACTTTCATTTTCAACTCCTTAAGTCTTTCCTTAGCCAACTCATTTCCATATTCCAACCTCTCTGGATCTTCAATGATCATAACACTAGAATCTGAGCTCTCATCATCACTACCATCTTTTTCTTTCTCTGTAGTAGCTCAATCCTTTTCTTGTAGTTGTGCAGCCAAAGCTTGATCAAACTGAATCTGGGCTTCATTCTTCTTTGGCTTCTCAACTTCCACTAAGACTGCTTTACCTTTGTCTTTTGCTCCAATAGATGGTAAAGTAGTTAGTGGTAGTGCTTGATTTACTCTTGTCAGTGGCTGACTCTGTGAACTGATTCATCATTTCAGTAAAAGACAACTTTGTAGGAGTAACTAATGAAGCATCAAAACCTGGTTGCCTCTTCAAATCTGTAAGAGCCTCAGCTATACCCAAAGAATCACCAAAAGAAGTACCTTCGTGTGAGCCTTTGTCACTCATATGGACCTATTCATCCACCCCTTTGGAAGAATCCTCCTCCCTACGCCTAGTATTAGCAGCCTCCAAAAGAACTATCCTCTCCCTCAATAACTTGAGTTCAAGGCCTTCTGACTTGACAACCTGTACAAGGTCTGCATTTTGCTTTTGCAAGCTAATGCAGACCGCCGTCAATTCCAAAATGGTGTAGGGTTCCAATCTGCCCTCCTCTAGAATGGGAATTTGACCTCCCAATGTAGATTCATGGGGCATGGATAGGGTCTTAAGGATGTTAGGACTGTCTTGGCCTGCATCTAAGCGAGAACCAATAGTCCCAGCCCCACCTATGTCACCAACCACACTTGTGGTGGTGGTTCTCTCTGCTACATGGCTAGGACCACCAGAGGAGAACACTCCAGTAGTCCTTTGGCGTTTTCCAACCTATAGTCTGGTGGTGCAGAATAGGAAGTGGATTGAGGGTCTATTTGGAGGTTAAGGGGTGTTTGGGTTCGCGGCAAAAGGGTGTCAGCGTTTGGATTTTTAGTGTCAACGCCAACATTTATAGTGTCAACGTCGAATGGTTCTGGGTCAATTTCCATTTTCTGGGGTGATGGATGTTGTTCAGGCAATGGGTCTGGTTGAGGTTGTGGGTGAGGTTCAAGGTCTGTAGTTGCTTCAATAACAGCAATCATGGCTTGGGTGAGGGGTAGGTCTCTATATGGTTTAGTGTTCATCTTCCCAAAAATAGCTTTCTTTTGAACAGGGATCGTATAAAAATCGTTATGATCCCTATTGAAGTATTCTTGTAAATCAAAAACCATTTGTTAAACCCTAGGGTAAGAAAGAGTCCTCTTGTTACCCTTATTATGGCACATGCCATCAAAAATCATTTTTGAAAAGTTGTACTTTTTGCCCAGTTGCAAGACACACAATGGTACTTCCAATGGATCGGTTGATTTCATTGTGTGAAGAGCATTTGGGACTCAAACATTGAAGAATGACATGTATTAGGTACTTCCAAGCCGGGGGGAAATTGTTGTTTTGTATATTTGTTTAAATGGCCTTCTTCAAGCAAAGGATAACCCAAGGCTTGGAGTCCTTGCTCTAGCTCTGCAATGGGTAGGGTGGTTATACCATCTACATCATTAAGATACAAAGCTTGGCGAACCAAAGCTTCAGTAACCACCTATGGAACCCCATCGACAATAGCAGTCAATGTAGTCACTTCATTAACTGTTGAGGAACAAACAGTGTTCCAAAACTATTTAATGTATGTGACAGGGAAAAGAGGAGTATGTGAAAGTGCATACCTTAAAGGGGAGGCATTCAAATATTCAACCATATGAGTATATTGGGGAAACAGAGCATTATCAACTTGCAAATAAGCTACCATATTGTGTTGACTCCTCAACCTCAATTCCAACTCTGTAGGTTTAAACTTAGGTGCCATTGATGATTGATGTAAGAAAGTTGTGATAAAAGTTATGGTAGATGAAGGTTTGAGAAATTTTAGTTAGACAAGAATTAGCAGTTACCCTGTTTATGAGAAATGAGCCAAATATATAAGAGATGTGAAAATATGTGATTGGTCAAAACGTGAGGCAGTTATATTCAAAAAGTAATTATGAAAATCTTGAAAATATATAACTTATCTCAAACATTAATAAAAAGTTACCAACTCCTAAAATTATGGCCCATATTTCGTCAAAAATAACAACTGGGTAGGACCCAAAAATCCTAAAGGTTTCCTGAACCTCCCCTTAAACTATGATATACAAAGTTGCCAAAAATATGCAATAAAAATTTATGTCAAGATAGGAATGTATGACATTCCAACCATCATCCATAAACTTGAACACACTCCTAGTAAGCTCAAAGATCCATAAGCAACTCTGTATTCATTTGTACAATGCTCATAATGCCTGCATGATTAGATCAAAAACCACAAAACTAACTTATTGTTGTCAGCGTTCATTTTAACACTTATCAGCGTTAAAATAACCTTCGTCAGCGTTAGGAAAATGAAGTGGAAAACCTAATTTTGTACAAAGATTAATAACAGTACACATCTTGTACAAACTATACAATGCCTTCAAAAACACATTTAGGTGAGATTGATCATTCCAATACTTGTTACCAAGTACTAGAACCTCCCAACATCAAAAGGTTTAGTTAAAAGATCAGCCACATTTTCTTCAGTGTCTACCATATCTGGATGTATTAAACCTTTTTCAAAACAATCTCTTATAAAATGATGCCTAATTTCTATGTGTTTTGCTTTAGAGTGATGTACATGATTCTTAATAATGCATAATGTACTGTTATTATCTATAAATATCTTGGTATGCATAAAATTATACCCATAATCTAACAGTTGGTTTTGTATCCATAGAACTTGTCCACAACAAGCAGCTTCAGCAACATATTTTGCTTCAGTGTAGAGTTGACCACCACTGTTTGTTTCTTGCATTGCCAAGATATCAATCTGCTCCCAAGAAATTGGCATCCACCAATTGTGGATTTCCTATCAAACTTGTCACCTCTATAATCATTGTTTGAATAACCAATAAGCTCCAATGTAGAATCCTTTGGATACCATAATCCCAAGGTGGGATAACACCTAAGGTATCTAAATATTCTTTTGACAGCATGAAGATGACACTCTTTTGGAGTCACCTGATGGCGTGCACATGCACACACATCAAACATGATGTTAGGTCTAGAAGCTATAAGATACATCAATGAACCAATCATTGATCTATAATGCTTGACATCCACTTCTTTTCCATCTCCAGTCTTTCCCCAAGGGTGTTCCCTATCCATGGGTGTGCTAGCCTGTTTTTCATGTGGAGAAAAGCCAAACTTCTTCAAGATTTTTTCTACATACTTGTCTTGAGAGATAAAGATACCATCTTCTTTATGTTGGACTTGTAAAACTAGAAAGATGTTCATCTCTCCCATTGCACTCATCTTGAATTTGTCTGTCATGAGCTTGGAAAAGTCTTCACTCATCTTTGGACTTGATGAACCAAAGATGATATTATCCACATAGACCTGAACAAGTAGAAAGTCCTTACCAGTCTTCTTGGTAAATAAAGTCTAGTCTATGGTGCCCCTCTTAAATCCATTTTCCACTAGGTAGGTGGACAATGTTCCATACCATGCTCTTGGGGCTTGATGAAGTCCATACATTGATTTCTTCACCCTATCCACCTTGTTTGGATGTTCTGAATCTTCAAAACCAGGAGGCTGCATCACATAAACCTCCTTTGCAATTGTGCCATAAATAAAAGCACTCTTCACCTCCATTTGATGAACTGTGAAGCCCATGTAAGAAGCATAGGCTAGAAAAATCCTTATTGCATCAATCCTTGCAACAGGTGCAAAAACCTCTTCATAGGCTATTCCCTCTTCTTGTGTATAACCTTGAGCAACTGAAAGTGCCTTGTTTTTTTTTATCACAATACCTCTTTCATCTTTCTTGTTTCTAAAAACCCAACGTGTCCAAATAGGTCTAACATACCTTGGACAATCCACTAACTCCCAAACATCTTGAATAGCAAACTGGTGAAGCTCATCCTGCATTGCTTCCACCCAACTTGGTTCTTTGAGAGCATCAAAAATCTTCTTGAGTTCCTGTTGTGACAGAAAACAAGCAAACAAACATGCCTGTACAAGAGGGGTATCAACCTTCTTGAGGATATTAGCAATGAAACCTCCTTGAGTCTGATGAGACCTTCTTGTTTGAACAGGAGACAAAAAATCACCAATGATTAAAGAAGGAGGATGATTTTTTATAGTAGTTGTAAGTGTTCCTCCTTCAATAAGTGTGTTGTCTTCAATCTCAGTCTCCATGTTGCCAATATCATCTTCATATCCTCCTCCATCATCAATGGAATGAACCTCTTCATGAACTATGGAAGGTTCACCTTGTTCAAAAGTATTGGAAGAGAATAAATGGTCAAATGGGTTGTCAGCGTTTGAGCTATCAACACCTGAAATTGGCCTGTCAACGTCGGATTTGCCTTTATCAGCGCATGAAGATTCATGCATGTTTTCATCAACTGGCTTCTCTTGTGGACCTACTTTCTCCCTATCACCAGCAGTAGCTTGTGCAAATCCATCAGTCCATATAGGAATGGTAACATACTCAAGTATGTGGTCTGATTTGACTGCATGTAATCCTTCTTCCTTGTCAACCTGTTTACCTGCAATTTCAACAATAGGTTCTTCCACAACATTTGAATCCTTTTTTACAATGTCTGGATTAGTAACAGGTATATAATTTAAGGTTCTAGATAATGGCTCTAGATCAAAGAACCAATTTGGTCCACTCTTAGGATCACTAGGTTTGTTCTCCATAAACTTAACATGTACTTTTTCAAGTATACATTTTTCCTTCTTATTGTAAACCCTATATCCTTTGCTCTGCACAGAATACCCTATAAAGTAGACTTCGTCACCTTTAGCACTAAACTTTCCTAAGGCATCACTAGTATCTAGGATCACTACATAACATCCAAAGGGTTTAAGAAAACCTATGTTGGGTTTCCTATTCCAAAATAGCTCATAAGGTGTCTTATTGTGGATTTTGTTGACCAAAGCTCTATTCTGAACATAGCAGGCTGTATTCACAGCCTCTGCCCAAAAAGAAATAGGAAAATGAGCATCAGGCAACATTGTCCTAGCTGCTTCTATGAGTATCCTATTCTTCCTTTCAGCCACCCCATTCTGCTATGGGGTTCTAGCTATGCTAAACTCCCTAGTAATCCCTTTATTAACACAGAAGGCATCTAACAATTGGTTTCTAAACACACCACCATTATCACTTTCAAGTATTTTAACCTCATTCCCTGTTTTCTTTTCAATTTAGGTAATAAAGTTAATCAAAACTATGGTAGTTTCACTTTTTAAGGCCAAAAAGAAAGTCCAAGTAAATCTAGAAAAATCATCAATTATGACAAAACAATAGGATTTACCATTCAAACTTTCTATATTAGTTGGGCCAAATAAGTCTATATGTAGCAAGTGAAGTGATTTAGAACTGGAATGCACAAGTTTAGACTTAAATGAGACTTTGTGATGTTTGCCTTTATGTGACAACCGTGGTTTTGAGGTTCGTCACTTGGTCTTACTTTTAGGTTATTTTATGTGTGCTTACTTGAATTGTGTGTTTACGTGTTTATTTTATGTGAACGAGGTTGGTGTGGTTATCGTTTATGAGTATAGAGTACTCATAAGTAAATCGAGGAACGGTTATTTCATGTTCATGAGCTCACAAGTGGTGACTATGAAATGAAAATGGTGATATTGTGGTGTTTACGTATACGTATAAGTATTATAGTAATAGTATTTTTTTAGGATTTACGGTTTAGCATTTAGAGGTCTCGGGTGAGGTAATTATCCATATGAATATTTTTCGGGATGGTTTTAAGTCATTTAGGACTTAAATATAAAGTTTATTTCAAAATTTGAGATTTATATAAAAGTGTATATTTTACGTCTTTTACGGTAAAACGCGTAAATTTGACTAGTTTTACGGTTTTGAGGTTTTGGAAGCTTTAGGAGCTGAAATAAATTAAGACAAATTAAGGTAATATTATTAATATATTATTAAACAATAAAAAGAAAAAAAACGAAAATTAAGGGGTAGGGTCGGTTTGGTAGACGCAAGAAAAGAAAGGGAAAAAGGAAAAAAAAGGAAAAAAAAGGAAAGTGGGCTTTGGGTTGGACTAGGATTCACCCATACCCTATATAATGTATATACTAAACCATATTCATTATTTTTCTCCTGGAGATGAAGGAAATTCGTGAGTCTTATAAAAAAATTAGGGTTCTTCATAAAATTTGGGGGTTTTCATAAATCCAAGGTAAATCTTCAAATCCTTTTTTTAATTAAATTATTTTTATGTTTTCTTTAATAATCTTATGATGGATTTAGGTTAGGGTTTAATATAAAAACAGTAAATTAATGTTGTATTAATCATAATATGATGATTACATAAATTAGGGCTTGTAATTAGAGGGATTAGGGTTAATTAATGAGGTTGATTTTGTTAAACCCGTTTTTAAAAACTGGGCAGAATTTTAAGTCAATTGTTTTGGTCATATTGGGAGTTCTACAAACTCTTATTTTACGATCCAAGTACCCCTGGAAAGATATTTGAAGTGGCTTTCCAATTCAAGAAACGAGAACTAAATTGGAGGTAGGGAAGTGGGTCAAAAACAGGTTACAACAGTCGGAGGTCAATATAATTTTGAATTTAGCCTGTTTTCTTTTTAAGTTTTGGGTTGTTCGGGGTACTTAGGGTTGCATTGGGATTTTCTCACGAACGTGAGAGATGGTTTATATATTTTAGTAAGTATCTGCACTTGGGCTAAGGTTGTGGTTTAGGGTAAGACCCCTTAATGGTAACAAACTTTTAGTACGTTTAAAATCAAGAAATCTGGAATGATAAAAGTAGATATATGTATATCGGGGACTTAAAAGTAGCTTTAAGGTTAGGGCAAGTGGGAGGTGTTAGAAAACATATGTAAGGGTATGAATATTCCTTTTACAGAAACCATGGGTATGTTTAAGTGGAAGTTTGACTTAAAGTTTTGAGACCTAAAAACTGGGACTGTTTTGGGTAAAATATGAACGGGTTAGTCATTAAACTTAACCAAGTTAAGGACTTGTTAAGGAAGGGTAATGGGGTGATTAGAGCTTGTCAATGAGGTAAATATGTGGGAATAGGCTAGATGTCCATCATAGATTAATGAGCCATCTTAGTGATTGGTTCGTGTATTGATTTCGTGTTTTTGGTTTGTTAGCTTGTTGCTAGTGCGAGGACTTGTGAAGAAGCTATCAGGTGAGTTTCATAGTCCCATGTTTACTATTTATTTTGACTTCCAGATGGAATGGAAGAGACACTGTGTTGAAATATTTTCTAAATTAATGGTGTGAATGTTTTTAAGGGTTGAGATGGACTTGTGTGTATATTTATGTGATTAACTGCTATGTGATTCTTGTTTGTGTGTGATCTGGATTGGAAAGGTACATAGGTGTATGGGCGCCTATGGGACCTATGGTTAATGATAAGGCGTGATGCCTTGGAAATTATGGTGTTTGGTAAGGCGTGATGCCTTAGAAATTGTGATTGTTGGTAAGGCGTGATGCCTTGGAAATTGTGATTGTTGGTAAGGCGTGATGCCTTGGAAATTGTGATTGTTGGTAAGGTGTGATGCCTTGGAAATTGTGATTGTTGGTAAGGCGTGATGCCTTGGAAATTGTGATTGTTGGAAGGCGTGATGCCTTGGAATTGTAATGATTGATTTAACTTGAATGCTAGTTGTTAGTACATGATTGTAGCGCATTGTCCATATGTTTATTGGTTTATGGTATTCACAGCTTATGACTTGTCTTGTGTTGGAGTCTAAACCTATGACTCTCACCAACTTTATGTTGACGTGTTTTAGTGTCTCTTTCAGGTGATACTATGGTTAAGCATGAGAACATAAGTGGCTAGGATTGGAGAAGCTTAGGAATGCATATAGAAGGAGAATCCCCGTTTCCTTTTTAGTTTTATTTGTTTGTTCATTTTAATAAGTGATACTGTGGCACACATATGTTTGTTTTGATTATGTTACTTGTTTGTCTTGGGTAAGAGGTAGGACTGTTACCTACTTACCTAGACACCTGCATTTGATGAGATATTGTCATGACTTTTGTGTCACCATTTTATGACATTTCTTATTTCATATAGTTATCTCTATAGACACGCCATGTTGTGATGATATCCATACGTCGCGCCCCATATTCCGCCATGGTGGGGTGTGACAGAATGGTATCAGAGACAATGGTTATAGAGAATTAGGTTGCCTAGTCGCGTAGCCTAGTCTATAGCTTAAGGGTCCCTGCATATAGGCGTCATAGGAGTATGTGTGCATTTTATTATAATTGATGTGTTTGAATGTTATTTATTGTGATGTTTTGACTGGTATGAATTGAACCATAGTAAATTCATACTTAGCCACATGTTATTTTCTTTTCGAGTTGTGAGTAGTGCGGGTTTAACCATAATCGTCCACGCTAGTCATTGTCGTATTTTACTTATAATGTACATTATAGTACATAATTTGGTACATAGTAGTTTCTATCTTTTGTTGGGTTATTTTATGTACCTGAGGGGTATTATTTTCTTTTGATGTTTAAGTCATGTTCCCTAAGAATCATGTGGTGGTTCGAGTTATTAGGAGTAGGTGAATATGAAGGACCTTATGCTATTTCCACTCTTATGGGCGACATGACTTATAACTGATTATGTTTTCGTTCTGGATTTAGTCTAGGCTGTTTTAGTTAGACTATGGATTTCTGTATTCCAAGAGTTTTATTATGTTGTTTTATAGATGGAGTTTTGGACCTTATTGGTTATGTGGTTATGAGCTTATGTGAGTAGATAGATTTATGTGTTATATGTTGTATTTATTCTTATAAGTGTCATCATAGGAGGGAGTGCATTGGGGAAAGGGTAATTGTATAAGTATGGTGGCCAACATAGTTATACAAGTACCACAACTTCAATGGGTTCTCAAGTATGGTTGCATGAAAGAGGGTTAGTACATGCTTGTATATGATGAGATGTAGAATTTGGGTATACGTATTATATATGGATTTATGTAATGGCTGCCTATGATATGGCTATTGTTCTTTTTGTGTTTTATGTTTTGGGTTATAGTTGTGGTGTGTGTTATGGGGTCACACGATATGGTTTGGTTTTGGAGGTGGGCATTATGCCTTGTTGTGGCACGGTGAGATGGTGATTAGTCGTGTGGAAAAACGAGTGTATGACGTGATTGGTTGATCCGACATGTATGGTAACGAGTATGTTTTGGGTGATTTAATAGGTATATATATGCGGATGTATATATACTACTATGTGTTAAGTTATGATATATGGTCGTTCACTAGTCATTATAACTTGAACGTACCTTGTGTTTGTTCGTGTTTTATGGTGCTGGAGTTTATGGAGTTTCAACAACGTTTCGAATTTTTTGAACTGTGTCTTGTAGCGTATTCTTTGAGTTCATATTTCACGTGTACGTTTTAAAATGTTGTTCTGGGTTTTAAGTCCGTTGAAATAAATGGAGATTTCTTTTGGGATAATGAAATCTTTTGGGTTGATTCTTACATTTCTTTTGGTTGGTATATGGAAAAAGGGGGGACTTGGAAATCTACTATAGAGTTAGATAGTTGGTTGTATTCGGTAAAATAAGGGTAAGGTGTTGGAGTCATGTTTGAAACAAGATGTAACATAAGTGTTTTTTTTATCAACATTTATTCATTTCAAATTCTAAAAGACTTTCTTTAAAATAAAGCGAAGTAAAATTTCTTTCTACTTACATAGTTTATATAATTGGATTTAACCGATTCATGTCATTTATAGTTATTAATACAAGGTTAAAAGGAGTTTATGAATATTTCACATACAATTATATCTTTCATTGAAAAGGATTGCATTGATCACTAAGTCTATTCTTTAGTTTTTAAAACAACTAGCATAAAATTATTTTAGTCATAACTTGTTCGTTTTTAAAGCTTTTTGGGTGATTCAAAAGCCTAAAATTATGTACTCGGAACGTACTTTTCAAATATTCAGAATGTATAGTCATGGGAGGTCAGTGGACTGGTCGGAATTGTTGTACAAGTGTCGGGTTCAAGGTTGAGTTTGAGTAGTAGTTTTATTTTATAATTTGGGATGTACGGGATACCTAGTCTTTGAGTTGACTTTTGAGATCGTCTAGAAGGTTGTTTGTAGATGGTTTGAGTCACATAGATGTGGGGAGGTAAGGAAAAAAAATATTTAAAATATATATATATATATATATATATATATATATATATATATATATATATATATATATATATATATATATATATATATATATATATATATATATATATATATATATATATATATATATATTCTTTTGGAAAGTCGATCTTTTGCACGGTTTAAATAATATGTCGCGGGGCGTAATATGTTTTGGTTGCCATTGGGTGTTTCTTGGATTATTTTTCGTTGTCATGGGTCATTTGGAATTGATACATGTTTTGGGTTTGAGTTTTCTTTGGAGTCTCATGGTTTTTTATTTGTTTTAACTGGTGCACGTGAAATGTCGTTAGTTATCCGTGGGTTTAATTCGTCGATCGTATCTGGTGTATTCAGGATGTAGTTTTGGTTTTGTATGGTTTAGGAACGTTGATGTAGAACCATGAATAGAGCAAGTAGGAAAAGTGAGAGGAGTTGTAGTTAGTGTCTTCCAAGGCAAATCGTTGATGGAGTGAATTAAGAACAAGAGCTGTTAGAAATTGCAAGGAATTTATTCGTATTGCCGCTAAGAGAGGGTGTGAGGAGGACATAGTTGAAATTGCTAAGGATGTTGTATGAACGCTTTGGGTTTACGGTTATGCATTTGGCTTCGCCAAAGCACTAGCGGTTTTCATGGAGTCAATGAACCGAGTGTGCATGAACGTATATAAACGAGTTGTCATCGGGAGCATCGACGACATCTTGATCTACTCAAATCTTAGAAGGAGGATGAGGCGAATTATGTGTTGGTTTTGGAGTTGTTAGTAAAGGGAATGAAATGTGAGATTTTCAAGTGTGAGTTTTAGGATTTAGTTGGCCAGGACTAGTAGTCAGAGATGATGGCATATCGTGGAACCAGCAAGGGGCGAAGTGAAGAAGGACGAGGAAGCATTTTGGAGGCTGAAGAGGTGGATTGGATGATGAGCAGATCTTGGCATTATCGCAAGGACTGGATGAATTCGCGAAGCATGACGATACGTGGAGCAGGGATTTGGACGCGTACGAGGACGACAAAGAAAGGCGATCGCTTATACGTTGCAGGAACTCAAGATTTGGAAGAACTGGATAGACTTAGTTAGTGGAGCTGGACTGTTATATCTGCCTAGAATGCTAGAGGCATTTGGTGTACGAGACGTGGATAATGATCTATACGGATCATGAACGTCTCCAACACATATTCAATCATCTTGATTGAACATTTGGCAAAGGTGATGGGTGGAGTTAATTGATGAAAGAAAATTGCAAGGCCAAGTATCATCTGGGAAAGGCAAGCATGGTTGATGAGACATGGGATAAGAAGAATGAAGTGAAGCTGAGATGAACTTGAACTATATGGATGACGTATTAGGGTGGTTTGGATGAAGGATGTAGGTTGCACGAGTTGAGTTGTCTAAAGCAGAGAACGCGTCAACATGTATGTTGCGTGGCTTGGATAATCATATGGAGAAAAGGGACATAGACTATACTTCCTACATAGATAGGAGTAGCTTAGAAAGGGCGATGTAAGGACGAAGTTGGTGAAAGGGATGCATAATTGGGTGGAGGAATAAGTACGATGAGAGTGGGGTGATACTTGATAGACTGCCTAATTCATCACATATTTCAAGAGGGATGAGAAGTCACATAGTTGAGAATTTGTAAGGATTGCGTACAGTTGCGATGGGATAGGAAGTTTTGTGTAAAAGTTAGCCTAATATGTATGGAATGCCTTATGAAGGATTATGGCAAGGGAAGAAACGATGGAAAGCAAGCATAGTATACCGTTGATAGACTAATGGTTGGTATGAGTATATTATAGGGGTAATTGAGAAAGACGCCTAGAGCATTGGCGTGAGGTTTGGAGATAGTTGGAGAACCCGTTACATCAGCAAGAAGTCTCCTACAAGGAGAGAGTCACCGGTGAGAGGGGCATGTTCCCTGTTAATGAGGATGTAGGGAGTAAAGGAGGAAACCACTAGAGTTAGTGACAGAGTTATGTATGAAGTTTCACCCATAGTAACGGGTGGTATGTTTTGGTAAAATAGAAGAGTTGATGTAGAGTTTTGTAGGTCCATATAAGATCTTTGGAAAGATCGGACCATTAGCTTATGAGCATAGAATTACCTGGGGGAAATGAGTTGTATACATGATACATTTCATGTATTGGGATTGGTAAATGTTGTTTGAGGATGCATATTTGCATGTCCGGTTATTCGGGTTTTGTGCTAATACGAGTCTTTGTTTTATCGAAGAGTCATTTGCGAGATTTATTGACTGTGAGGTCAAGAGTTTGGCAATGGGTTTAATTATTTTTGGTTTGTACATGTGGTATCTTGAAACTTGAACTGAAGTTCACGTGGAAATGAGAGGAGTTCATTTAGAACAAGTATCCTCGTGTGATTTGTTGTCTGTGTGTTGATCCTAAGGAGTAAATCTCGGGACGAGATTTCTATTAGGAGGGAGTGATGTGACAACCGTGGTTTTGAGGTTCGTCACTTGGTCTTACTTTTAGGTTATTTTATGTGTGCTTACTTGAATTGTGTGTTTACGTGTTTATTTTGTGTGAACGAGGTTGGTGTGGTTATCGTTTATGAGTATAGAGTACTCATATGTAAATCGAGGAACGGTTATTTCATGTTCATGAGCTCACAAGTGGTGACTATGAAATGAAAATGGTGATATTGTGGTGTTTACGTATACGTATAAGTATTATAGTAATAGTATTTTTTTAGGATTTACGGTTTAGCATTTAGAGGTCTCGGGTGAGGTAATTATCCATATGAATATTTTTCAGGATGGTTTTAAGTCATTTAGGACTTAAATATAAAGTTTATTTCAAAATTTGAGATTTTTTATAAAAGTGTATATTTTACGTCTTTTACGGTAAAACGCGTAAATTTGACTAGTTTTACGATTTTGAGGTTTTGGAAGCTTTAGGAGCTGAAATAAATTAAGACAAATTAAGGTAATATTAGTAATATATTATTAAACAATAAAAAGAAAAAAAAACGAAAATTAAGGGGTTGGTTTGGTAGACGCAAGAAAAGAAAGGGAAAAAGGAAAAAAAAAGGAAAAAAAAGGAAAGTGGGCTTTGTGTTGGACTATGATTCACGCATACCCTATATAATGTATATACTAAACCAAATTCATTATTTTTCTCCTGGAGATGAAGGAAATTCGTGAGTCTTATAAAAAAATTAGGGTTCTTCATAAAATTTGGGGGTTTTCATAAATCCAAGGTAAATCTTCAAATCCTTTTTTTAATTAAATTGTTTTATGTTTTCTTTAATAATCTTATGATGGATTTAGGTTAGGTTTTAATATAAAAACATTAAATTAATGTTGTATTAATCATAATATGATGATTACATAAATTAGGGCTTGTAATTAGAGGGATTAGGGTTAATTAATGAGGTTGATTTTGTTAAACCCGTTTTTAAAAACTGGGCAGAATTTTGAGGCAATTGTTTTGGTCATATTGGGAGTTCTACAAACTCTTATTTTACGATCCATGTACCCCTGAAAATATATTTGAAGTGGCTTTCCAATTCAAGAAACGAGAACTAAATTGGAGGTCGGGAAGTGGGTCAAAAACAGGTTACAACAGTCGGAGGTCAAAACAGTTTTGAATTCAGCCTGTTTTCTTTTTAAGTTTTGGGTTGTTTGGGGTACTTAGGGTTGCATTGGGATCTTCTCACGAACGTGAGAGATGGTTTATATATTGTAGTGAGTATCTGCACTTGGGCTAAGGTTGTGGTTTAGGGTAAGACCCCTTAATGGTAACAAACTTTTAGTACGTTTAAAATCAGGAAATCTGGAATGACAAGTAGATATATGTATATCGGGGCCTTAACAGTAGCTTTAAGGTTAGGGCAAGTGGGAGGTGTTAGCCAACATATGTAAGGGTATGAATATTCCTTTTACAGAAACCATGGGTATGTTTAAGTGGACGTTTGACTTAAAGTTTTGAGACCTAAAAACTGGGACTGTTTTGGGTAAAATATGAACGGGTTAGTTATTAAACTTAACCAAGTTAAGGACTTGTTAAGGAAGGGTAATGGGGTGATTAGAGCTTGTCAATGAGGTAAATATGTGGGAATAGGCTAGATGTCCATCATAGGTTAATGAGCCATCTTAGTGATTCGTTCGTGTATTGATTTCGTGTTTTTGGTTTGTTAGCTTGTTGCTAGTGCGAGGACTTGTGAAGAAGCTATCAGGTGAGTTTCATAGTCCCATGTTTACTATTGATTTTGACTTCCAGATGGGATGGAAGAGACACTGTGTTGAATTATTTTCTAAATTAATGCTGTGAATGTTTTTAAGGTTTGAGATGGACTTGTGTGTACATTTATGTGATTAAGTGCTATGTGATTCTTGTTTGTGTGTGATCTGGATTGGAAAGGTACATAGGTGTATGGGCGCCTATGGGACCTATGGTTAATGATAAGGCGTGATGCCTTGGAAATTATGGTGTTTTGTAAGGCGTGATGCCTTAGAAATTGTGATTGTTGGTAAGGCGTGATGCCTTGGAAATTGTGATTGTTGGTAAGGCGTGATGCCTTGGAAATTGTGATTGTTGGTAAGGTGTGATGCCTTGGAAATTGTGATTGTTGGTAAGGCGTGACGCCTTGGTAATTGTGATTGTTGGTAAGGCGTGATTCCTTGGAATTGTAATGATTGATTTAACTTGAATGCTAGTTGTTAGTACATGATTGTAGCGCATTGTCCATATGTTTATTGGTTTATGGTATTCACAGCTTATGACTTGTCTTGTGTTGGAGTCTAAACATATGACTCTCACCAACTTTATGTTGACGTGTTTTAGTGTCTCTTTCAGGTGATACTATGGTAAAGCATGAGAACATAAGTGGCTAGGATTGGAGAAGCTTAGGAATGCATATAGAAGGAGAATCCTCGTTTCCTTCTTAGTTTTATTTGTTTGTTCATTTTAATAAGTGATACTGTGGCACACATATGTTTGTTTTGATTATGTTACTTGTTTGTCTTGGGTAAGAGGTAGGACTGTTACCTACTTACTTAGACACCTGCATTTGATGAGATATTGTCATGACTTTTGTGTCACCATTTTATGACATTTCTTATTTCATATAGTTATCTCTATAGACACGCCATGTTGTGATGATATCCATACCTCGCGCCCCATATTCCGCCATGGTGGGGTGTGACACTTTAAGACATGCAACACAAGAATGATCATTGTGGAAAGCCTTTTCAGGCAAACCATCAACTAAATCATGTCTCACAAGTCTATTGATGTTCTTAAAGTTTATGTGCCCTAACCTTCTGTTCCATAGATTACTTTCATCTATTGAAGCTTTAGCATATAGACATGACAAATTGTTGTTCATCCTAATTCCATTAAGATTAACATTATAGATGTCCTTATGCCTAGGTGTTCTATAGTCAATAAACTTCTCATTAGGCATCTTAAAGTCTTTTCTTAACACCAAGCATTCAGTATCAGTGAAAAGAACCTTATTCTTATTGTCACAAACTTGTGACACACTAAAAAAATTATAATCAAGTTCTTTTACCAGAAATACGTTTTCAAAACGCAAATTATTGGTGATAAGAGTGCATTTGCCAGAAATTGTACCATATCCTCCTCCAAATTACACTTTGTCACCATCTTTAATGGGGGTAAAGTTAGTCAAGTATTCTTCCTTCCCCGTCATGTGCCTAGAGCATCCATTGTCCCAATATCCATAATCATTTACCTGCTTTTGAATGCGTAGCACATGAAGAAAACACATTAGTTTTCTTTGGGAACCCAAGCCTGAGCAGACTTGGATTCAGTTGGTTGTTCAACAAGAACAGATTTAGTCCTTATAACAACCCCTTGTTCATCCCTTTGTGGCTTGAACACCCAGTTTACCCCAATTGGTTTAGTTATGACCTTTGAAATATAATGAAATCTGTTACAGGTCACAGAAATCCCATCAGAATTAGGGTATTGGTCTTGTTTGGGTCTCCATGTCAAACTAGATGAAGCTTTAGACCCATTTCCCTTAGGCTGTAAGTACTTGTTATTACATTATCTAACAACGTTGGAAACATTCCTGTCAGCGTTAAATTTGTTCTTGTCAGCGCTGAATTTGTACTTATCAGCGCTAAAATTAGGGTTTGCTACAGGAACTCATTGTCTGTTAGACCATGTATTGGTCATTTTAAAGGGCCTTTGTCCATGTGAATTTGTCCCTTTAGTAAATAATGGATCTGGTCTAGCAACTTGTAGACTTTGTTGGACATAAGGTCTGGGTTTGATCATGGTTGACTTATTGTCAGTGTTGACTTTTGAAGCACTAACACATTTATAAGCCAAATTAGAAAAACTCCCACATATATAACAAGCTTTTCTAGACATAACCTTAGGTCTAGATTGAAAGAACCTTGTCCCATTAACACTAGCTTGGCTTTGTGGTGACCTAGGTTTTCTATACATTTCTGCATACTTAACACTAGGTTTTCTGTTAGAAATACGTTTTTACGTATATTAGAAGTATCGGTCACTCCACAATATTATTTATGTTGTAATAGCTCGTAGTTAACAAATAGTTATTAGTTACTTATTTAGTTAAGTAAGAACCGGTCCATGGGCTTGTCATGGACCGGCCCAAGCCCAATGTAGCTTGGAAGTATAAATACCCCTTTCCACCATGGAAAGGGGTTGGTTGTTGTCATTTTTCTAGTTCCACTTAATAAAATACACATAGTTCTTCTCTCACTTTCTCTCTCTAGTTTCTCTCTCTAGAAATCATCAACCCCCTTCATAGATTCATAGGTTATCAAGATTTTACATTTGGTATCAGAGCTATGGGGTGATTTAAGGTAATGATTTGTGTAGTTTTTTAGTTTTTGATTGTATTAGTGTTCTTTAAGAAGATCATCTTGATTCTTGGAGTTTTTGGTGTTTTTGTGATTGGGATTAGTGGATAAGTATTAGTTTTTACTTATTATTGTTGAAATCACAAAACTTTTTGGGTCATTTGGTAAAAATCTGGGTTTAATCTTCATTTTTATTGGTCGACTGTTCATCGTAACAAACTTCTGATTACCCAGGAAAAGTTTCGAACCAACCAGTTCCGGATCAACCAAAAGTTCCGAACCAAGAAGTTCCGAACGAAAAAGTTTCGGATCAAGAAAGTTCCGGACCAAGGAAAGTTCCGAACCAAGGAAAGTTCCGAACCAAGGAAAGTTCCGAACCAAGGAAAGTTCCGAACCAAGGAATGTTCCGAACCAAGGAAAGTTCCGAACCAAGGAAAGTTCCGAACCAAGGAAAGTTCTGAACCAAGGAAAGTTCCGAACCAAGGAAAGTTCCGAACCAAGAAGTTCCGAACCAAGAAGTTCCGGATCAAGGAAAGTTCCGAATAAAGGGAAAGTTCCTGATCAAGCCAAAAGTTCCGAATCAAGGTAATTCCAAGCCAAATCCTCCGAATCAAACTTCCGAATCAACAAAAAGTTCCGAATCAAGGGTTATTTTGCTTGTTTTTTTCGACGATTTTTTAGAGGATTTAATCTTGGTTTCTTATAACAAAAACTCAACACAATTCACAAGCTTTACTTCACTTCTCGATCAACCGATAATCTTTGTCTCTTTGAAGTTAACAAAATGAATCCGAATTCAGTAATGCCTCAGATGACATCACTTACGGATATTTCCGTCATTACGGGAACGGATAATCGCCCGCCAATGCTCATCAAAGAAGTTTTTGAAGCATGGCAAGGCTGGATGATGTCTTACCTTAAGGGAAAACCGGTTTATGGGAGGCTTATGGTTAAGTCAATTTTAAATGGTCCACTTGACTATGGTACCATCGTGGCTAACAATGTGTCTCGACCAAGAGAATTTGAAGAACTTACACCAGCTCAACAACTTGTTGCCGATGCAGACGAAAAAGCTCTTCAAACAATTCTCCAAGCTCTTCCCCATGACATCTATAGGATGGTAAGTCAGTATACGGTGGCAAAGGATTTATGGGAACGTCTTAAGGTGTTGCTACAAGGTACGTCTCTCACCAAACAGGAAAGGGAATGTCAGTTGTATGATCTGTTTGATAGATTCACGTACAACCCAGGGAAACGCTTCACGATTATTACTTCAGATTCACCACACTCATGAATGATCTGAATGTATACAATCTCGTGATTGCACCATTCCAGGTTAACACCAAATTCTTGAATACTTTACCTCAAACTGAATGGGGTGAGTATATTACCGATGTTAAGTTAACCAGGGATTTGCATAAGTGCAATTTGGATCAACTATATGCTTTTCTTCAGCAGCATGAGAAACATGTGATCATGCACCGTTCGCCTCGAGGTATGTACCCTGATTCATTAGCTTTGATGTCGAATCAACCAAGCTTGTCTCACAACAACACTCCTTATATTTTGGGACATCAAGCCTATCATCCATCACCTTACATGACACCAACCTTTCCCCAATACTCGATTTTACCGCAACCACCCACCTCACATCAGCAACAATATCGGTTCAGTGCACCTTCATCACAATATGCTACACAACCTCACCCAGCAAGTATTGCACCTTATGCTCAATCTTCATATTCTTCTTATCAAGAGAATGCAGCATATCCAACAAGCTACCCTGATCAAATGGGTATTCCTTCTAGTGATTATGCAGCTCATCAAGACCAAGCAATGTACTGTGATGATGAGGAAGTCCCCGTTCCTGTATTCAAACAAGGTGCTGACCCAGTTGAAGTGTTAACCACTATGTCTGCTTATCTCACAAGGACTTTAAGCAAACGAGGATTTAGGGGATCAGCTCCTACCAACAATCAGTTGAGGAATTCATCCAATTCTCCCCAACAAGCTACTATCGAGAATGGCAGGGTAATGGTTCAGCCTATTCAACCATATCAGGGGAGACCTACCACATCAACTACCAATGCTCGCACGGTCAATCAGGCTCCAATGGTCAATCCTGCTCCACGAGCTAATCCCACAGGCAAGTTGAGAATGATTACATGCTACAACTGCAAGGAAGAGGGTCACATGTCCAGGGATTGTAAGAAACCCAAGAGGAGAAGGGATGGACAATGGTTTGCAGAGAAGATCTATCTGGTGAATGCTCAGGCACAAGGAAGGGAACTTGATGAAGAGGAGCTTGCATTTCTTGCTGATCCAGGGATTGCTGAACAAGACACTGTCACCACACAGAACGCAGCATACCAAGCAGATGACCTCGATGCGTATGATTCAGACTGTGATGACTTTCAATCTGCAAAGGCTGCTCTCATGGCAACTATCTCCAGCTTAGGGCCAGAAAAGAGATCTGAGGTACTTATTAATACCACCGATAATACCACTGATGCTAGTATTCAACCACATCAAGTTGTGCAAGAGAGTGCTGATTCGAATGAGTCTTCGGTGGTGAGTCTTTCAAATGAGGAGACAATCAATGATAGCAATATCAATGTGAGTCCCCAGACTTTGAGTGAATCACAATCGGGAGCCATTTCGCATACGCCTACTCCTGCTCAACAAGATTTGGTCATGGTTCCTGCTACATTACTTAGCCAAATGAATGCTGCACTCTTAGAAACACTAGCTAAGAATAAGAATTTGTCTGATGAGCTTGCCTTAAGCAACGAGAAAGTTCAAACTTTGGAATTAGTGCCTTCGTCTAGTATTCTAACAAATCCCGAATATGATCACTTTAGAAACAAACAAATGGGTCACTTGCAAGAAATTGAAAACTTAAGAGCAAATTTGTCTAATGAACTTAAAGAAAAGGAGTTAGTGGTCACTAATTTTCAAAAACTTCAAACGGATTTTGAATCACTCGAGTCTAAGAAGAATGAAATGGAGATTAATGCTACTAATAAGATTAGAAGTCTAGACTACTTGCTTTTAAGACAATACGCTGCTTCTCAACTAGTGCACTTATTTGATGCTTCGTTTAGAGAATTTAACTTACCACGTCAAAAAGGCCTTCCCCCTAACCCATGGTATGCAAAACTAGCTTTAAGACATAGTCCTAGACTTTATAATGCAACTCAATTAGGATTGGCCTTAGACCCGATTGTTTTTCCCGATGATCGAACAAGTAAGGATCTAGTTGATGAGGATCGGTCATACAATTCTGCAAAATATCCCGAGTGTAATTATTTTAAATTGAATAAGGAGCTTGCTAAAACGGATTTTAGAATTCGCTTCCATATGGACAAAGATCTCATTACAGCACCAACCTACTTGTTGAATGGAGAAGACCCTAGTACATTTCCTACACTTGTCAACATGGAAGGTCCTAAGGAAATTCCAAAGGATCTCCCACCTGTTAGCACTGTATGGTTAAACTTGCAAGAGATTAATCAATACTTTACTAACTTTGACAAGGTCATTTTGGAATGTACGACTTCAAATGTCCTAAACGCCGGAGAATGGGCTTTCGAACACATGAACGAGGTGTTTAAAAATGAGATCAACCCATTTGTCGAAAGTCTAAAAGGAATTTTTGCATCTCTTAAGGAAAATCTTGTGTTTGAAATTGGTGAAGTTCAAAAAGTGTTTTATGAAATGGACACCGCTTACGAACTACAACTAATTGAAAAAGAAAAGATTTTAACCGAATATGACCGATTCTTGTCTGCAGTAATCTCGTGTGATGTGCTTACTACTGTAAATGTTAGTTATTCGAATGAGCTTACATCCGCTATGATTAATTCTGATGCTGTGCATATATGTGATGATGTTTGTGATCTCTCTGTAAATGTTGCTGATACTGTAAATGAGGTAGATAATCATTCTTGTCACGAATCTAACGCTGAGTTTTTAAAGCTACAAGATTCTTACAATTTACTTTCAAAACGCTTTAATCAACTAGAACAACATTGTATATCTTTAGAATTAAAACAACAAACTCAAAATGAAGATCTTTTGATATCAAATGGTTGTGAAAACGGTGTTGAGACGAGTGACAAGATGATTGCAATTGTTAAGGCCTTAGAGGAAGAGATTATGAGATTGAAGAGAGATGTGTCATCAAATGAAACATTAAAATTGGAACTAGAGGCTGCAGAGTCTAAAAACCAGGTCTTAGAAATTAGACTTTCGTCTGTTCTAGGGGAGATGGATCGGACAAGACAGGGACTATCCGCTCTTTATGGTTCACTAGAAGAACGCTTCGCTTTTAATGCGGCACAGCAACAATCTTATGTTGAACAACTGAACCAAAAGTGCGAGGAAATCTCTGACTTGAACATCCTGCTCATTGACAAAAATATGGTTTTGGCTGAATTAAAGGAGACACTTCTTCTCACCCAACAAGAAGTTGTTGATAACTTAGCTACCGACTCTGCACCGTCCACTAGTGCTCCAACAACCAAGTCAGTAGTGCTTTATAAGAACCCGCTTCAGAAGAGAAACCCGGTTACCTACGATGATTATATGAGGAATGCCGTTAAGCATGTAGATCTTGTTAGGGATATTCTAGACGATCTTTATGCCTTAGATCCCTCAAGTAGCTACTATTATACGGCTCATGAATATATTAAGCGAGTTCAATATTGCTTAGCATATTTGCAATACATAGGTAAACCAGGCTCTGCACTACTTACTAATAGGCCCATTGCTGTAACTCCATTTAATAAGACTCCAGGAGCAAAACCGTCATTGGCACAATCAAGTAAGGCACCTTTAAAATCTGTTGCTAATATTCCCACTTTGCCTTCTACAGGATTAAAAGAGACTACTAAGGCTAAAGGATCGCCACTCAAGAAAGATAAGATCAAGCCCTCCACTAGTAGTGCCAAAAAGAAGAAAGTAGAAGTTCACAATAGGAATGCTAGTTCAGTTTTAAATAAAAAGAATCATGTTAAGACTAAAAGCTCTGCGCCTGTGCAGAAGCCAAAACCATTCGTGAATTCTAATTTGAATTGTTGGAATTGTAATGAATGTATGTTTTCCCAACGTCATGATTTGTGTCTTATTGATCATGTGAATGAAATGAATGCCATTAAGAATGGTCTTGAATGGAAGCCAACGGGTAGAACTCGTGCCCAGGTTGGCTGGCAATGGCGTCCCACTGGTAGGACCTTTACATTAGATGGAACAATGTGCCCTTTAACTAGGAATGCATCCATTGAGGTTAGGTCTGAGCGTCCTTTAGTTAGGAACACTCGCACTCAAGTATGGAAACAGCGCCCTTTAATTAGGTCAGCCCCCACTGTAGTGCCTATCAGTGAAGAAATACCTCAGGATTTAAGCCAACTAGAATCTACACCACCAACTAGGAAGAAAAAGGCTAGGAAATCTAAGAAACCTAGAGTTAGCAAATCTAAGATTATTAAATTTGTACCTGCTAATAAAAAGGAACACTCAGATTCCGATACCTCTACATTGTCTTCGTGTGGTGATATTTTCAGGTGGTCCAAATCATCCTGTGGTATTTGGACTCCGGTTGTTCAAAACATATGACCGGAGATCGCTCGATGCTCCGAAATTTCGTCAGCAAGTTTCTTGGTACGGTTAAATTTGGGAATGATCATATAGCAAAGATAATGGGGTATGGTGAATATCAGATTGGAAACGTGACGATTTCAAGGGTATACTATGTAGAAGGTCTTGGTCATAATTTATTCTCAGTAGGACAGTTTTGTGATTCCAACCTTGAGGTTGCTTTTCGACAACATACTTGTTTCATCCGCAACTTGGAAGGAAAAGATTTGTTGAAGGGATCTCGTGGTGCAAATCTTTATACCTTGTCCTTACAAGACATGATGGCCGCCTCTCCAGTATGTCTTCTCTCTAAAGCATCTAAGACCAAGTCATGGTTATGGCATCGCAGATTATCTCATCTTAACTTTGATGCTATTAATCATCTGGCTAAAAACGAATTAGTTCGTGGTCTTCCAAAGCTCAAATTTCACAAGGATCATTTATGTTCCGCGTGTTCAAGGGGGAAAAGTACCAAGAAATTTTACAAGCCCAAAGCTGAAGACACCAATCAAGAAAAACTTCATCTTTTGCATATGGATCTTTGTGGGCCAATGAGAACTGAAAGTGTGAGCGGTAAGAAATTCATTCTGGTGATTGTGGATGATTTCTCCAGGTTTACATGGGTTAGATTTCTACGTACAAAGGATGAAGCACCGAAGGCTATCATCACTTTTCTGAAATTTATTCAGGTACGTTTAAATACTACTGTCCGCCGTATTCGTACAGACAATGGTACCGAGTTCGTCAACCAGACTCTTCGTGATTACTATGAAGGAGTTGGTATCTCACATGAAACATCCGCTGCACGCACTCCACAACAAAACGGTGTCGTTGAAAGACGGAATCGTACACTTATGGAAGCTGCTAGGACTATGCTTATTTACGCGAACGCTCCATTGTTCTTGTGGGCAGAGGCTATATCTACTGCATGTTTCACCCAAAACCGTTCTATCATTCGGAAACGCCATGGAAAAACACCTTATGAGCTTCTACATGACCGTAAACCCGATGTTTCATTTTTTCATGATTTTGGTGCTCTTTGTTATCCAAACATTAATAGTGAGAACTTGGGTAAGCTTCAACCGAAAGCCGATATAGGTATTTTCATTGGTTACTCACCGTCCAAGAAAGCATACCGAATTTACAACCGTCGTCTTGGCAAGATTGTAGAAACTATGGACGCAGATTTCGATGAGCTGACAGCGATGGCTTCTGAGCAACACAGCTCTGATCCCGCGCTTCTTGAGATGGGTACCGGTGCTATTAGTTCCGGATTAGTTCCCAATAATCCTACTTCTACATCATTTTTACCACCATCAAGGCTCGAGTGGGATAAACTGTTTCAACCGTTGTTTGACGAATTCTTTGATCCCCCAAATGATGAAGTTCCAGCACCCGTAGTGATAGCTCCAATACCTGAAGTTGTTGCTCCAGCCAATGAAGCTTTATCTAATGCATCTTCAATTCACATTGAACCGGATGCACCTTCACCAAGTGATTCTCAAACTACACCTGAATCGTCACCCCTACTTGTGCCTAATGATGTGGAAGAGGATTCTATTGATCACGACTTGGAATATGCTCACCTGCAAGAGCTTCCTTTCTTTGGTGTAGCGATACCTGAAAACCCTTCAGCCGCGTCTACCTCAGAAGAAGCTCCTTCTATTGTTCACTCCAGACCACCTAGGATTGAAAACCATAGCACTAAATGGACAAAAGATCACCCAATTAGGAATGTTATTGGAGATCTAGATCGACCAGTCTCTACACGCCATCAATTACAAGAGAGTGCACTCTATTGCTACTTTGATGCATTTCTCTCGTAAGTTGAACCTAAAAATTGGCAGCAGGCTATGACTCAATCATCTTGGATTGAAGCTATGCAGGAGGAACTAAATGAATTCCAACGACTTGAAGTATGGGAATTGGTTCCTCTCCCTAACAAGGTTAACATCCTTACTTTGTTATGGGTTTATAAGGTTAAACTTGATGAGATGGGTGCGGTATTGAAGAATAAGGCTAGATTGGTTGCTAGAGGATATAAACAAGCCTTGGGTATAGACTTTGAAGAATCTTTTGCTCCTGTGGCAAGATTGGAGGCAATTAGACTATTCCTTGCGTATGCTGCTCATATGAACATGATCGTCTATCAAATGGATGTGAAGACGGCATTTTTGAACGGTAAACTAAGGGAAGAAGTCTATGTTAGTCAGCCGGATGGGTTCGTTAGCACGGAGTTTCCTAATCATGTGTACAAGCTTAAGAAGGCTCTCTATGGGTTGAAACAAGCTCCACGCGCGTGGTATGATCTCCTGTCCACATATCTCATTTCGGAAGGCTTCTCTAAAGGCAAGGTGGACCCCACTCTATTCACTCTCAAGGAAGGCAACGACATGATTCTGGTACAAATTTATGTTGATGATATAATATTTGCTGCCACTAACATAGAATTGTCAAATCGATTTGAGAAGATAATGTCCACACGCTTTCAGATGTCGATGATGGGAAAAATTTCATTTTTCTTAGGATTACAGATTTCTCAAAATCCCAGAGGCATCTTTATTAATCAATCCAAATATGCTCTAGAATCTCTTAAGAAATATAACTTTGAAAATTGTGACCCCGTGGACACTCCAATGGTGGAGAAATCCAAGTTAGATGAAGATAGGAATGGGACTATTGTCGATCCAAAACTTTACCGTGGGATGATCGGCACCCTTCTCTATCTGACTGCTAGCAGGCCTGATTTGTAATTTGTTGTATGCATGTGTGCCCGGTATCAGGCTCGGCCTACCGAAAAGCACCTACATGTTGTAAAAAGGATCTTTCGGTATCTAAAAGGAACACTTCATCGTGGTCTATGGTATCCGAAAGATTCCTCTATTGCTTTAGTATCATACGCAGATGCCGATCATGCTGGATGTCAAGACACGAGGCGTAGCACTTCTGGATCTGTGCAACTCCTTGGAGATAGATTGATCAGCTGGTCTTCAAAAAGGCAGAAAAGCGCTGCAATATCAAGCACGGAGGCTGAATACATCGCTATGTCCGGTTGTTGTGCTCAAGTCCTTTGGATGAGATCACAATTAACTGACTACAGTTTGGGATTCAACAAAATCCCGATGTATTGTGACAACAAGAGCGCCATTGCCCTTTGCTGCAACTATGTTCAACACTCCCGGGCCAAGCACATAGACATTCGCTACCATTTCATTAAAGAGAAGGTTGAGAACGGAGTGATCGAGCTGTATTTTGTCACTACTGAGTACCAGCTGGCGGATATGTTCACCAAAGCCTTAGATCGAGGACGAATCGAGTTTTTGATCGACAAGCTTGGCATGAAATCATTCACTCCAGCGACTCTCAAAGAGTTGGCAGAAGAATCAGCTGAATAGTCGTGGTAAACTATTCAGAGTATCCTTTGTTCGTGATCATGTATATTATCGTAAATATATAAACCACAAAAAGAAAATACAAAATTATAAAACCAACAAAAATCATAAAAAATATAAAACCTAGAAAAACCATAAAAATTATAAAATCAAGAAAAACCAAAAATATTTTTCGTTTTTAAATCGGGCATGTCTTTTAGTACGGTAATATTTACGGCCTTAGAAATGTCGATCAATATTGACACGGTGCCATAAATAGAGTCCGTATAAAAGTTGTACATTTTTAAAACATGCCCATAATGGCTTGTAGTTATTTCTGACTGCAACCCGGTTTTCATATTAAAGTCACGTATTTCCTTGGAAAACGTTGGCTCAGAACGGGAATTAATTTTCTCGGGCATGATTTACAAGCCAAATCATGCAAAGGGATCAAGTTTACTTTACAACTTGGTCTAACACAAATTTGTGTACGTCTCAGTGCATTAATTTGTTAAAATAAGAGAAATCTTATTGACACCACGAATCAAACTTTTTCAAGATATAAATTGGAAATGCTTTCATCAATAGTTGACTCTTTAAACAATGACTACAGCTCTTTAAATAGAAAACGGGTCATCGTTTAAGCGGGAGAAAATATTAAATCATCTTCGTCATTAAATCGATCTTTTCAAAAGTGATTGTGGAAAATTAATGGCTAAATGGTAAATCAGTGGTATTGCTTTAGAAAACGACTTGGGCTCGTTCAATGTGATAGGACTTGCTTTAGATTTTGGAGATTTGCAAATAGGTTACGATTGCTAAGTTGTGTGAAAGTTAAGTTGGCTAAGTTTATGGATAAGAGACGAAAAAGGAAAAATGAAAAGATAAAAGCCAAAAAGGAAAAGAATAGAAGAATATAGGGACTTAAGGTGATATTTGTTAAAACTTGGCAAAACTTTGACCTAAGTCAAAACAATACCCCGCCCCTCTTTCTTTCTTCATTCACTGTTTATGCTTCATTATTCTTGCTGCCATTGATAACACACACAAGTTATTTCAAATCGCATACTACTCAATTTGATCCTGTTCATTCGATTAATAAGGTAATTACATCAATATTTAAACTTATAATTCGTCTAATTCTTCACTATCTCCTGGTAAACGATTCGTTTAATTAAGATTAAGTCCAAATTAGGGTTTGTGTCTAATTAAGCAGTAATTGATTAGGATTTGTGGTGGGTTTTGCTCGGAATAGCTTTAAATGATGTTTAATTGCCTTAGTTTGCCTTAGAACTCACAAACGCGCATAGATTAGATCATCAAAGGCTGTGGTTGAAAAGTTCTGGATGAACATGGATATAAACTTCCGAATGAAGGATTTTTTTCTGAAAAACTTCCGAATGAAGGAAGTTCCGAATGAAGAACTTCCGAATGAAGAAGTTCCGAATGAAGGACTTCCGAATGAAGGAAGTTCCGAATGAAGAAGTTCCGAATGAAGGACTTCCGAATGAAGAAGTTCCGAATGAAGGACTTCTGAATGAAGAAGTTCCGAATGAAGAACTTCCGAATGAAAGAAGTTCCGAATGAAGGACTTCCGAATGAAGAAGTTCCGAATGAAGAACTTCCGTATGAAGAAGTTCCGAACGAAGGACTTCCGAATGAAGAAGTTCCGAATGAATAACTTCCGAATGAAGAAGTTCCGAATGAAGGACTTCCGAATGAAGAAGTTCCGAATGAAGGACTGCCGAATGAAGAAGTTCCGAATGAAGAACTTCCTAATGAAGGAAGTTCCGAATGAAGAACTTCCGAATGAAGGAAGTTCCGAATGAAGAACTTCCGAATGAAGGAAGTTCCGAATGAAGGAATGTTCCGAATGAAGAAGTTCCGAATGAAGGAAAGTTCCGGATGAAGAGTTGTTTGATTAATATTGATTGCCTGTTATATGTACTTGATGTATTATGATTATGAAATATGTTATGCTTAGAAGTAAGAATGATATCTATCTATATGTTTTTGTGCATCAACCTTTCATGTCTTATCTTAAGCAGATACAATGACTAATCCAACAGTACAAGCAATCCAAGACTCTAGAGAAGCCGCTATTGCTAAAGCACGAACCCTCAAGTTCATACCAAACAATTACCGGCTGAAGCAAGTCTCAAAATCCACTCACCATGGTTTTAAAGTCACCATAGCAATCCTTGATCAATCCCATTTTAAGAATGCTTTAAGAAGTAGTGCCTCGGTGCCTTATGATTATATGTATGAGTTCTGGGCTACCAAGGAAATCACTTCAAACAAGATTACCTTCACCATCGACAACAAGCAGCAAACGCTCACAGTTTTAGACTTCCGTAAGATTTTTGGTATACGGGATACTCCCAAAGGCATGTCATTTTCGAGGGATCCTACTAAAGATGAACTCATGGAGTTATTTGACGCTATTGGATGTCCTGAAATACGAGTTGCGTCTGAGTTTACCACTGCTAAAGTAGGACAACCTTGGAGAGCATTGTTAGGTATTCTCAGTAGATGTCTTACACCAAAAACAAGTGGGCATGATGCTTTGCGCAGTCCTATTATGAACCTCTTCTATGGCATGTACAAAGCTGCAAATGCAGACTATGCATTATTGATATGGGAAGAATTCACCTTTCAACTCTTCCATAACAAGAAGCTAAAGACTAACTTCTTTCCTTATCCTCGGTTTATCAAGCTTATCATTCATTATTTTATGAAGAATGATGCTACTATTGATAGGCGTGCAGCAAGTCGTTATCACACTGAAGAAGCTGATGATACTGTGGATTTAAGGCATGAAGGACCTTCTGGTGGTGTGATTCCTGGTCCTATTCCTGATTATCTTCTGACGGATAAAATCAAAGGTTCTGCTGATTACAAGCTACTGTTGCTAGAAATCAAGAAGCTGAAAGCAAACCTTCAGACTGGAGAAGATTCGTCTACTACAGTGAAGAGTAAAGGTAAACGCAAGCAACCAGCTGCTTTACCTGAACCCGAAACCAAGAAGAAAAAGACTGAGGTTAAGAAGGGAAAGGGTAAGGCTGATGAGTTACGTCTACGTGACGAAGAAGATGTTGTTGATCCTACTTTTGACAAAGCAGAGAGACAAATGATGAAGATAGCAATTCAAAGGAGTAGGAAAGATACTGGCGGTAGTGGTTCAGGTGCAAGGGTAAATGTTGAAGAAGAGTACGAGGAACCAGATGATATTGATGAGTTTGGGTCACCTGAACGGTATTCCACTTCGAAGGAGCCATCAATCCCTATCTCAGCAAGTGTTGAAAAGGAGTCCGGTGCTCCTACTATCATGGTGTCTACTCAACCTTTAGCAACTCAACCTCCACCAATCCAACCCTTACCAACCAGACCGGCGTCAACACCATTCCTTCCACCAACAATAACTCCCATCATTAGTACCGTAGTAACAACCGAGCCTCTTCCATCAACCCAGAGCAGCTCTGCAACATCTACAATGGATGCATTGGTGATGGCCGAAATGTTGGATAAACATACGGATAATCACAAGAGAGAAATGGATGAACTTCGCCAAGAGCTACGTAGACGAGTTCAAAGTGAAGAAGCATCTAGGAAAGCCCAAGAAGAAATGCTTGCTAAGTTCGCTGCTGATATGGAATTGACGCGAAAAGTTCATGCAGAAGAACTAGCTCGGGTTAAGCAGGCTGAGGCCGATAAGCATGCTGCACGTATCACCAGACTTCAAGCAATGAGGGATAAATACAAGGAACAGAAAGAAGCACTTGAAGCTTCTGTTGAAGAAAGAGTGAAGGAATCTGTTGAATCCATTATGCCTAAACTGCGTGTGAGTTGAAGACACTAGCAGCTGATAACTTGATGATCAAGTCATCCAATCCTTCAGAATCCGCCTACAAAATTGCTTATGAGTTAACGGATTTTGAATTAAAGAAGATCCTCAAAGCTCGTATGGTGGAACTTGGATCGTTTGATAAGTCTAGGATTCAACGGCTCTTTACAAATCCCTGAATGACGCTATCATGGAGGATGATAGGTTATTCAAAACGTTTGGAAGTGTGGTACCCTACCACATTCTACCTGAGGAAGAAAGGGAAGAAAGTGAAGAAGACGAGGGTACTGGTGAAGATGAAGGTGGAGAAGAAGAAGAAGAAGAAAAGGATGATGAAGATGACGATAATGGTGATGATGATGAGGATGAGGATGATGATGATGATGATGATGATGGCGATGATGGTGGTGATGGTAATGAGGAGAGTGCAAGGGGGAGCAACGGGGATAACAATGAGGATGATGATGGGGGTGAACAGCCTAAAGAGGGAGATAAGGTTACCAGTTCCAAGAAAGCTGCTAAGTCTGGAACCAAGTCCAAGAAAGATGCAGCACAGAAGGACAAATCAACATCATCGGAATCAAGACGATCTAAGTGGCGCCACGATGTGAATGCTACTACAGCGTCATCGATTCCTGGTACCTCTATTGTTGTATCTTTACCTATTACCACTAACCCCATTAGTTCTGTTGTTGTTGCTCCTGTGATTGCAGAATCGGTAACTGAACCTAAAGCAGCACAACACTCACCCGTTCACGACACTGCCGAAATACCTGAATCAGATCCAGCAGATGTTCGCGTTTCTACTCCTCTACAACAAGCACAACAATCTACGGTTCCTGAACCAAGCACACGAGACTGGGCAGACACGTTGGAGATTGACGAGACTGCACCGCCACAGGCTTGGATCACGGCAGCAGCGCAATATGATCCGATCACAGACGCTGACAAAGGTGTTTTGTATCTCCGTATCCGCAGTCCGATTGACTTATGTGCATTTCTTGCTCATGAGTATAAGACTTCGGTTACTCCATCTTTGGTGAAGAATGCGCTGAAGGATAAGAGACTTCGCGCCAAAACCCGGTTAACCCGAATGGAGTTCGAGTACTATGCCGATGAGATCCTGAAGGCTCTGAATACCGTTCAACGGCCAGGTCTTCATGAATCAGAAAGAGCTCCTCATCCACTTGATCCTACTCAAGATAATCAGATAGCTCTCGACTTCTTCGTCACCTATGATCTTGAGTATCTTCTGAAGGGTTCTTCAAAGTACGCAACCTCCTTGACCTTGCTGAAAGCTGCCAACTGGGGGACAATACCCTGGATCGAGGAAAAGGTAAACAGACTCTGGGTCCCAAGGGTAACTCGTAATTATGATATGTATGTTGTTATAGGTGCATCTCATTGGGACGAACGAGTCCGAAGGGCGTACAGGGGTTGTGCCTAGTCAATTCTGGAAGCAATGTTAGATCCGATATCCGCATCTCCAGCATCTTAGGGCTGAAAACTGAAGCCAAGAATGGCTATTATCATGTGACGGAGATTCCTTTGAAAAGGGAGGATGACAGAGAATACAAAATCCAGCAGGGAGATTTTTCTATCATTCGTCTTGAGGATATTGAAGATATGTTGCTTCTGATGACTCGTGATCAACTCACACATATTCCTCGTGAAGACCTCATTGCCTTGAATACGGCACTTCGTATGTTCACACGAAGCGTTGTTATCAAGAAACGAGTTGAAGATCTGCAGTTGGGAGTCGAAAGCTACCAAAGGAAGCTCAACTTAACCCGTCCAGTGAATCAAGTTCTACCTCAACATGTAGATAGATGTCCTTATACCGGCATCTCTGTACCGAATTGCGGCATTTTCTACTTGAACAGTCGAGGTTTAATGAAGTTTATGAGGGTGGGTGAGCTATATAAGTACAGTGATGGGACTCTTCTACAAGTCAGAGGAAAGTTGGAGCATCTGAACTCGGGTGGGACTCTGCCAGAGATGACGGAGGATTGGCATCCGGGTTACCGGTAGATGGCGAAGTATGTGATCAAGAAGATTGATCAAAAGCTCCGAGAACGTAGATTGATGAGGAGCTTGGAAAGATTCGTTGGTGGAAGACCATATGGAGTGCACCACAAATTACTGCAACGATCCATTTAATGGGTCGTACACTTCAGGTCCACTTTATATTAGTTTTCAATTGTGAATATGTATATTTGTGAATATTGTGCTTTAATGGCTTGATGTAGTGTGAAGGTATGATAATTTTTCAAGAATTTCTCACGAGATTCTAAATCTTTCAAAATATATTATTCTAAAGCACTACAACTATCCCTTATTAACTTAAGGGGGAGCATTCACATGTTCTATGGCCAAACATCGATTTCATTTTTTACCCAAAGACCGGTTAATCCATTCAATATCCCAAATATTAATGGTTAACATTTTGGATAAGGGGAGAAAATGGGATTAAGGAGACCTAAGTGATACTTGGCTAAAAGATGAAAAAGACTTAACGATTATCCAACTTAATATGTGTAAAGCACGTGTTAAGGGGGAGCGTTTTTGATGAACAAAACACCTAAGGTACAAAACTTTTGATTTCAATATCACAAGTACCTTAAGTAATTTTCAATGATTTTTCATGGTGGCAATTCCTTCCCAAAACACGCTTAATTCACGACGAATGTGGTGACAAAAGGGTGGTAGGAATAGGTTTAGTCCAATGATTCATCGGAGCCGATGGAATCTTCCCAAGGACAATTCCCTAGATAGAATTAGAAGTCCTAGGAAAGATGGAGAAAGAATGTGAACGTAGCTGAATGCCGACCAAGTACTTAAGCTAGCACTAGAACAATCACAACAAGGTGCTAGTGATGACGTATTGGTAAGCATTGAAGGGGTTGAAGAATGAAAAGGAATTGTAAAGATAAAGGGTGTAAAGAAAGAAGCCCTCCTTACAACTTTAGGCAGAAACCGGGTCAATACATATGCTATTGAGGTCATTTTTGCTAATGACTCTCGGTATTGAAGAAAGACATCATGGACCCAGTGATGCAATGCACAACTCTTCCCAGCTAACTCAAATATCTCTCAAAAGGTATTTGTTTTAATCACACGGAGATCAACACGTTATCTATTGGTTTATTCACTCCGAATAGACTGGTATTGAAAAGGTGGCACTCCTCTCCAGCCATCGCTCACTAAATCAAAACGCACAATCGAGTCTAGAGCCAAGAGATCATCAAAAGTCTCATTAGGACACTTTCCATTTATTCCTTGCTTTCTCACACACTGTGAAAAGTAAGAGATTTTCATGAGTCCTACGCAGTATTCCTGTAATATTGCCAGAACATATGAGTGATACGCAAGTATTACAATGAAGATGGAAATCCTGCTTGAGCCAACATCAAACAAGCTCATGGTAGGTTACACGTGCGGTTCTTTTAGAACCAATCTTGTGAAAAACTGGAAGGAAACAGTGGTTTAATTCTTAATTGAACTTAAACTCGTTCCAGGTCTCTTCGCATTATCATATGATCTTGCCAGAACACTCAGAGTGACTCTTTATTGATCACAGTGACGAGTGGAAATCCTTCTAGTGTTAACATCAAACAGCAGTTGGTAGGTGACGTGCAAGATTCTTTATGAATTGAGCTCGTGACAACTGGAAAGCAACGATGGTGAAAATCTTAATTGAAATTCACTTGTTCCAGGATCCATGAATTGACGACTTCAAATCACAAGGATAATTTATCCAAGTGATTCACTCTTTATGTTCGCAGTCAGCTTTGGACGGTCGAATAAAGAGAACGGGTTTACCCGCGAAATCCTGTCAGGAAGTTACTTAATTGAAACTATCCGTCACGGGTACGATATCTAATATCGTCCAACGGTCTTCACCGACCGGAGGTAAATTGCTACCGAATTAGAATAAAATGTTCAAAGCCATTTTATTCGTGTCGTTGCTGTGTACCTGTTAAAGACGGTGGCGTTGATGTGTACCTGTTGAAGACGGTGGCGTTGCTGTGTACGAGTGAAGACGGTGGTGTTGCGGTGTACCTGTAGAAGTCGTTCCCACATGCTTATGTTTTTCTGCATCAAAGTTTAGCAAAAATTCAAGAAAGTACAAGATAAAGTCTTCCGCTGTACCAAACTCTGAAACTTTCGAGAATTCAACAAAAAGACATAAGTGTGTGGAACATGGAGTCACGAGGAGGCAAAATTCACAAGAAGGCAAAAGATCGCACGTGAAAGGCCAAAAGAACAATGCTCTCAAGCCAAAGCCAAAAAGATCAAACCAACATATTCACAACAAAAGAAAGAAAAGAAGAAAAGACTACGAGCTAAAGAACGAAGACTTAGTATAGTATGCTAGGTTTAGAACTTTGTAACGTGGAGTGACCTCCCTTAGGGGGAGATTGTTAGAAATACGTTTTTACGTATATTAGAAGTATCGGTCACTCCACAATATTATTTATGTTGTAATAGCTCGTAGTTAACAAATAGTTATTAGTTACTTATTTAGTTAAGTAAGAACCGGTCCATGGGCTTGTCATGGACCGGCCCAAGCCCAATGTAGCTTGGAAGTATAAATACCCCTTTCCACCATGGAAAGGGGTTGGTTGTTGTCATTTTTCTAGTTCCACTTAATAAAATACACATCGTTTTTCTCTCACTTTCTCTCTCTAGTTTCTCTCTCTAGAAATCATCAACCCCTTCATAGATTCATAGGTTATCAAGATTTTACATTTTCTATTAACATATGAGCCAAGGTCAACAGGTTTTCTAGTAGAAGGTTTGGTCACAATTATGGGTGTTGATTCAAGTGGACTCTCACTAAGCATTCCACCTTTAACAAACAATGTAGGATTGGCTTTCTTCCATTGTTCCAAGTCAGTCACTTTCTGCTTATACTCCTCTACAGGAGTAAGAACTCTTGGTGGAGGAATGAGTTCCTTTTCTTGGAGTTCTGGTATACCACTCCAAGACAAATCCTTTCTCATGACACCATGAAAGTTTCCAACAGGTGGTGGAACATTGACATACTCTTTTAGCCCAATCCCAGACATATCCCTAGAATATCTTTGCTCACTTACACATTTTTCTAGGGTTTGAATGGCTTTATCAAACTTTTGAATTTTAATCCCTACTTTCTCTTTATCTTTAATGGCCTCATCTGTAACACCCCCAAATTTATACAACTCAATACAGCGGAAGACTCGTTGGTGTTACGGGATAGCACATTACTCACATCATAGACAACGCTTAAAAATCGCGTCGTTTAATAATAAAGCATTTCCATTCATAAATATCAAATTTTACATAGGTCCTAAGTCATTGTATTTTATACAGGTTTTACAAAGCAATTGAATGGAAATTATTATTTAAGTGCGGGCCATGAATTCTTGTTGTCTTCCCGAGAATTACCTTCAAGTACCTAAGATAAAACATGTTAAAAGAAAAGGTCAGCGATAACGCCGAGTGAATTCATAGAGTTTAATAAAATCCATCAATATAACATCGGTATAAAAGTATTACCGAAAATCATTTTGTACAAATCATAGTAATAGGCCATAAAATAGCCAAAGTCATTTTATACAAATCCTTATAAAAAATCATAATATAGGCTTTCGCCTTCAAAATCATTATACGAACCATTGTCGTTAAAAACATCATACAATACGTTTTATAACGTTGTATAGAGTTAAATAAAAACCGTAATATGAATATGGTTATGTAAAACCAAAACACGAACATAATATCAATAATAAGACCTCGTATTGCTAGTCAGGCAGTTCATTGTAATTCAGTGTGTATAGCAGTATTTCGTTATTGTTGGATTATTATAAGCCGCATGACATTGTTACCTTACTATACCAAACAACGGGTAGCTAGCCCGAAACTCAATTTGCCCATCTAAATTAGCGTTTCGTCACAATAATCACGCTTGTGTAAATCTTCTCATACATAAATTCGCTTACCAATCAATGTGGCACGACGGGGATCAACCATCAAGGCGCGAACTGGGGTGATCGTCCCCAAATAGTACTATTATATGCATAAGCGTCTACCAAATCCCGGTAGTTCAAAATTCATGCTAATGGGACATTTAGTGACATAACCTAACTTTAATAATCCATTTCATTTCATCTATCGGGTCATTTAATCATTCATCGGGTCATACAATCATTCGAGTCCAAATCAATAAACAGACAATCGGGACAACTAGTTTCCTATTTTATAAAAACTAACATGTTATCTCCCTCGCAGGTTTATAAAACATTTCATAAAAACATTTAAAAGAGTGCGAGGCTATGAACTCACGTTGATGTGGGAAAGCGGGTTATCGGCAATTCGGATGTACGGTACGTGCTTCAATCACGGAAACCTAGACAAATAATACTCGTCTTAGACTTTTGTCCAATGACTTTATAAAAATAACAATTATGTATACATATGATGATTTTTTAAATATGATGATGATCAAGTGGGATTGTACATTTTTTTACTCATTCATTATAGTGTTTATATGTTGGAAATTTTAAAGACTAGTTACACTAGTTCAACTTGTTTACATTTTGAAGCCCAATGGGCCTATTACAAGCCCAATACTATTCATTAGCTCAATTATACTTTTATTATCAGTATTATACTTTATATGTTGGGCCCAAATGGGTTAAGCCCAATAAATAAGTTTATAAGTGTTTTACCAAATTAGTCGGGTTTATTGTCCGTTAAGGCTACTTCAGCCCGTTAATGTCTGTATGTTGTAAAGCTCGGGTTTTATCGGTTTTTACTTGTTATATATGTTTATATATCAGTATGTGAGTTTATAAAAGTTTACATTAGACGGGTCCAACCGTCTAAGTTTTATTTAACAAAAACGTTAATATTTCGGTTTTAGCCGAAAAGACGTAAAACTTAGTATATAGTTTTTATAACTTATAAAACTTACCAGACTACCATTTTTATATAATGTCCATTTATTTATCCTTATGCATTTTTATATAAATGAAATATATAAGTTAGTGGGTTTTAATTCACATTTTATACTATATTTATTTGAGTGCTTATATAATAATAATAAACTTTAATTTCACAAAATCAGTCCTAAAAATCTAGTTTACTAAAATGGTCATATCTAGAGTTCTACATAGAGATAGAAGCCCAAATTTTTATCACAGAAACTACATGATATGTGCTTCATTTTATTCCTTATAGCTACTGATGAATCAACCTCTAAATATTTTATAAAATTCGTCCAAAATAGTGTAGTCAGATTTGCACTCTAAACTTGTTTTGATCATATCTCACTCATTATAATGATTCCATTGTATGACCAACTCTCACATGTGTATAACACCTAATACTTACTGTATATTGATTCCACTATGCCATTTTATCAGTTTAGATTTTGGTTACTTACTGTTTTTATACAACCTTCATATTTTAGCAAGATTTTAACCATTTAACATGTGGTTTTCCATATTTTTAACCATATTTATCAAATCTATCAACACCAAATCCCCACATAATATTTTTAATCATCATTCATCATCATATACATATACATAAATAAAGAAATTACAAGATTACATAATTAAAATAACAAGAGGGTAGGAAGAACAATCTTTATACCACCAAAGTGATGAAAAGGTGAGGTTGATGATGAACAAGACTTGGTTTTGGGTAACCAATCTTATGAGATATCAACACCACTACTAGGATCACCAAATATTTGTAGACTTCTCCAAAAATCAGCCCTATGACACCAACAAATCTTCTCCTTGGATGTTAAAATCACCTCCAATCTTCAAGGCTTCAAAGGGGCATCATCATGTGTATGAATAACACACGATTTTATGGCTAAAATAGATCAAAAGAGAGTTGTTGTTGGTGATTTTGGGACGAAATATAGAGAGAGAGGAGAGGGAGAATAGGTGGTTTTGCATGTATGAATGTGTAAATGGTTTGTGTGAAGTGGTTTGAGTGGTTTTGTGTAAGGTTAGCTTGTTTATTAAGCTTTACATGACAAGTGTAGTAGTAGTTAACTACAACTTGACACCTCAAAGGGTGTGGTGTTAGCTAATTAGCCATACCATGTGTGGGGTGAGGCAAAACTTGTTTTGTCTCATCCCATTCATTTACTAGTATTCCTCGATTCTAGTTTCCTCGGTTTACGTGCCCTCGGGTCGTTTTACGAAAAACGTTTTTATAAATTATGGATCAACGGCACAAAGCGAATCTAATAAAAATTGTCTCATCAAAAACGGAGTTCGAAAACGTAAATACGTAATCCTAAGGGTTCCGGCTTAATCGTAAAGGACATTAAATTATAATCGTAAGTCCTAATCTCTTCTCGTAAATTTGTGAGTTTATGAACCAACATAAATTTAAAATCTCAAAATAATATTCATGGATAAATTTATTTTCTGAAATGTCGGACTGTCACCAAAAACGGTGTATGTAAACGTAAGCACGTAACGTAAAATCCCGCGGTTTAGAGGTAGTCGATGCTACTTCAAGACGTAAATCCAAATTTCTTCCCAAAAATAAGTGAGTTCATAATATAACATTAAAATAATGTTTTTAAATAATATTTGAGAATAAAATATCAACCATAAATTGACGGATTGTCACAGCATTTACCCTTAAACAGGATCTTTGTCCTCAAAGATCATCTTATCTTACTACTCGCTTCTTATAGAGTTAAAGCCATGTGGGTATTTCCTCCACATTCGGTCTTTTCTCACAAGTGTAATTCATTACAATACGCGAGTTTCATCAAACATAACTACGGGAATAAGATCAGGCTTAATGTTGACTTACTTTCTCTATCCATGATGTTCACGGGTTTTTGATGAATGCAACTTTTCGCCGATCTAAACTTTATCAAGAAGTGATCAGATTCTCACTTGATAGACATTTTATCAAGTTCGATATACGAAACATAATTCGCGCAGCCCTTGAAGTCCTAGGGTAGATCCAGCTTATATGCTTTTCAAAACAATCTTTTACATCATCTCAATGGTCCCATACAACGGGGACTTATATCCCATGATCTTTCAGATCATCAATTTAGTTTTTCATGGTTAAAATATTTGGCATAACTTCGCTACCCATCTAGCGCTTCAAGATCTACATTTCATATTCACATAACCTCCTGCCCACTACCGGCAGTCAATAATCAAATCCTAATTTCAACAATCATTTCAGGTCTCGCGGGTCGAGTATTTTGTAAGGTTAGGTTCGCCATCATAGGAAACCTTAAACCTAAAAGACATGTCCAACTCACAATGGGTGTATGTCGGGTGTCTTTATCCCAACTCCTGCTTACAGATGCTCTAATATATATCCTCACAAGATTCGATCTTGATCCTAATACGATAGTTTTCAATGATAATCTCTCCAAATGAAAACGATTATACGGCTTATTACCAAAGGTCAATTATTCAAGCATAACACAAGACTCTAGTGTTTTGTATCGTTACTTTGCCTCGTCCCTTCGATTAGGGTGGTAAATTGTAATCTCATCAAGGTTCGTTCCCAATGAATTCTGAGCAAATCTCTAGAAATTCGATGTGAAGCGAGGATCTTGATAGAGATGATCGATACAGGCACACTATGTTTACATAACTCTTTTAAATACAAAAAGAGTCAATTTCTTCATCGAGAATCTATCATTAACAGGAATGATATTAGCAGATTTGGTCAGCCTGTCGACGATGACCCAAATCGAATGAAATTCAGATGATGACCTTTGCAATAGCTAGACGTTTACTAATGTATGAGGCAATGTCTGCCTTCATAATTTGCCATTAGTACAACTTCCTCAGATAAAGATACATTAAATCAGAAATGACATGAATAGAATACTTAACCTTATGAGATTCCAACATAACTAAATCTCTAAATTCCATATTTAGGCAAACACAAGCGGCCTTTAAAACATTTAACGCCATCGGCTTCTCAATTCTAATGGTTCACATTAGCCGCGAACTCCCTTTTTATTATCTATATTATCCTTTTTACAAGCATCATCTATTTTTAAATTGTTCGGCAATTTATTTTGTACAGTCATTACTAAGGAATAAATCCTAATTGATTATTTATCCTTTCTATATTATGTGTCAGTATCTACATTCATCTTCCCTGATGAAATAATTATCATGACCGTATTTATTCAAAAATTTCTTCATATTTTCTAAGTCTTAGTTCTATCTCAACTATTGTTTTTATCAGTTTTGTTTGATCCGACGTTTTAAAGCTTCGATAATTATTACACGTAAATTAACAATAATTATTAAGTTTTTATGAAACGTAAACGTTAAAAGTTTAAATTTCTTAGTTCGACCAATTATAATAAAATGTTCAAAACAAATTTGAATTTAATTAACACGATTTTTGCTGATTTATCGAAAATAATTGATAAGATTCTAAATATTTGAAAAATCCTTGGTTATACTTTGGTCAAAAATTTCTTAGTTGAAAAGCAAAAAAAAATATCGTTTCAAATTTTAAGTCATGGTTTAGCGGTCTCCTCAATCCTTCTTAAGTTGTCTTAAGGTATGCAAAAACATTTACCCCTAAACAGGAGTTTAGTTAAATGTTTTGGTTATAAGGGAATGATTCCTTAAATATTCTTTTGTTAAAACATTTGTCAAAACACATTTGCACTTTCTTTTTGGTAAAACCCAAAGTCTTAAAAGGGCTCTAAATTTTTGAAGAGTCAATATAGATTCCATTATCTTATTAATCACACGGTCAAATAATGTAAAGGATTAAGCATTAAGTCTTATGTTTAAATATTCAAGGTACAGGTTTTCATTGTTCGGCCAATTCAGGGCAATCTATAAATAATTATTAACTCCTTCTTATTCTTATAAACAAACATATGGTCCTTAATGATCACAAGCATGAATTTATCAAATTACAGCCTACACACGTGATTCACCAAATTTATGGATGCTACATGTGCGTTGGTCAATCCAAACGACATAACATGAAACTCATAATATTCATTACAAGTTCTGGATGTAGTGATTGGAATAGATAATCTTTTTCGTGGACGCGAAGTTGATGATAACCATGTCGTGGATCAAATTCCTGAATATATGCTAGAACCTTGTAAATGATCGAACAATCTATCATCTTAGGTAGTGGATATAGATTTTAATCGTCAATTTACTTAGTTCACGGTAATAAATAAATATAAGGAATGATAACATCATAGCTCTTCATGATGAAGAGATCGGTAAAATAAAATATTTTTCCGACAACTCTCTCAGTTGTACGATAATTCATTTAATTCAGATGGTGCCGACGTACAGTGCACAAGCCACAGGTACAACACCGAGAATATAATCAATACCAATTTCAACTCGCCTTAATGGCGAAAGTCTAAGTAATTCACCAGCAAATACCTCTCTAAAGTTTCAAATAACATGAACATCTTTTTATACATTTACTTTTAAGTTCTTCTTAGATTACAAGATCTATGACTAATTTACAACCATTCATGGTATAATTTCAAGTCTAAATGCAGGATATGGTCATCCATCAAGAATTTTTTAAATAACTTTTGATAATCAACATCTTATCTTTTAGGGGAATTCTACTCGAGTTCCCATCAATTAAGAATATGTCGTCATGTCATAATCAATCAATCTATTCTACTGGCAATATCAACTTTCCAGTTTCACTACCGTTGATAAGATGTGAGCTTCTCAAAAGACTAATAATAACTCATAATCCTTCACAAATTCAAGGATATATGGAGACATAACTACCATTAAAGAGTAAGGTCAACGCATAATCTATGCGAGAGAATTTCAAATCAGATACAGACGAAAACATTTACCGAATATGAATATATCCCATGTTTTCATAATTTGATTACGCATTTGAAATCTCCTCGGATCGTTACCCAGGTCATTCAAATGAAATCTAATCAAAAGAAATGATAGGAATGTCGATACATCCAGTCGGGTATCAACACTTGGTAATCAGATACTTTTCCGAAGAATCTCACTACGGAAGAATTGGACAGAAAGGGAATATCAATTGTCAATTAAGGCAATTTCCATAGATGAGTAAATTCGACTCAGAATAATAAATGGTACGGGCACATATGTAGGTGTCCCTATCAATATGTCCCTATTTTTTACTTCTTGCAGATCTCATAAAATTTTATCTTTCACAATCTCCAAAGAAAATTTAGTGTTTATTAATGATTTCATGGTGACTACTAATCAGCCTTGCATGGTCCCTTCCAAATTGTATGTAGGTGCGCAACTATATACAATTTCAAGATTAACGATGCAATACTCAGTTCGTCAAAATTTTATCATCATGTTTATAATAAAAACATTTTCATGCTTAATTCTTAAATAAGAATCAAGAATAAATTTACAAAGATTTTCTTTGTTATGAAAACAATTAAGTTTTCCAAGGTGTTTTATAAACAACTTCATTTCGATAACGATTATTTATAAGTCTCACTTTAAATAATCCATATAGTGATGAAAATTCAATTTTCTCAAAGGATACTGTTTTATCTTATAAAAACAATGAGTGATTGATACAAGGCTTTTGGCCCGTATAAAAATTAATTAAGTTCGTTGTGATGGTCTCTTCGAATTGAAAAACTTTTTGTTTAATGTGTGACTCAGTTGAACTTTGGTGGAATAAAGATGTGTCGTTGTAGTTTTGAAACTTAAAGGTGCAAAACAATTAAAGTAAAAGTGCAATTAAAGTAAATCTAAGTCTAATTAAAATAAAGTGCAGGTAATTAAAGCGCGACTAAAACTAAAGGGAAATAAAGTAAATAACGCAAACTTAAATCTAACTAAGGCAAACTTAAAACGCAACTAAACTAAATCTTAAACTAAGGTAAATAAACTTAAAGTTCGAGCAAGGAAAAAGGCGGGAAAAATAAAGTTTAAAAATAAAAAAGGCAAAAAACTAAGATTCCCCTATCCGGAATAAACTCCTATTCGGAATAAATGCTATTCGGAATAACTGTCACCTATTCGGAAAGATTAGCCCTATTCGGAATATTTGTCTACTCGGAATAAATGACCCTATGCGGAATAAACCTCTTATGCGGAATAATCCTCTATTCGGAATAGCTGTCCCTATTCGGAATAAAATCCTACTCGGAATATTTGGTCTATTCGGAAAGTCCAGCCTATTCGGAAAGTGGGCCTATTCGGAAAGTCAAGCCTATTCGGAAAGATTCTCCTATGCTGAATAAAGTGCTATTCGGAATAAAAGCCTTATGCGGAATATCCTCCTATTCGGAAAGTCAAGCCTATTCGGAATAAACTACAACTCGGAATAATCCTTATGCGGAATATCCTCCTATTCGGAATAAATTCCTTATGCTGAATAAAGCTTCTAAGCGGAATAAGGCACCTATTCGGAATAATGAATATTCCGAATAAAGCACTAAGCCCAAAACCCTTACTCGGAATATCTGCTGAGCTCGAATCTGGGGAAGATCAGTTACTGTAGAACGAAGAACAAGGAAAAATAGATAGCACGGATCTAAAAGAAACTCAACCAAATCAACAAAAAGATTAAACCAAACTAATAACAAAACATCTAATAAACAAAATCAATCAATCCAAAACAACAAATCAAACAATAAAGATCAAATTAGTCAAAACCCACTTAAATAAATCAACAAGAATTAAGAACATGAACATAAACAAATCAACACAAAGATTAAGAAAGGAAGAATGAGAATAACAAGATAAAGATAAAGCTTGACAAGAATTAAAAAGAAAAACTTACTTGAATTAAATGGTAATTAAGGTGCAAGACAAGGTAATTAAATGGACAAGTATTTAAATGTGCATAAAATAAAGGTGGAAGAGCTAATTTGTCAAGTTAGCCAACAAGAGGAAAATGAAAATGATCTAATCTATATATAGGGGAGATTAAGGCTTGCTTAGGAAGCTTCCTTAATTGCATGCTTAGTCCCTCCTTCTTTAATCTTCTTTTAATTGCACCATTAGTCCTTTTCTTCTAATCTTTCTTTTAAATTTGGACTTTAAGGACTTGTGGCTCGGGATATCTTTTGAACTCGTCTTTAATTTCTTCAGTAAAATAAACTTGAGTTTCTCGGCTTTTGATAAACTTCCGTCTTTTGACTTTTTCTTCGATAAATCTTCAGAATTGGTCTTGGACTTCCGTTCTTTTTCCACTTTTGACTTCTCGACTCCGTCTTTCATCTTTTTCTTCAATAAAAGCCGTGAATGCCCGTGAATTCCCGTGTTTTCTCCACTTTTCACAATTTTGTCCTAAATTACAACAAAAACACAAACCACACATAATTCCGACATAAAAGACATAAAATACACGTTTTGGTCAGGTTATTATTGTAATTAAGTGGTAGAAAAGATGGGTGTTTACACACCTATCAAATCCCCTACACTTGACCATTGCAATGTCCTCATGCAATGCCTTAGTTACAAAGCATGTTTACACTTTTCATCATAATCAATCCACGTTGGCCTTTATTAAAGAGATAGAAGATTATAAAAATGCAAAGCAAAGAAATTAAAAGCATACCTTGGGTTTTGAAAATGTCATGAATAATCATCATCCTCAACTTTTCACTTTCTCCAAACCAAGCTTAAAAACGAGATCATTGTTATTATAAGTTAGTAAACTAACACGAACTCATGTGGGCCAATTATTCACTTAAACTCCCTTATTCCTATGGGTATCTCTTATATTTTATTATTTGTCTTGAATGATCACGAAGATGCATTGTTTGACTTATTTCGATAATTATTTAGTCTGAAAATAAGGTGCACGATTTAATCAATAGTTAGCTAAAGGACCAAATCTTTTAAAACTGCTTCTCGGGATATCAAAAAGTTCATATCTTGGCATAACTTGGTTCGCGATTTGAGACCTTTCTCGGGCCGATATTTGGCAGCGACTTCATACTTCAAATCTTGAGAGACGTTCATGAAATAATGGTCTTCTCTTCATAATTGGAATTTCTTCACTTGAAATTTTTTTAGAGATTCTTCATATATGGACCACGACTTCTTCATTTTTCTCCAATCTTTATTTTGGATTTTGATATACAACGATCCGCCTCCTTTATTGACTTGGATCTATTTATCCTCATACCTTGTTAGGGTCTTTTCGGATACACTTCTCCATGACTTTTTGGGAGTTTTTGCTTTTCGTCGTGTGTATCGATCCTTCATATTGATTTTCGATAAATGATTCTTCACATCACTTTTGGATCTTTAGCAACAAAACATAGCCCTCATGCCTTGTTAGGGCCTTTTCGGACTCGCCAATCTTCGCGCCCCGCTTCATAAGTTATGCCTTGGCTATGAACTCTCGTCATTACCGAGCAACTTTTAAACGATCTGGGGCTAGAAGCTAAGTAACTTTTCAAATCGTACAACCTTATTTATTAGCAGATAAATTTGTCAGCAAGTGATGGGAGAATAGGTTCATAATTAACTCACATAAATTCACGAAAGAATACCGAACTTATAATTGGCTCTATCATCTCTCGTTCTCCACAGTTTAAAATCTCAAGTAATGAGACTCGTGGATACTTAGCCTATTAAATCAAAGTTTTGGGTTTTCGAGTCGCCTATAGGATCTTGCAACTTCTTAGACTCTTTCAAGTTTAGAAGTCGCATCTTAAAGTTCCCTTGATAAACGACTCTCTAGGATCAATTATAGGAACTTGCGAAAAGTTCTTGTTCTTAACCCGTGAGAGTTAAGACTTTCGCGTTTTATAGCTCCCTATATAAAAGCCTAGCAAAACTTGACTTAAACATGTTAAGGATACTAGCTAGAATAAACTCGGATTGAGTCAAAAGATTCACAACGTTTGAAAATTAAAACCACTTATTCAAAGATTTATTCTAATAAGGAAAGAGAATAACTAAACAAAAGGGAAAAACTAATAGGCCAAAATAGATCAAAAATTTTGAAAAATGTCGAAAAATTGATTTTCCGGTTAAAATGAGGAGAAATACAAGGAAAAGATCACTTAACTTCGATAGAAGTCCCCCCTACACTTAAGATAAACATTGTCCTCAATGTTTAAGCATGTGGGAGTAAACTCCCCTACACTTAGGACATTGTGCACGTTGTTTAAATCTCGCTAAGGAAAGGACAACTAAAGAGATTCCTGTTTTAATATTGAAAAAATATAAAATAGTGAATCGAAAAGAGTTTAGGATAGAACCGGGAAGAAGTGGAACACGGAATCACGGTTGTCAAGAATCAGCAAGAGTGGATCATTGAAGCTCGAATCCCTGATTAAGAAGTGAGGAGAGGAAATAGCAATCCAAAGGGTCCCCCCTACACTTATGAGAAAGAAAGCAAAAAGATAGATGCATGGGTTGCCTCCCAAGAAGCGCTTGGTTTTTGTTTACCGAGTCGTGAGCCTGACTCGACCTTGATCATCAACGGAAGAAGCATGAAACAAATCCACCAGGATCAAAGACATAGTTTTCATCCATTAATAAGCACGAGCTTAAGGCGAACAAGGCAAGCCAAAAGAGAAGTGGCAAGGTTCCCTTAAGCAGTGATGGAGCATAGTAGGAGCAAGGATGAAGTGGTGCAAGCATGTCTTCAAGATTTCCAAAGATTTTTCCTTTTATTTCATCAGGTGGATACTGAGATGGCTTAAAGACTTCAATACCGGGGTCGAACACCTTTTCCTTCAGGGGAAAATAGCACTCCGGCTCAGCCGAGTGTGAAGAAGATCCGCAAAGAAGCACAACCTCGTCCTCAGAAGTGGGACAAAGAGGTGTCAAATCATAAGTGCAACGGATTTCGGTGTCGACCGGTTTCTTCTCCTTGGACAAAATGCTCTTCAAATCCAAAGTAGGATCAAGACGATAATCTTCAAAGTCCAAAGGAGGTGCATCACTCTCATGAGGGAAGTATGTGTTAAGAAATTCAGAGAAATCTTCCTCGAATGAGTAATCGTCCAAAGTAGGATCGAGTGATGGCGGAGGATCTTCATCATGGGAAGAATCGCTCGAGAGAGTATCAGCCTCATCAAAATCATCGAATGTGGGCAGCTCGGGATACTCAGAAGTACAATCAAAATCATCCGAATCTGAGCTAGAATCATTATCATCATAAGCATCAAAGACCGGTGGCGAATCATAAATGGTGGAAGGTTCCATAGTAGAGTGAGAATCATCCACATTATCTTCAAAGAGTGGATTATCAGTGGAAGACTCTAATAGAGGATTGTCATAGACGGTAAAGTCATCGAGCACATTTATCATATTCACTGATTCTCGGCCTCCAAAGGATTTTCCTGTAAGCTTCCTCATTTTAAAAACTTTAGAATCATCCCCGACTCGTAAGATTAACTCACCTTCGGCCACATCTATTAAAGCACGTCCGGTTCTCAAGAATGGCCGACCAAGTATTAAAGGAATACGAGGGTCCATTTCATAATCTACTACGACAAAGTCAACCGGAAAAGTAAATGTGCCAACTTTAAGAAACACATCTTCGGCTATACCAACGGGGTAAGCGAGAGTGCGACTAGCAAGTTCGAGAGTCATCTTTGTTGGAATGAGGTCGGGCAATGATAGTGTTTTCCAAACACTCAGTGGCATAAGATTAATACTAGCCCCGAGATCAGCAAGGGCAGTAAATTCTTCAGTTTTGTTGAACGCGCAAGGCAACACAAAACGACCGGGATCTCCAAGCTTTTCCAGAAGTTCTCTAAGAAGAACTGCAGAGCAGTTTTCATTTAAGCGTGTGTTGGCGAGTTCAATCAGCTTCTCCTTCTTGCTAAGCAATTCCTTGAATGCTTTGACAAATTTCGGCATGTGGCAAAGTGCTTCAACAAGGCTAATGTTGATGGTCATTTTAGATAGCATATCCACATATTTCGATACTTGACAATCATTCTTGGTTAGATCGTTGGTCTTGCCTATGCGAGAAGGGTATGGGATTCTAGGTTGGTAAGGGTTAGGTGAAGGTGTAGTTGGTGAAGGTTGTGATGTTGAAGGGTCCTTCCGAGATACATCGTCATGACGAGGCGGAGACGGTAATGGTGTACTATCACTAAGTGTAAGAGGAGTAGGGATACATGGTGGTGGAGGAGGTGTAGATAATGGTGGTGAATCAGGTGGATTGACAATGGTAATTCCACTACGCGTAGTTATAGCACTCACATTGGCTCGCGGATTGGTGACGGTGTTTGAAGGTAGAGAACCCGAAGAAGAAGAAGGTTGAGCTTCAGGCAAGAAACTAGCCAACAGATTCTTCAATTCAGTTGTTTGAGTGATGAAAGAGGATTGAAGATTATCACGAACCTCGGTTCTGATGTCATTACCTTGCTTCAAGATATCTCCTTTCAAATTGATTATTTGGCTCTGTAGGTTCTTGATTTGCTCACCTTGAGTTCTCATGATTGTGTCAACATCGGGATTAATGGGTGGGTGTTGTTGGGTGGGTGGTTGATAAGGGTTAGAAGCACGAGGTGGGATTTGGTTGCTTCTATTGTAGTTGTTGGCGGGATTTTGGTTTTTAGGAGAAAAACCGGGTGAAAGGTAGTTGTTGGAACGGTAGCTCAGCAGATTTATATCCCCTTGTTGTCTAGCTTGGTAATTTTCCGGTGAATAATTACCGTAAGCTGCATACACATTTTCCGGATTTCCTTGTGTCGAAGGACAATCGGTGTATGAGTGAGGACCGCCACATGTTTCACAAGGATTAGCAACCGCTTTGACTTGTTGTTGTTGTTGATTTGAAGCGAGAAGCGTAATACTTTTGCTCATTTCAGCCATCATGCGGGTGAGTTCGGTCATCTCAGGGTTTGCTGAGGTTAAGGAAACATTGACTCTCGTGTTGTTTCTAGAAGAAGCAGAGGAATCCCAGTTCTTATGATGAGTAGTCATGTTTTCAATTAACTCTCTACACTCCTCGGGTCTCCTTTTCATGAATGTGCCACCGGCGGCTGCATTGATCGTATCACGATCTCGAAAAGTCAATCCGTTGTAGAAAGTATCGATCAAGGTGACCGGAAGCATGTTGTGGTTTGGACAACGGTCGATCAAGACATTATATCTCTCCCATGCATCAAAAAGAGATTCATCGGGATCTTGCATGAAACCGCTGATCTGATTGCGAAGGCTTGTGACCATGGATGGTGGAAAGTAGCGCGACAAAAAGCGTTGAGTCATGTCATCCCAAGTGTGAATAGAATTCTTCGGGAGACGATCAAACCATTTCTCGGCATGATGTAATAGAGTGTATGGAAAGAGTTGTAGGCGAAGCTCATCCATAGTGGCACCGGCCAACTTCATGCTCTGGGTGATTGTAATGAACTTGTCGAGGTGTTTGTTGGCATCATCATCAGGCAATCCTCTAAATGGGTTTGTTTGAACTTGCTGAATCATGTGGTGCTTCAACGAAAACTCAGGAGCGTTGATTTGCATCGGCGCAATCGGTCCTCCTCGTCCAAACATTGTTGGTTGACAAAGTACCTCCATGGTCCGAAGATCGGGCTGTGGAAGAGCATTGTTGTTATTATTATTATTATTGAGGTGCGGTGGCATGTTGTTGTTGTTGACACCTGCCATATCTAAATCTTCTTGAGGCTCGGGCTCTTGATAATTAGAAGATCTAGTACGCATACACCTGAAAATGCAAAAGAAAACAAAACCAAACACAAAGACAATATATATACACAAGAAAGATAAAATCTTTTTGGATTTTTGAAATTTTTAATTTTTATGGTTTTTATGAATTTTTTTAAATTTTTATGATTTTTTGAATTTTTTTGCAAGAAAAATAACGTTCACAAGTGAACGGATCCCAAAAAAAAGCAACGAGTCTCTCACAGAAAACTGTTGATCTTTACGAAAAGAGCCGGCAGCGGCGCCATTTGATACAAGGCTTTTGGCCCGTATAAAAATTAATTAAGTTCGTTGTGATGGTCTCTTCGAATTGAAAAACTTTTTGTTTAATGTGTGACTCAGTTGAACTTTGGTGGAATAAAGATGTGTCGTTGTAGTTTTGAAACTTAAAGGTGCAAAACAATTAAAGTAAAAGTGCAATTAAAGTAAATCTAAGTCTAATTAAAATAAAGTGCAGGTAATTAAAGCGCGACTAAAACTAAAGGGCAATAAAGTAAATAACGCAAACTTAAATCTAACTAAGGCAAACTTAAAACGCAACTAAACTAAATCTTAAACTAAGGTAAATAAACTTAAAGTTCGAGCAAGGAAAAAGGCGGGAAAAATAAAGTTTAAAAATAAAAAAGGCAAAAAACTAAGATTCCCCTATCCGGAATAAACTCCTATTCGGAATAAATGCTATTCGGAATAACTGTCACCTATTCGGAAAGATTAGCCCTATTCGGAATATTTGTCTACTCGGAATAAATGACCCTATGCGGAATAAACCTCTTATGCGAAATAATCCTCTATTCGGAATAGCTGTCCCTATTCGAAATAAAATCCTACTCGGAATATTTGGTCTATTCGGAAAGTCCAGCCTATTCGGAAAGTCAAGCCTATTCGGAAAGATTCTCCTATGCTGAATAAAGTGCTATTCGGAATAAAAGCCTTATGCGGAATATCCTCCTATTCGGAAAGTCAAGCCTATTCGGAATAACTGTCACCTATTCGGAATAAACTGCAACTCGGAATAATCCTTATGCGGAATATCCTCCTATTCGGAATAAATTCCTTATGCTGAATAAAGCTTCTAAGCGGAATAAGGCACCTATTCGGAATAATGAATATTCCGAATAAAGCACTAAGCCCAAAACCCTTACTCGGAATATCTGCTGAGCTCGAATCTGGGGAAGATCAGTTACTGTAGAACGAAGAACAAGGAAAAATAGATAGCACGGATCTAAAAGAAACTCAACCAAATCAACAAAAAGATTAAACCAAACTAATAACAAAACATCTAATAAACATAATCAATCAATCCAAAACAACAAATCAAACAATAAAGATCAAATTAGTCAAAACCCACTTAAATAAATCAACAAGAATTAAGAACATGAACATAAACAAATCAACACAAAAATTAAGAAAGGAAGAATGAGAATAACAAGATAAAGATAAAGCTTGACAAGAATTAAAAAGAAAAACTTACTTGAATTAAATGGTAATTAAGGTACAAGACAAGGTAATTAAATGGACAAGTATTTAAATGTGCATAAAATAAAGGTGGAAGAGCTAATTTGTCAAGTTAGCCAACAAGAGGAAAATGAAAATGATCTAATCTATATATAGGGGAGATTAAGGCTTGCTTAGGAAGCTTCCTTAATTGCATGCTTAGTCCCTCCTTCTTTAATCTTCTTTTAATTGCACCATTAGTCCTTTTCTTCTAATCTTTCTTTTAAAGTTGGACTTTAAGGACTTGTGGCTCGGGATATCTTTTGAACTCGTCTTTAATTTCTTCAGTAAAATAAACTTGAGTTTCTCGGCTTTTGATAAACTTCCGTCTTTTGACTTTTTCTTCGATAAATCTTCAGAATTGGTCTTGGACTTCCGTTCTTTTTCCACTTTTGACTTCTCGACTCCGTCTTTCATCTTTTTCTTCAATAAAAGCCGTGAATGCCCGTGAATTCCCGTGTTTTCTCCACTTTTCACAATTTCGTCCTAAATTACAACAAAAACACAAACCACGCATAATTCCGACATAAAAGACATAAAATACACGTTTTGGTCAGGTTATTATTGTAATTAAGTGGTAGAAAAGATGGGTGTTTACACACCAATCAGTGATCTGCAAAAGAGTGATGAAAACTTGTTCACCAAGAACTAAATACAATATGCTAGGAAATGAGCTTTAGCCAAATAATCATGAGGTTCATGACCTTGATGGCGCTCAAAAAAGATTAATCCATAACGTAACTCAAACAGAGATGAGTACTTGCTCAATGGTTGCATCACTAATGCGAACATTAAGATAAAGCAATAAAAGATAGATAACATCTATACATGTAGAAATTAGCAATCAAAGGTAGTCTTTTCATTAATCACAAACAAGTCAAAATTGTACCGTAACACATTACGTGTCACTATGTCATACAATTCCAAGAACTCATCCTACCAACTGATGTCTCAGTTAAGTTAGGGATTTTTTTACAAGATACCACAATGAATACTAATCTACAAGAGTCATTAGGTGTTCCACATGTCCCGAAAGATCCATCGGTCCCAATTCAGAAGAAGATTTCTTCAATTTATTTCTTGGACACTAGGCATCCTCATCAGTGGACAATGGGTTAAATTTTACTTCATTCAAGTTTTAACATTCTATACGGGTTAAATTTTACTTCATTCAAGTTTTAACCAAATCATACTCAATGCGATATCCTACATCATTCTCCAATACTTTCAATTTTATTCTTAGACCTTGAAAGGGTAATAAAAGCTCGATATGATCAACACTTAATTTCCAATCCTATAGCTCCTTCATCAATAGTTATCAAATGAGTCACTAGCATGAGATGACTCACACATTCAATATTTCTCAAAAAGGTACTAGTTGCATGAGGCTTTTGGGTAATGGTTCCAATGACAGCCTCAAGTGCAACATTCACCCTTTCGATTTCAATTTAAGAATTGGATGACAACGAATCAGATGACATCTTTCTAGGTGTTAACGTTTTGTCAAACTCCACTCTATAAGGAAAGATCGTCATGACATCGATATCAGTTTTAATCTCGCCAATTCTTCTTCAGTATCACAATAAACTAATATCTACATGTCTACAAATATCAACCATTTTGTTGGGATCATAAATATCCACAACTTGGCTTAGATCTGGAATAACTAGAATTCCTACGGGAATAGCTTCGATTAATTTGCTAGGGAAGTTAGGGTTTCTTGTGACAATCTACGTCGTATAAATACCTCGTATAAATATAGAATTAATCATCAAACAATCATGTAATCAAATTACATTATATGTATATATATAATCCAAATTATATATATTAAAATAACACTTCTCAGTCTGGCCTTGTCGGTAACTCGGGAATTCTTCGGCACCGTTATAGTCAAAAGATTTTTAGACATTTTTAGAAAAATGTTTATAGTTAAAAGATTTTGAAATGTTTTATTCAAAACCTTATTTTTAAAAATCTTTCGTTCTCTATAACGAGAGCTCTGGTACCAAACTGTAACACCCCCAAATTTATACAACTCAATACAGCGGAAGACTCGTTGGTGTTACGGGATAGCACATTACTCACATCATAGACAACGCTTAAAAATCGCGTCGTTTAATAATAAAGCATTTCCATTCATAAATATCAAATTTTACATAGGTCCCAAGTCATTGTATTTTATACAGGTTTTACAAAGCATTTGAATGGAAATTATTATTTAAGTGCGGGCCATAAATTCTTGTTGTCTTCCCGAGAATTACCTTCAAGTACCTAAGATAAAACATGTTAAAAGAAAAGGTCAGCGATAACGCCGAGTGAATTCATACAGTTTAATAAAATCCATCAATATAACATCGGTATAAAAGTATTACCGAAAATCATTTTGTACAAATCATAGCAATAGGCCATAAAATAACCAAAGTCATTTTATACAAATCCTTATCAAAAATCATAATATAGGCTTTTGCCTTCAAAATCATTATACGAACCATTGTCGTTAAAAACATCATACAATACGTTTTATAACGTTGTATAGAGTTAAATAAAAACCGTTATATGAATATGGTTATGTAAAACCAAAACACGAACATAATATCAATAATAAGACCCCGTGTTGCTAGTCAGGCAGTTCATTGTAATTCAGTGCGTATAGCAGTATTTCGTTATTTTTGGATTATTATAAGCCGCATGACATTGTTACCTTACTATACCAAACAACGGGTAGCTAGCCCGAAACTCAATTTGCCCATCTAAATTAGCGTGTCATCACAATAATCACGCTTGTGTAAATCTTCTCATACATAAATTCGCTTACCAATCAATGTGGCACGACGGGGATCAACCGTCAAGGCGCGAACTGGGGTGATCGTCCCTAAATAGTAAGCGTCTACCAAATCCCGGTAGTTCACAATTCATGCTAATGGGACTTTTAGTGACATAACCAAACTTTAATAATCCATTTCATTTCATCTATCGGGTCATTTAATCATTCATCGGGTCATAGAATCATTCGGGTCCAAATCAATAAACAGACAATCGGGACAACTAGTTTCCTATTTTATAAAAACTAACATGTTATTTCCCTCGCGGGTTTATAAAACATTTCATAAAACATTTAAAAGAGTGTGAGGCTATGAACTCACGTTGATGTGGGAAAGCGGGTTATCGGCAATTCGGATGTACGATACGTGCTTCAATCACGGATACCTAGACAAATAATACTCGTCTTAGACTTTTGTCCAATGACTTTATAAAAATAACAATTATATATACATATGATGATTTTATAAATATGATGATGATCAAGTGGGATTGTACATTTTTTTACTCATTCATTATAGTGTTTATATGTTTGAAATTTTCAAGACTAGTTACACTAGTTCAACTTGTTTACATTTTGAAGCCCAATGGGCCTATTACAAGCCCAATACTATTCATTAGACCAATTATTCGTTTATTATCAGTATTATACTTTATATGTTGGGCCTAAATGGGTTAAGCCCAATAAATAAGTTTATAAGTGTTTTACCAAATTAGTCGGGTTTATTGTCCGTTAAGGTTACTTCGGCCCGTTAATGTCTATATGTTGTAAAGCTCGGGTTTTATCGGTTTTTACTTGTTATATATGTTTATATATCAGTATGTGAGTTTATAAAAGTTTACATTAGATGGGTCCAACCGTCTAAGTTTTATTTAACAAAAACGTTAATCTTTCGGTTTTAGCCGAAAAGACGTAAAACTTAGTATATAGTTTTTATAACTTATAAAACTTACCAAACTACCATTTTTATATAATGTCCATTTATTTATCCTTATGCATTTTTATATAAATGAAATATATAAGTTAGTGGGTTTTAATTCACATTTTATACTATATTTATTTGAGTGCTTATATAATAATAATAAACTTTAATTTCACAAAATCAGTCCTAAAAATCTAGTTTACTAAAATGGTCATATCTAGAGTTCTACATGGAGATAGAAGCCCAAATTTTTATCACAGAAACTACATGATATGTGCTTCATTTTATTCCTTAGCTACTGATGAATCAACCTCTAAATATTTTATAAAATTCGTCCAAAATAGTGTAGTCAGATTTGCACTCTAAACTTGTTTTGATCATATCTCACTCATTATAATGATTCCATTGTATGGCCAACTCTCACATGTGTATAACACCTAATACTTACTGTATATTGATTCCAATATCCTATTTTATCAGTTTAGCTTTTGGTTACTTACTGTTTTTATACAGCCTTCATATTTTAGCAAGATTTTAACCATTTAACATGTGGTTTCCCATCTTTTTAACCATATTTATCAAATCTATCAACACCAAATCCCCAAATAATACTTTTAATCATCATTCATCATCATATACATATACATAAATAAAGAAATTACAAGATTACATAATTAAAATAACAAGAGGGTAGGAAGAACAATCTTTATACCACCAAAGTGATGAAAAGGTGAGGTTGATGATGAACAAGACTTGGTTTTGGGTAACCAATCTTATGAGATATCAACACCACTACTAGGATCACCAAATATTTGTACACTTCTCCAAAAATCAGCCCTATGACACCAACAAATCTTCTCCTTGGATGTTAAAATCACCTCCAATCTTCAAGGCTTCAAAGGGGCATCATCATGTGTATGAATAACACATGATTTTATGGCTAAAATAGATCAAATGAGAGTTGTTGTTGGTGATTTTGGGACGAAATATAGAGAGAGAGGAGAGGGAGAATAGGTGGTTTTGCATGTATGAATGTGTAAATGGTTTGTGTGAAGTGGTTTAAGTGGTTTTGTGTAAGGTTAGCTTGTTTATTAAGCTTTACATGACAAGTTGTAGTAGTTAACTACAATTTGACACCTCAAAGGGTGTGGTGTTAGCTAGTTAGCCATGCCATGTGTGGGGTGAGGCAAAACTTGTTTTGTCTCATCCCATTCATTTACGGGTATTCCTCGATTCTAGTTTCCTTGGTTTACGTGCCCTCGGGTCGTTTTAGGAAAACTTTTTTATAAATTATGAATCAACGGCACAAAACGAATCTAATAAAAATTGTCTCATCGAAAACGGAGTTCGAAAACGTAAATATGTAATCCTAAGGGTTCTGGCTTAATCGTAAAGGACGTTAAATTATAATCGTAAGTCCTAATCTCTTCTCGTAAATTTGTGAGTTTATGAACCAACACAAATTTAAAATCTCAAAATAATATTCACGGATAAATTTATTTTCTGAAATGTCGAACTGTCACCAAAAACGGTGTATGTAAATGTAAGCACGTAACGTAAAATCCTGTGGTTTAGACGTAGTCGATGCTACTTCAAGACGTAAATCCAAATTTCTTCCCAAAAATAAGTGAGTTCATAATATAACATTAAAATAATGTTTTTAAATAATATTTGAGAATAAAATATCAACCATAAATTGACGGATTGTCACATCATCTAACTTAAGTTGTATTACTCCTTTGGATCTCGTCAGTATGTCCCTAAGTTCAGCACTAACTTTGAGGTAATGAGACAAAACATTAATTTAATCTTTTAGGTCAAATTCCATTTTCTTAGATTCTTCTATAGTCTTTTCAGTTTGAACAAGTGTCATTTGATAATTAGATAGCTTGCATTTTTCATCAAAAACATCTGATTCTAACTTTAAAATTTCTTTGTTAAGTTTTTCAGTGTTTAAACGACAGCCTTTACTACAGAAAGCATCATCATATACCTCATTATCTGATGAAGATGAAGAATGTGCCATGAGAGCAAAGTGAACATGCTCTTCTTCTTCCTTCTCTGCAATCAAGGACTTGTTCTCTTCCACATCTTTGCCAAAAAGCTCCAGTCCCATCCAACACCATCAATGTCTTGCATGGCAACCATAGCCTTTGTATCTTCAAACTTGATGATTTGGCTTGAAGGCTTTCTAGCATCAGATCTTCTTGGAGATCTGCATTCCCTCATAAAGTGACCCATCCTATGGCAGTTGTAACACTCAACCTTCGATTTATCAAACCCAGCAGTGTCTATAGCATTGAAGGTCATCTTCTTTCTGAATCTCTTATTCCATCTGTTGGCCCTTATGCTTGCAAGTGCCATGTTCCATTTAATATTCATCTCTTCTAAATTCTCCTCACTGATTTGCTCAAGGTCCTCATATGTAATCACTAAACCATTGGGCAAAGCAGCAATGTATGCACACACTGTGTCCAGATCAATACCAGCAGGTTTAATCCTTGGTGAGTCAACAGTGTATGTATCAGCGTCTGAATGTGAAGCGCTGACAAAGGTTGATCCAACGCTGACACAAGGTTATCTAGTAACAGGATGCACATATGATTCTCTCTTATCAACTTGAGCTTCACTATGTGAGATGAAAGCCATGTTCCCAGAGGTAGATTTGCTTCCATGATTCAATAGGATTTCATTCTCTACAATATTTAGCTTATTGTAGACGTCATCAAAAGTAGAACTATTGTGGGCATTGGTAGCAATGATAGACATAGCTTCGATTTTCCATGCATCACCAAGACTTTTAAGGAAAGTAATAATGATATCAGCATCATTATACTCTGTTCCCATAAAGGACAATTTGCTAGTGATGTCTAGAAGCCTGCTTCTTACCTCACTTAGCTTCTCACTAGGAAGAGACTTGAACACAACATACTCATGCAAAAGTTGCTTCTTCTTTTCTAGAGCAGTATCATCATTACCACCATAGTTGACTTGAAGAGCTTCCTAAAGTTCTTTGGCAGACTCAAACCCTCTATACTTGTGTTGATTGTTTGGACCCAAAGAGAGTTTGAGAATGCTTAAAGTTTTCATGTCATTCATTTTCTTTGCAATATCCTCAGTTGCGACAGCTCTCCCATCCGTGGGTCTTTCTTTTCGATCTTCAGGAGTTGAACCCTCAACTGATCTTAAATCAATAGCAGCAGCAATCCTAGCAGGTTTATCGAATGTGTTTCCATATTCAATAATTTCACAGAGAGTGTGATCATGAATTTGAAGGTATTGTTCAAAATTAGACTTCTATAGCTCAAAGTTGTCAGGGTCTAGCATGGGGATTCTTAAGTTGTGACTTGATGAGGAGGAGGTCATTGAATCTGGAGTAGACATCTTGTCTGGCTTTAGGGTTTCGTGTTCTTTAGATTAAAGTTCCTCAACAAGCTCTGATACCGCTTGTTGATCCCAAACTTAGATCGATTAGCTTTGTGTTAACGAGATCAAATCAAGTAAAACACTAAGAGAAACTTTCCTGTATGAACAATCCAAGTGTTATGTGGAAGTAACACTTGAATTAAGAACAAGTAAAACAAACTTTCACTCTTGATTGATAAAACAAACTTGATTACAATGAAAGTCGAATACTAGAATAATAATGTGTATATTCTATAAAATCTACGACCTCCTTTTATAACATAAGGAGTCGTGTACAATGGATAACCTATCAACTATTTTAGGAAAAGATAAATATAGAAAATACAATTTTTGAGTATATCTTTTCTTCAAATAACAAACGTGTTGACTAAGTTTTCCTATCAGTGCTTGGACTTCTTCTTGTCAGCGCTTGGATACTTCTTGTCCATGCTTGATCTGTCAGCGCTTGATTTCTTCTTATCAGCGTCCAAATAACTCTTGTCAACGTCTAAGTGTCTTGGCTCATTTTATTCCCAACAAGATCAATAAATGATAAACAAAAACGTGAAATATATATCATTACCTTTCCAAAAACACCATATGAACACTAATTAGACCACGCATACAAAACCCCCAAATTAGTCAAACCCAAATTTTTAATAAATTGATTTAAACACTAACTAAACTAATCTAAACACTAATTGATTGATTAATTAGAATAAAACCGAGAGATGAACAAACCCCCAATTTGGCCGAAACCTTAATTTCGTAAAACGGACTAATGATATAATTAACAAGATTTTATGAACATAAACACTAATTAATTAAAATTAAACGTTAGATATATCAAAACCCATAATTATTTCAAAACCCTAATCTTTAAATAAAAAAATCTGAGCAAAACCTTTGATAGATAAACGAATCTTGCGATTTTAAATCAATAGAACACCTTTATTTTCAAAGTTATGAACAACAATCACATAAAACATTTTCTTTGAACAAAGAGAAAGTCTACTTATCTTTTGTGATGATCTATCACCAAATATGACAAGAACAACCCTTGGAACCAACACCAAGAATCGGATTAAATATATTGTAGGGGTAAAACCCATGACAAACTAATCATAGATAAACAAGAACACACTTTCTTGATGTATTTGGATCGTATTGATATATATCTAGGTTTAGATTTTATGAGAGTAGATGAAAATGAAAAATGAATATTAATCAGGGAAGAGAGAGAGAGAGAGATTGGACGGTGGAAGTATTATGTGTTTGTGAAACGTGTAAACCAAACAAACAAAATTATATAAAACGTGCCTTTGTTTTTCCTTGTTTATATCGCCTACTATTGGGCCAGGTTGGGTCAAATAGTCAGTTGGCCGAGCCCATGTATTATCTTGGAGGGTTGGGTTGTCGGTTATAGGTTGTGTTTATAGAAGCCCAAAAACTAAATTGTGTTTATACATTTGTTAAGATAAGCCCGTTTGATAACCGTGAGTAATTGTCATGTTCTCCATAACTAAAACGTATTGTCAAGCACGCTTAAGATGTCATGCATTCTTATTTATAAACTTATAGTCGTCGTAACATGATATATATACTTAACTAGGTCGTGGATAACGTGGTCGTATTCTCGAGCTTCTTTGCATTTTCATCCATTTGCTTGATTCACGGGGTGAGTTTATATCCCCACTTTTAATTGCTTCTAACTCTTTGGGGTGAGAACATTGCTTGTTTTACGGATGAACATAAGTACCTTAAAACTCATACGTTCCTATATGATCTCTAAGTAGCGATACCCCTAGATGCTTTAGCCCACTATCATGAACCATTAATTACTTTGTGTAAGCACAAATGTTATGGATAGATCTATTGGGATTGGCCTCCCTTTCTAATGTTGGTTGTGTGACCAAATTAGATACAATTACATTTGAGGTGTTACAGATACTTTGGGGTAGTATTTGCTTGGGCTCTTTTATATAAACTTGTTAGTACGGTTAATGCTTTGGTTTCATGAGCTTAGACGTAGGATATCATGAACGTATGCTATTTGATGATAATCTTGTATTTGTTATAAGATTATTTTCCGGTTGCCTAACTAAAATCTTATGATTCATCACACTACTTATACTTAAACCTATAAACTCACCGACCTTTGTGTTGATGTTTTAGCAATGTTTTTCTCAGGTGTCAAGGCGGAGGAGAGACGTGGTTGTGCTATGGAGTTAATAAAAAATTATCATGATTTACCTTTGAGACTTAATTTTGATGTATGACATTTGGAAACTTGATTTATGTTATCACGATGTGTAAAACAATTCTCTTTGGGACCAATTTCTATCTTTATGTTTTATCAATGAAAAATGACTTTTCTTAGTTATTCTTGTATCTATGTCTCTTGGTTGTCATGATATTCACATCCTCGTGTAATTGTACACGTGGGCCAAATTGAGGGTGTGACACATGTGGTGTTAAGAGATGACTTCAGACGTGACGAGGCGACCAACATTTTCTGACAAGAATCATGTGATCATATCATATGATTTTCTCATCATTCAGGTCCAACCTTGTCAATTTATTCTTATATGGTAAATATGTGATTATTTTACAAATCGGTATCATATCTCACACATTGGTATCATGAAGATCAAACGGACTTGCATTTTTCTTCCCAAAAACTTTGTTAAAACTTCATTAAATCTATTGATATCAAAAATATCGGTTGGGTTAATATTTTAATAGAGGGGAGAAAATGTGATTTAATATGGGAAATGATTAATCAAAAATGGTTTGACTTAACGTGATAGCTCATCCCAACATGTGCGAAATGTTTTCGAATATCGTGGCATATGTTAAGGGGGAGCAAAATGGATTTGCTATATCAAAATGGATTTCATGGTGATTTATACTTACCCTCAACCCATTTATTTCACGATGATGAAGATTGTGGTGACATGAGGATGGTAGGATAGGTTAAGTCCAACGATTCTTCCAAAACTGGAGGAATCTTCCCAAGGACATTCCATAGCTAGAAATAGTAGTCCTTAAGAAAGATGGAGAAAGATTGTGAATGTAGCTGAATGACGACCATGTACTTAAGTTAGCACTGGAACACTCACAATAAGGTGCTAGTTATGACGTATTGGTAAGCATTGAGGGGTTGATGAATGAAAAAGAATTGTAAAGATAAAGGGTCTAAAGAAAGAAGCCCTCCTTACAACCTTAGGCAGAAACCTAGTCAACACATATGCTATTGAGATCATTTTAATGATGCTCGATATTGAAGATAGACATCATGGACCCAGTGATGCGATGCGCAACTCATCCCAGCTAACTCAGATATCTCTCAAAAGGTATTTGTTTTATTCACACGAAGACAACGCATTATCTATCGATTTATTCACTCCGAATATATTGATATTAAAAAGGTGGCACTCCTTTCCAGCCTCCGATCACTAAAATCCAAAATACACGATCGAGACTAGAGCCATTTGATATCATCATAGATCTCATTAGGACACACTTCCATATTTCCTTGCTTATTCACACACTGTAAAAGTAAGAAAGATCTAAAGAGTCATACGCAAAATCTTCATGATCTTGCCTGAACATCCGAGTAATACGAAAGCATTTACAATGAAGCTGGAAATCCTTCTTGAGTGAATATCAAAAAGCTCATGGTAGGTGACTTGTGCGATTCTTTATGAATCAAGCTTGTGATAACTGGAAAGAAACAGTGGTTTAATTCTTAATTGAACTTAAACACGTTCTAGGCCTCTACACAATATCTTAGTGATCTTGTCAGAACACTCAGAGTGACACTCTTTAGTGTTCATAATGATGAATGGAAATCCTTCTAGTGTTAACATCAAACAACACTTGGTAGGTAACTTTCAAGATTCAATTTGAATCAAACTCGTGACAACTAGAAAGCAACGATGGTGCGATTCTTTAATGAATCAAACTTGTTCCAGGAATCGCAATTGACGGCTTCAATCATGCGGATAATTTAATCCAAACGATTCACTCTTTACCTTCGTAGTCAGCTTTGGACGGTCGAGTAAAGAGAACGGGTTTACCCGCGAAATCTTGTCACGTAGATTTTTAATTAAATCTACCTGCCGTAAGTACAATATTTTATATCGTCTAACGGTCTTCACCGACCGGAGGTAAAATGCTACCGAATTAGAATGAAATGTTCAAAGCCATTTCGTTCGTGTCTACTTATGTTGCGGCATTTGAAGATGGTGGCGTTGTGAAGTCCGAGATGAAGTCGTCCCCACATGCTTATATTTTCTACCTCAACAAATTCAAGAAAGCCTAAAAGTCAAGTCTTCCACTATATTGAACTCTGAAGCTTTCAAGAATTACAAAGGTATAAGTATGTGGGACATGAAGTCACGAAGAGGCGAATATCACAAGTAATGATGCACAAGATCAAGGCAAGAGATTAATTCTCAAGATTGATATCAAAGACCACATCAACATGTTCACCAGAAAAGAAAAAGAAAAGAAAGACGAAGACTACGAGCTCAAGACAAGCATAGAATGCTAGGTTTATTTTATTATTGTAACTTATGTAACGCCCTTGTTTGGAGTGACCTCCCTTAGGGGAGATTGTTGGAAATACGTTTTACGTATTTAGAAAGGTTCGGTCACTCCAACAATATATAAGTTAGTAGCTCGTAGTCTAGCATCGTAATAGTAAACAAACAAGGCCAAGCCAAGCCTACAACATGTGTAGGCCGATGGACCATCGTAAGCCCAAGCCCATCTCATGGGCTTGGGTATATAAACCCTCTCCTTAGTTTGAGAGGGTGTGGTTCACTTCATAATTTCACATAGTTAAAGTGTGTTTTTCATACTTTCTCTCTCTCTAAGTGTGTGTGTTCTCACCATCTATCTATCTCTTTCTCTCTCTAGAATATAAGCAAGATTTACAATATCCTACAGGGCGGAACTGTTAGCTTAGTAAATTTGTGCTCTTAATTGGTCCATGTGGTTTTTAGTGGATAACTTTGGAGAATGGCAGAAATGGTCCTTGTTGTTTGCATTTCTTGATTTAAAGCTTGAAACTTCATTAAATCTTCATCCTTAGCCCTCCAAACTTCAATCTTTTGGCACTTTTGGTCCTTTGACTTTATCTTTGACTTTTTCTTCGATAAATATCCGTGAAATCCCGTATTTTCTTCATTTTTGATCTTTTGTACCGATTTCACACAAAAACACAAAACCACGCGTAATTCTGACTTTTAAGATATTAATACACGTTTTGGTTTGGTTTTTCCTTGTTTTAAGTGGTAAAAGGATAAGTGTTTACACACTTATTACCCGACACCAACTTAAACTCTTCAAGCAAGTCTAAAATAACTTTTGTTGACTTCACATCACCTCGAGCAAAGATAAATAAGTCATCTATAAAGCAAACATTATTAATGTCAATCTCCTCACAATGCTTATTGTTGGGAATAAATATAAGTATATTAGTTACTAATAACTGAAATTTTAGTTGATTAAAAAGGTAGCTTTTGCAAGATCGTTCTTTGTGTTGCTCGTACCCAATGATATATGTCGTTGTTTCGTTCTCGGTATCTTCTCTAATCGATCACGGTTCAAAGTGGAAAAGTTGTAATTGGTAACTAAAAAGGGGAGCTTTGATCTATATCTACTAAAACGATAAATGCGAGAAGTAATAAAATTAAACTAAAAGCAATTACTGAAAATAAAACTAGAATTAAAATTAAACAGTAAAGTACCTAAACTTGGAAAAACAGCTGATGCGGAATGTTTTGCTTGATCTGGAATATACCCTTTATTCGGAATATCCTAGACAAAAACCTTCATCCGGAATATCTTGAAATTGCTTCATTCGGAATGTTCAACCAAACTTCCTTGATTCGGAATAAATGTGTTGATCCGGAATGTAGTTGTTGATCCGGAATGTAGTGGTTGATCCGGAATAAGTAGTGATACGGAATAAATGGTGTTGATCCGGAATAAAGGTGCAATCCGGAATAATTGTGCTATACGGAATAAAATTCTATCCGGAATAAAATGTGATCCGGAATATGAAGGTTGATCCGGAATAAGTGGAAAAAAAAGGTTGGTTCGGAATGTATACTCTATTCGGAATAAATCAAAAAAGACAGCTTCATTCGGAATATTTAAAAACTTTGATTCGGAACAATTTAGTTTACTCGGAATAAAACTTGATCCGGAATATATTGTTCACCCGGAATATTGATTATTCCGGATGAATTACTAATTCGGAATAACTAGTTAAGGATGCTTCATCCGGAATAACTTACAAAACAGACTCATTCGGAATCTGGGGAACTTTGAAGACAAGAAGAACAGCGGATGTTTAATACCACGAATTAAACCCAAAATCCACCAAGTTTTTAATCAAAACTTAAACCAATTTAACCACTAATCATTTACCTATGATAAACATCAATCCAAAACAACAAAAACATAAAACCCACTTACTTTTGAAAATCAAACTCAATAAAATGAAACTTAGAACTTTGAATCAATAAGAGAAGAAAGAAAGATTAAATGGAAACTTGTATTAATGAATAAGATTCAAACAAACAAAATGGAAAGATTAAACTTACAAGATTGTGGAAGAAATCAAAGAAAATGAAAACCACCAATCTCCTTAAGGGAGTTGGTTCCTACGAACTAGGAAAAGAAATAACAGAAAGAAAAAACTAGTCTAAAATTTGTGAAGGGAAGGTCTATTTATAGGCTTTGTCTTTGGTTGGTGAGTGGGCTTTCTCCCGTTCTTTTTGTCTTCTCGTCTTTTCAGAAAAGTCGACGTTTTTTATTTCGATTCGGGATTTGTCGACGAATAAATTCAACTCGTCTTTTCATTTCTTCATTTAATAGAATTGATTTTCTTCGACATATGTAAATCTTCCAGCTTTGGTCCTTTTCTTCGATAAATCTTCAAATAGGCCCATTGACTTCAAATATTTTGCATCTCTTGGAGTATAGACTTCGTCTTTTCGTCTTTTTCTTCGATAAAACCCGTGCAATCCCATGTTTTCTTCAATATTCATCTGGTTGGCTCTGAAAACACAACAAACACACAAACCACGCATAATTCCAAACAAATGACATTAAATACGCGTTTTGGTCTCGTTTTAGCAAGAAATAAGTGGTAAAAGGATGGGTGTTTTCACACCTATCAAATCCCCTACACTTAACCATTGCCATGCCCTCATGCAATGCTACAATTTTAAAGCATGGTTTACATTTCTCATCATAAATAACCCACCTTGGCCTTTATTAAATTCTAAACACTAAGGAAACCAAAAGAACAAAACAAGTAAAGTATTTAAAGACTTACATTGGGGTTTTAGATTGTCATGAATGTTCCTCAATCTCAAATTTCACGTTCCCCATACCAAGCATAAAAACGAGATCATTGTTATTATAAGTTAGCAAACTAACACGAACTCATGTGGCCCAATTATTCACTTAGACTCCCTTATTCCTAAGTGTATCTCTTATATTTTATTTTTGTCTTGAATGATCACGAGGATGCATTGTTTGACTTATTTCGATAGCTATTTAGGCTGAAAACAAAGTGGGACGATTTAATCAATAGTTAGCTAAAGGACAAAATCTTTTAAAACTGCTTCTCGGGACCTCCTAAAGTTCATATCTTGGCATAACTCGCTTCACGATTTAAGACCTTTCTCGGACCGATATTTGGCAGCGACTTCATACTTCGAATCTTTGAGAGACGTTCTTGAAATTAAGGTCTTCTCTTCATAATAGGAATTTCTTCACTTGAAGTTTTGAGAGTTCTTCATCTTTGGACCACGACTTCTTTCATTTTTCTCCAATCTTTATTTTGGACTTTGATATACAACGATTCGCCTCCTTTTAGGACTTGGATCTATTTATCCTCATACCTTGCTAGGGTCTTTTCGGATAGATTTCTCCATGATCTTTTGGGGAGTTCTTGCTTTTCGTCGTGTGTCTCGATCCTTCATATTGATTTTCAATAAATGATTCTTCACATCACTTTTGGATCTTTAGCAACAAAATGTAGCCCTCATGCCTTGTTAGGGCCTTTTTGGACTCGCCAATCTTTGCATCCCACTTCAATAAGTTATGTCTTGGCTATGAACTTTAATTAATACTGAGCAACTTTTAAACGATCTTGGGCTAGAAGCTAAGTAACTTTTCAAATCGTACAACCTTATTTATTGCAGATAAATTTATTAGCAAGCGATGGAAGAATAGGCTTATAATCAACTCACATAAATTCATGAAAGAATACCAAAATTATAATTGACTCTATCATCTCTTGTTCTCCACAATTTAAAATCTCAAGGAATGAGACTCGTGGATGCTTAGCCAATTAAATCAACGTTTTGGGTTTTCGAGTCGCCTATAGGATCTTGCATCTTGTTAGACTCTTTCAAGTTTAGAATTTGTGTTTTAAAGTTCCCTTAATAAACGACTCTCTAGGATCAATTATAGGAACTTGCGGAAAGTTCTTGTTCTTAACCCGTGAGAGTTAAGACTTTCTCATTTTAAAGCTCCTTATATAAAAGCCTATCAAAACTTGACTTAAACACGTTAAGGATACTAGCTAGAGTAAACTTAGATAAGTAAACTCGGGTTGAGTCAAAATATTCACGACTTTGAAAAATTTAAAACCACTTTATTGAAATTTTATTCTAGCAAGGAGAGAAAATAAACATAACAAAGGAAAATGCAACTATACAACTAGGCCAAAATAGATTAAAAATTTTGAAAAATGTCGAAAAATCGAATTTTCCGATTAAATGAAGGCACTTTAATGGAAAAGTCCACTTAAAACTTCGATAGAATTCTCCCCTACACTTAATATAAACATTGTCCTCAATGTTTAAGCATGTGGGAAAAGTCTCCCCTACACTTATGACATTGTGCACGTTGGTTAAATCAAGTTAAGGAGAAGACAACTAAAGTGATCAATTTCAATGGTGAATATGAAGAAGATTGAATCACGATAGTTGAGAGATAGAACCGGATTTGCGGATAACATGGGAGCACGGTTCTTCAGAGATTCCAAGAGTGCACATATCCCTGTAATCACATCACCATACAAACACAAGCAACCTATATAGCTCCCCCTACACTTAGGATGAAAAACGGGAAAGGGGGATAGATACTCGGGTTGCCTCCCGAGGAGCGCTTGTTTTTCTTAACCGAGTCACGAGCCTGACTCGGTCCCGAACTAATTCATGGGAAACGTGGTGAGGGATGGAATCATCTCATGAGAGATGTCCTCACCAAAGTACAACTTCGAACGTTGGCCATTCACCTTAAAATTGGGCCCATTTGGCTGAGAAAGCTCAATGGTGACATAGGGAAAGACATTGGCGATGGTGAATGGACCAGACCAGCGGCTCTTCAACTTGCCCGAGAAGATCTTCAACCGAGAGTTAAAAAGTAAGACTTGATCACCAACGTGGAACTCTCGGTTCTTAATTCTAGCATCGTAGATAATCTTGGTCTTCTCCTTGTAGATCAATGAGTTCTCGTAAGCTTCATTCCTCAATTCATGTAGCTCGTTGAGTTGAATCTTGCGAAGATCACCGGCTTTGTTGATGTCAAAGTTAGCCCACTTCAAGGCCCAGTATGCCTTATGTTCCAGCTCGATGGGGAGGTGGCATGCTTTCCCGTACACAAGACGATAAGGTGTACAACCAATCGGTGTCTTATAGGCGGTACGGAAAGCCCACAGAGCATCATCAAGTTTATCGGCCCACGAGGAACGATGCTCTCCCACAGTACGTTCTGTGACAACCCTGGTTTTGAGGTTCGTCACTTAGTTTTATTTTGTGCTAGTTGCGTGTCTTTACGTGTTTATGTGCTTATTGGTGTGTATAGATTGTGGTTTGGATATCGTTTCCGGTACGGGGTACCTTATGAATGAAACGATGTGTGATGATTTCATGTTCATGAGTTCACATGGTAGTGACTATGAAGTGAGATGGTGTTATTTGGTGGTTCTAAGTATACGTATATGTATTATGGAAAATCGTATTTTTACGATTTACGGTTTAGCATTTAGAGGTCGCGGATGAGGTAATTAGTCATATGAATATTTTTCGGGATGGTTTTAAGTCATTTAGGACTTAGTTATAGAGTTTATTGCAAAATTTGAGATTTTTTTTAAAAGTGTATATTTTACGTCTTTTACGGTAAAACGCGTAAATTTGACTAGTTTTACGGTTTTGTGGTTTTGGAAGCTTTAGGAGCTGAAATAAATTAAGGAAAATTAAAGTAATATTAATAACATAATATTAAATAATAAAAAAAAACAAATTTAGGGGTGTTTGGGTCGGTTTAGACGCAACAAAGAAGAAAGAAAGAAGGGAAAAGCCCAAAACAGGCCCAATGGACTTGTAATGGGATTAGGGGGCCTTTAGGACTTAACCAAACCCAACTCATAACCATAATAATCAGGTTTTTAACCTCCATAACATCTCCTAGCCGAAATTCATCAATGGTGGCCAATTAGGGTTCTTCAAAAATTAGGTTTTCTTCATTTAATTCAAAGGTAAAACCTTCTTAACCCTTTTCATATTAAATGTTTTTAATTTTCTATGATCATATGATGGATTAGATTAGGGTTTAATTAAAAACAGTATATTAATCATATTTTAATGATTAAATAAATTAGGGCTTGTAATTAAAGGGATTAGGGTTAATTAATGAGGTTGATTTTGTTAAACCCGTTTTTAAAAACTGGACAGAATTTTGAGTCAATTGTTTTGATCATATATGGAGTTCTAGGAACATTCAAGATGCGATCAAACTAGCCATGAAAAGGTATTTGAAGTGTATTTCCAATGCAAGAAACTAGGACTAAGTTGGAGGTTAGGGCAAGTGGGAGGTGTTAGATAACATGTATAAAAGTGTGAATATTCCTTTTACAGAAACCATGAGTATGTTTAAGTGGACGTTTGACTTAAAGTTTTGAAACCTAAAACTGGGACTGTTTTGTGCAAAATTATGAACGGGATAGCTATTAAACTTAACCAAGTTAGGGACTTGTTAAGGAAGGGTAATGGGGTGATTAGAGCTTAACAATGAGGTAATTATACGGGAATAGACTAGATGTCCATCATAGGTTGATGAGCCATCTTAGTGATTGGTTCGTGTATTGATTTCGTGTTTTTGGTTTGTTAGCTTGTTGCTAGTGCGAGGACTTGTGAAGAAGCTATCAGGTGAGTTTCATAGTCCCATGTTTAATATTGATTTTGACTTCCAGATGGGATGGAAGAGACACTGTGTTGAGTTATTTTCTAAATTGATGCTGTGAATGTGTTTGTGATTTGAGATGGACTTGTGTGTACATTATGTGATTAACTGCTATGTGATTTTTGATTGTGTATGATTTGGATCGGGGGACACGTGCCGTCTCAGTTATTGTGGTTTGACAAGGTAGTGGCCTTGTGGTTTGAAAAGGTAGTGGCCTTGTGGTTTGACAAGGTAGTGGCCTTGTGGTTTGCCAAGGTAGTGGCCTTGGGATAGGTACATAGTGTGATCATCTATGGTACCATGATGTTGTTTGGCAAGGTAGGAGCCTTGGTTTTGGTTTGAAATGTTTGATCTTGAATTGATAGTTGTTGATGCATACATGTAACACATTGTCCATATGTTATTGTATTTGTGTTCGTTATTCACAGCTTGTAACTGATTTAGCGTTGGAGTCTAAACCTATGACTCTCACCAACTTTATGTTGACGTGTTTTAGTGTCTCTTTCAGGTGATACTAAGGTTAAGCATGAGAACATAAGTGGCTAGGATTGGAGAAGCTTAGGAATGCATATAGAAGGAGAATCCCCGTTTCCTTCTTAGTTTTTATTTGTTCTTTTAATAAGTGATACATGTTGGCACCTATATGTTTGTTTGGTTTATGTTTATTGTTTGTCTTGGGTAAGTGGTAGGACTGTTACCTACTTACCTAGACTCCTGCATTTGTTGAGATATTGTCATGACTTTCGTGTAACCATTTTATGACATTACTTATTCATATAGTTATCTCTATAGACACGCCATGTTGTGATGATATCCATTACGTCGCGCCCCATATTCCGCCATGGTGGGGTGTTACACGTTCCAAAATTCGCTTCAATCCACGGTTGGATATTTCGGCTTGACCGTTGGTTTGAGGATGATAAGCGGTGGAAAGACGGTGATTGACACCATACATAGCCATGACTCTTGCAAATTGATCATTGCAAAAATGAGTCCAGCAGTCACTGATTATAGCACGAGGAACACCGAATCGAGCAAACAGTTGTTTCAAGAAATTACAAACCACCCTTGCGTCGTTAGTGGGTAAAGCTTTGGCTTCAACCCATTTAGAAACGTAGTCAACGGCGACAAGGATGTATTTGTTTCCTTTAGAAGAAGGGAATGGCCCCATAAAGTTGATGCCCAATACATCAAAGATTTCACATTCTGGTATGAAATTTTGAGGCATCTCATCTTTATGTGTGATCTTGCCTTGTTTTTGGCAAGCATCACAATGTTTAATCATTTCATGAGCATCACGATAAATGGTGGGCCAATAAAATCCCGAGTCAAACACTTTTTTGGCGGTGTAGTTGGGACCAAAGTGACCATCGGTGGGTCCTTTGTGGCAAGCCTCGAGAATGTCTAAAGCTGCCGGTCCGTCAACACATCAGCGAATAATCAAATCAGCGCATTGTTTGAAGAGAAAAGGGTCATCCCAAAAGTAAGTCTTAACATCATTCAAGAACTTCTTCTTTTGTTGGATGTTAACCCTTTGATGAGAACACCACCCGCTAAGTAGTTTGCACTCTCGGCAAACCACGGGGTGTCATCCAGATTGAGATTTATAGACATTAAGGTTTCAAGGGGAAAAGAGTCATTGATCTCTTTGTTCGGATGATCCCCTTGATATGGATCCTCAAGTCTACTTAGATGATCCGCGGCTAGGTTTTCGGCTCCCTTCTTGTCACGAATTTCAATGTTGAATTCTTGAAGGAGTAAAACCCAGCGAAGAAGTCTTGGCTTAGAGTCGTGCTTAGTCATCAAGTACTTCAACGCGGAATGGTCCGTGTATACGATTGTGGTGGATAAAACAAGATAGGGGCGAAAATTTTCAAAAGCATAGACAACAGCTAAAAGCTCTTTTTCGGTTGGCGTATAATGCAATTGAGCCCCCGTCATTGTCTTGCTAGCATAATGGATTGGTTGGAAGTGTTTATTCACTCTTTGGCCCAAAACCGCTCCAATAGCAAAGTCGCTAGCATCACACATCAACTCAAAGGGTAGCTCCTAATTAGGGGTAACCAAGACCGGTGCCTTAGTTAGCTTATCCTTAAGAAGGTTGAAGGCTTCAATACACTCTTTAGAAAAGATAAAAGTAGTATCTTTTTCCAAGAGGTGGGTCATCGGGCGAGCGATTTTAGAGAAATCCTGAATGAATCGACGATAAAAGCCCGCATGACCCAGAAAACTTCTCACACCCTTCACGGTTGAAGGTGGAGGTAATTTGGCTATGACATCCACTTTAGCACGGTCGACTTCAAGACCGGCTTTTGAAATTTTGTGTCCTAGCACAATGCCTTCTTTTACAATAAAATGGCATTTTTCCCAATTTAGAACAAGGCGAGTGTCTTCGTACCGCTTAAGCATACGTTCCAAATTGGCAAGGCAAGAAGAGAAGGAATCCCCAAAGACCGAGAAATCATCCATGAAGACTTCCATGGTTTGCTCAACCATGTCATGGAAGATAGCCAACATGCACCTTTGGAAAGTACCGGTGGCATTGCATAAGCCAAAAGGCATTCTTTTGTAGGCAAATGTGCCATAGGGACAAGTGAATGTTGTCTTCTCTTGATCTTGGGGATCGATGGGTATTTGGAAATAACCCGAGAAACCATCTAGAAAGCAGTAATATTCATTACCCGCTAAACGTTCAAGCATTTGGTCCATAAAAGGAAGAGGGAAATGATCCTTTCTCGTGGCATCATTGAGTTTGCGGTAGTCTATACAAACTCTTCACCCAGTAACGAGACGTGTAGGAATCAACTCGTTGTTTTGATTGGGCACAACGGTGATTCCGCCTTTCTTAGGCACACAATGGACTGGACTAACCCATGGTGAATCCGAGCTAGGATAAATCATGCCCGCATCAAGAAGTTTGATAACCTCTTTTTTGATAACGTCATGGATTTTAGGATTCACCCTTCGTTGGCTTTGAATTGTGGGCTTAAAGTCGTCCTCCATGAGAATTTTATGTGTGCAAAAGTGAGGATCAATTCCGCGAATATCGGAGATTTTCTAAGCGATAGCTCTTTTATGTTTCTTGAGAACTTCAATGAGACGAGTTTTCTCATCGGCTTTTAAGTCCTTAGCAATGATAACGGGAAGTTGATCAATGCCTTCTAAGAAAACATACTCGAGATGAGGAGGTAGGTCCTTAAGCTCAAGAGTAGGAGGATCCTCAATAGATGGTGTAACTAACGATGGATCATCATTAGTCACCTCTTTAGGAGAAGGAGGAGAAAACGGGTCTTCATTGAGAAGTTTCTCAATTGTACGAGTGTCTTCATCCTAATCGGTGGGAGAATCATCATACTTAAGATCGAGAGGACCCAAGCTAGCTTCAAAATCATCCAAGTCACTTTCTCCAAAAGGAGCCAATGACGGAGCAATTGAGGCAACGGTCTCAACATTGGGTAGAGAAGAGAGATTACTTTTGCAAGCATCATGAAAGTGTTCTTCACAAGCCTCATCGAGAACATCAATAACATTAACACTCTCATATGAATAAGGTTGCTTAGAAATCTTACCCATGTTGAAGACAATTTTATCGTCACCAACTCTCATGATTATTTCGCCCGCGGATACATCAATGAGAGTGCGACCGGTCCTCAAGAAGGGACGTCCAACGATTAATGGAACACGAGGATCCATCTAGTAGTCAACGACAACAAAATCCGCCAGGAAGGTGAATTTGTCAACGCCAACGAAGACATCTTCGGCTATCCCCACTGGATAAGCAACCGTACGGTTAGCTAATTCCAAAGTCATTTTGGTGGGGACAAGCTCGGGGAGAGATAATTGCTTCCAAACACTTAAAGGCATTAAGTTTATACTGGCACCTAGATCGGCTAGGGCCATGCAATTCTATACTCCCGGGAAGTTGCAAGGAATCAAGAAGCGTCCCAGATCACCAAGTTTGGTGGGCAATTTCCTTAAGAGAACCGCGGAGCAATTCTCATTAAGTTGGGTCTGAGCAATGTCAAGAAGCTTCTCCTTGTCACTTAGAAGATCTTTAAACATCTTCGCGTATTTAGGCATGTGATCGAGAGCCTCGGCAAAGGAGATGTTAAAATTCAATTGTTTAAACATTTTGAGAAAGTTTGAAACTTGAATATCGTCCTTGCTCTTTTGCTTCTCTTTCCTCAACCTTGAAGGATAAGGTATATCGGATGAAGAGGAAGGCTTTAGGGAGTAGGATCACTCACAACCACGGGTGGTGGGGGAATGGAGGTAGAAGGCAAAGGAGGTGGGGAAAGTTGCTCTTTTTCCTTGTTCACAATCACGGGTGGAGGTGTAGGAAGCCCGGGTTCCGTATAACCTTTTCCACTACGAGTGGTGATTGCTTTCATCTCCCCTCTTGGATTTGCAACGGTGTTACTCGGAAGAGTACCCGAAGAAGAGGGTTGATTACCTTGGAAGAGCGAACCGAGCATATCACGTATGTTGTCCGCTTGAGTGCTGAAAGAGTCTCTCATGTCTGCACGAATATCATTGCTTTGTTTCGCCATGTCATTCTTTAGCTCGGCTCGAATATCGTTCCCTTGTTTCGCCATTTCTCCCTTCAAGTTGACGAATTGACTCTGAAGATTCGTCACCATCTCTCTATTAGTCCTCATGAACGTCTCGACGTCTTGATTCAATGCCATCGGTTGATTAAGAGGTGGAGCTTGGTAAGCTTGAGAATTTCCTTGAGGTGGGTATGGGTTTCTTTGGGATTGTTATTGATTGTTAGCACGAGGTTGGGATTGGTTGTTTCGGTTATAGCTTTGTTGTTGGTTTTGGTTTGGAGGAGGAAAACCGTGTGGTGCAAGATAGTTGTTTGAACGATAACTTAGCAAACAATGGTCTCCTTGAGGACGAGCTTGATAGCCTCCTGTGGGATAAGTACCATATGTCGCGTTAACGTTTTCACAAAAATTGCCTTGAGTAGAAGGACAATCATTGTAGGAATGAGGACCACCACATGTGTCACAAGAAATAGCAACAGCTTTAGCTTGTTGAGTTTGGTTAGAAGCCAAAATTTGCATACTTTTGCTAATATCAAGAAAAGCACGTTCCATGGCGGACATGTCGGTGGTGGAAGAAGTAGATGAAACATTGACTCTCGGATTAGATCTTGAGGATGCGGATGAATCCCAATTCTTGTGGTGAGTAGTCATGTTTTCAATCAACTCTCTACACACCTCCGGTCTCCTTTTCATAAAAGTGCCACCGGCGGCGGCGTTGATCGTGTCACGATCACGAAAAGTGAGACCATTGTAGAAAGTATCAATGAGAGTGACGGGGAGCATGTTGTGATTTGGACAACGGTCGATCAAATCATTGTATCGTTCCCAAGCATCAAAGAGCGATTCATCATTGTCTTGCATGAATCCACTAATTTTGTTACGAAGGCTCGTGACCATGGATGGTGGGAAGTAGCGCGACAAAAAGCGTTGAGTCATGTCGTCCCAATTATGAATAGAATTCTTTGGGAGACGGTCAAACCATTTTTCGGCATGGTGAGAAAGCGAGTGGGTAAATAGTTGAAGGCGAAGGTCATCCATAGAAACACCGGGTGACTTCATGCTTTGGGTGATGGTAATGAATTTGTCGAGGTGTTTGTTGGCATCATCATCCGGCATTCCGCGAAATGGGTTAGTTTGCACTTGTTGGATCATGTGATGCTTCAACAAAAACTCCTGAGTCGTGATATGCATCGGCGCAATCTGGCCTCCACGTCCGTTCATCGTAGGTTGGCATAGCTCCTCCATGGTTCGTAGGTCGGGTAAGGATGGATTATTCATGTTGGGTGGGGTGGATTATTATTGTTGTTGTGGGGGGGATTATTATTGTTGTTGTTGTGTACACCGACCATGTCTAAATCTTCGAGAGTCTCGGGCTCTGAATAAGACGTTGACCGAGTACGCATACACTAAAAAGAAAATGCAAGAGAAAATATTTTTGGTTTTTATAGGTTTTTTTAATGTTTTTGTATTTTTGAAAATTTTATATTTTTATGGGTTTGAAAATTTTTGTGCTTGAAAATAACGTTCCTGAAAGAACGGATCCCAAAATCTAATTTTTCTCACAAGAAACCGTTGATCCTTACGAAAAGAGCAGGCAGCGGCGCCATTTTAATAACTGAAATTTTAGGTGAATAAAAAGGTAGCTTTTGCAAGATCTTTCTTTGTGTTGCTCGTACCCAATGATATATGTCGTTGTTTCATTATCGGTATCTTCTCGAATCGATCACGGTTCAAAGTGGAAAAGTTGTAATTGGTAACTAAAAAGGGGGAGCTTTGATCTATATCTACTAAAACGATAAATGCGAGAAGTAATAAAATTAAACTAAAAGCAATTACTGAAAATAAAACTAGAATTAAAATTAAACAGTAAAGTACCTAAACTTGGAAAAACAGCTGATGCGGAATGTTATGCTTGATCCGGAATATACCCTTTATTCGGAATATCCTAGACAAAAACCTTCATCCGGAATATCTTGAAATTGCTTCATTCGGAATGTTCAACCAAACTTCCTTGATTCGGAATAAATGTGTTGATCCGGAATGTAGTTGTTGATCCGGAATGTAGTGGTTGATCTGGAATAAGTAGTGATACGGAATAAATGGTGTTGATCCGGAATAAAGGTGCTATCCGGAATAATTGTGCTATACGGAATAAAATTCTATCCGGAATAAAATGTGATCCGGAATATGAAGGTTGATCCAAAATAAGTGGAAAAAAAAGGTTGGTTTGGAATGTATACTCTATTCGGAATAGATCAAAAAAGACAGCTTCATTCGGAATATTTAAAAACTTTGATTCAGAACAATTTAGTTTACTCGGAATAAAACTTGATCCAGAATATATTGTTCACCCGAAATATTGATTAATCCGGATGAATTACTGATTCGGAATAACTAGTTAAGGATGCTTCATCCGGAATAACTTACAAAACAGCCTCATTCGGAATCTGGGGAAGTTTGAAGACACGAAGAACAGGGGATGTTTAATACCACGAATTAAACCCAAAATCCACCAAGTTTTTAATCAAAACTTAAACTAATTTAACCACTAATCATTTACCTATGATAAACATCAATCCAAAACAACAAAAACATATTACCCACTTAATTTTGAAAATCAAACTCAATAAAATGGAACTTAGAACTTTGAATCAATAAGAGAAGAAAGAAAGATTAAATGGAAACTTTTATTAATGAATAAGATTCAAACAAACAAAATGGAAAGATTAAACTTACAAGATTGTGGAAGAAATCAAAGAAAATGAAAACCACCAATCTCCTTAGGGGAGTTGGTTCCTACGAACTAGGAAAAGAAATAACAGAAAGAAAAAACTAGTCTAAAATTTCTGAAGGGAAGGTCTATTTATAGGCCTTGGCTTTGGTTGGTGAGTGGGCTTTCTCCCGTTCTTTTTATCTTCTCGTCTTTTCAGAAAAGTCGACGTTTTTTATTTCGATTCGGGATTTGTCGACAAATAAATTCAACTCGTCTTTTAATTTCTTCATTTAATAGACTTGAGTTTCTTCGACATATGTAAATCTTCCATCTTTGGTCCTTTTCTTCCATAAATCTTCAAATAGGCCCATTGACTTCAAATCTTTTGCATCTCTTGGAGTATAGACTTCGTCTTTTCGTCTTTTTCTTCGATAAAACCTGTGCAATCCCATTTTTTCTTCAATATTTATCCGGTTGGCTCTGAAAACACAACAAACACACAAACCACACATAATTCCAAACAAATGACATTAAATACGCGTTTTGGTCTCGTTTTAGCAAGAAATAAGTGGTAAAAGGATGGGTGTTTTCACACCTATCAGTTACCCCTGCTAGTTGGTCAATGGTTCCCCTACTAGAGTAAGTTTCCCCTGCTAGATAACAAAGGCAGGGGGATTGGTTCCCCTGCTGAAGTTAAAGGCCCTGTCGCTAGAGATAAACTTGGAATAGATTATTACGCGTTTCTGTTACTATTCCGAGATACTTTCCAATTTTGTTAGTAGTAATCTTGTACGTGAGTCCTTGTGCTATAAATGGACTCACTAGGTCATCATGCAAAGTGTGTCTTTTTCTATTGTCTTTCATTTCATACTTTAAGGTTTTTGTAACCCTAATACCATTATTGGGTATTCGTATATCTTTGATATATTAAAGTTTGACGTTTTCTTTAATCATTTGTTCTTGTGCTAAACACTACATTCCGCATCTTGTTTAGTTACTTTGTGTTGCATAGTTTCTCTAGTGTTAGATTGAATTTATTCTTTCTATCACAACCCTTAAACAAGCTAAGGTTTAAGATCTGAGTTTGGGATCAACAAGTGGTATCAGAGCTTGTTGAGAAACTTTGATTAAACCAAGAACAAAACATCTCACACAATCAACCTCAACCATGTCTTCAGATTCCAATTCATCCTCTTCAAACAACAATGCTCTCAAACTACCCATTCTGGATCTTGAAAACTTTGAACTATGGGAATTCAGGATTCAACAATACCTCAAAATGGAACACTATGTTCTATGGGAAATCATAGAATTTGGTGATCAATTTCCAAAGACTGTGCAGGTTGAAGATAATGGTAAAGGAGAAGATAAAGGTGAAAGCTCCAAAGGTGAAGCCAAGAAGAAGTCTGCTGCTCTTGTTGACAAGGAAATACTGGCAAGAAGGCATGATGCCAGGGCCCATAGTTCCTTTCTGTTGGCCCTACCTGATAGACATCAGCTAAGATTCAGAAAGTACAAAACAGCTAAGGAACTCTGGGAAGCAATAGGCAAAACTTTTGGAGGAAATGAAGCCACAAAGAGGAAGAAGAAGAATTAAATGCTTGCTCAATTTGCTTCTTTCAAAGCAATTGGTGCTATTTACAATAGGCTTCAAGATATGGTGGCTTAGTTGGAGTTCGTTGAAATAGAAGTGACAAGATAACAGGTGAATACCAGGTTTCTTAACAGTCTTCAGAAAGAATGGTTTGTCTACAAAGCTATTTGGCAGAATAGGGATGACATAGATGACAAGAATATTGATGACATATACAATAACTTGAAAGTTTTTGAGCCTGTTGTCAATGAGATGAAGTCAAAAGGAACAATCCCCACCAATTCAAGTGGATCTACTGATTCCCCTGCTAACATGGCTTTCTTATCTCAAAGCAGTGGAATCTCCAAAGGCAGTGGAATCGAAGTTGGCCCTGCTACTCATTCCCCTGCTACTAGATCTGGATCATCTTATGGTGAAGAAAGGCCTGCAATTTTCAGCCTTGACATTGCTTGTGCTTTCATAGCATCCCAAGGGCCACAAGGATCTACTGTGTTACATGAAGATCTGAGTCAAATCAGTAAGCAAGGACTGGAGGAAATGGCCATCAAGTGGAACATGGCTCTACTCAGTATGAGAGCCAACAAGTTTTACAAGAAATATGGAAAGAAGATCTCCATCAATCCTTCTGATGTAGATGGATTTGACAAAACAAAGGTTGAATGCTACAACTATGGCAAGAAAGGCCATTTTGCTAGAGAATGCAGAGGACCTAAGACTGGGAACAACTATAGGAAGGAAAGCAGGAATGATGATTCTGGTGCTAAGGCCATGGTAGGAATGCAGGGTATAGATGGGGCAGGTGGATGGGATTGGAGTGCCATGACAGAGAGTGTTGAAAGAAATCAAGCCTTGGTCGCTAAGGAAAAAGAGGAAGATTTTGCTCATATGGCCATGTCAAGCTCTAGCTCAGACAATGAGGTATATGACGATTCATATTGTACTAAAGCTTGTAGGAAAAATACTAAGTCATTGAATGATCAAATAAGAAAGATAAAAGTTGATTATATTAATTGTGACAATGACCTTGATAATTACAAACGTGCTTTAGAACAGCTAGAGTCCACCATAAGAGATTATAAACAAAGAGAAAGTGACTATAGAGATCACATTGTGATTCTAGAGAGAGATGCTAAAGAAAATAATGATTCCATTAAGGAATTGACTGCTGAACTTGAAATTTTTAGATCTAATAAAAGGATTGATGAAGAAACTGTTGAAAAATTTGGAAAAGCTTCAAAAGATTTAACTAAAGTAGTTGAAGTTGGACAATCTCCTAGGGACAAAACAGGATTTGGTGTTAAAAATGAGCATGCTACCATACCAACACCTCCTGCCAATATTCATGCACCTTTTCCTAGGAAAGACTTGTCTTGGACTGGTCTCTCTTGTTTCAAAAAACAGGAAGATATTGAATTTGACTTGAGTGCTTACAGACCTAATAGTCTTGAAACAGAAGAGCCACTAGTGAAAACTAGTATTGTTAGGGACTTTGAAAAGGAACATATTGCTTTAAAACAATGGAAAATTGATAACCCTGTTCTCTTTTCAAGAGAAGGACTTTTTGGTAGTGATTCTAGTTCTAAGAGTAGTTCACCCAAATCTAAAACAGGATCAAAGTCCTTTAAGTCCACTGTTAAATATGCTGGTATGTATAGGTCTGTTAGAGGTAATCAGAGAAATTGGAATGACCAAAAGTCTCATCAATTAGGAGAGGATTTTGTGATAAATACCAAGCCTTGTTTCACATGTGGCAGTTTTGATCACACTTATCAAGAATGTCAGGCACCAATGGAAGTAGTGGCTGCAAATCCTTTAAAGGACATGCAACCTAAAGCCATTCTTTTGAATGCAGGGGCAAAATCCTTTTCCCCTGCCAAGTATGTTTCCCCTGCCTTGAGAAACAAGGTTACTGACAAGTATGTTGTTCCTGCTCTAAGGAAGGTGAATGAAACATATCCCAAGACCAGCTCATCCATGACCAACCCATCACCTCATAATGCATATAAATCTGTCCCTAGACCTTACCAACACGTTAACAGAGGCCAAAACAAAAGATGGATTCCCTCTGCTAAGCATAGGGATTCCCTTGCTAAATCTAGGGTATCCCCTGCTAGCAAAGTTTTGCCCTCTAGTAACATGGGCAGGTGGGGAAAAGCTGTGAAAGCCTCAGCTCGTTGGGTTTGGGTACCCAAAAGGGGTGCTCAGTCTAATGGTGTATCTCAAGTCTTTGATAAGCTATCCTATATTGATACACGAGGTAGATCCAAGTCTGTAATGGCTTAGGTCTCCAATAAAAACTAATTTGTTTTTCTTTTTTGCAGGTGATAAAGAAGACCAGGGATGATAAAGCATATTGAGATAGTGGATGCTCAAGGAGCATGAGTGGACATAAATCTTATATGTATAACTTTGTTCCCCTGCATGACAATGATGGTGTTTCTTTTGGAGATGGACATGGAACAATCATAGGAAAAGGAACTATTGTCACCAATGGGATGACCTTTGATAATGTTTACTTGGTGAAAGAGCTCAAGTACAATCTCTTCAGTGTGTCACAGATGACTGATAACAAGAATTTTGTCTTGTTTACAAATACTGAATGTCTGGTGTTAGGAAAGGAGTTTCTCTTACCACCAAACACTCCTATTGTACTCAGAACACCAAGACAAAAGAACATGTACACAATTGATCTCAAGGACATCTCTATTCAAGACAATGAAACTTGTTTCATTGCCAAAGCCTCAGTTGATGAGTGTAAGAAATGGCATAGAAGACTTGGTCATCTTAATTTTAAGAACATGAAGAAACTGGTAAAATATAATCTGGTTCATGGTCTGCCTTCCAAGTCCTTTGCCAATGATCATACTTGTGCTGCTTGTCTGAAAGAAAAGCAACATAGAGCATCTTGCAAATCAAAAACAAGTATGTCCACTACCAAGCCATTGGAGTTACTACACATGGATCTTTTTGGTCCTACTACTGTGGCAAGCATAATGAAGAAATGGTACGGCCTAGTGATTACTGATGATTTTTCAAGGTTCACATGGACATTCTTTCTGTTTGAAAAGAGTGAAACAGCTGATGTACTCATTGGGTTCATCAATCAGATTGAACTTTCAAAAAGCATGAGGTTAGTGACCATGAGATCAGACAATGGTGGTGAATTCAAAAACAAGAAACTGGACACTTTCTGCATAAACAAAGGAATTTTGTATTGCAAGAACACCTCAACAAAATGGAGTTGCAGAGAGAAGGAATAGGACACTCATTGAAGCTGCAAGGACTATGTTGTCTGATTCCAAACTTCCAGTTATCTTTTGGGCTAAGGCTGTATCCACTGCTTGTTATGTTTAAAACAGGGCCTTGGTGGTTAAGGCACATAACAAGACCCCTTATCAGTTGTTCAATGGAATACCTCCTTTAATTGACTTCTTTAGACCACTTGGATGTCATGTGATCATTTTGAACACAATTGACAATCTAGGCAAGTTCAGTGAAAAGGGGGATGATGGGTACTTTGTTGGTTATTCATTAAACAGCAAGGGATATAGGGTCTTCAACAAGAAGACAAGCAAAATAACAGAAAATATTCATGTGGATTTTCTTGAAGACAAACCTGAAGATGTACAAACAGGTCCTGATTGGTTCTTTGATATTGAGGTTCTTTCAAAATCTATGAATTATGTACCTGTTGCATTGTAGAATACTAACATTTCAGGTACTAAAGAACCAACTGGTGTGGAGAAGCCACCATTGAGGTATATGAATGTACCCTCACTATTTCCCATTGAAGCTCCTCCAAAAATAGGTGAAGAAGATGACACCTCTCAAAGGAAAGAACAGCCAATCACTTCCCCTGCTAAGACAACTTCTGAAAGTAGTGGAATGGCTTAAAGCAGTGGAATCCAGGATTCCCCTAGTAAATCAATTGCTTCCCCTGCTACCAAGGATCTAGCTGTGAATGACATTAATGATGAAGGAAGAGAATCCCCACTCATTTCCTCATCTTCACCTATATCTGATGGTCCTCTCATGTCCAGTAGTGGAAGCAGAATAATTAGGAGTGGAGGTCCAAGTTATTCAAAGCTGCATTCAGCCCATCAGCACCCATCTCTAGGTCATGCTGTATCATTTGGAATCTCTTTTGAGGAGTTCTTTCCCAATCAAGATAGCCTCACCAATTTTGACTTGGAAGAGGATGAAACAAAAGTAATCATGAGTATGCAGCCTACCTACAGAATCAATAAGGATCACCCTCTATCACAAATCATTGGTGATCCTGAAGCTCCTAGACATACAAGGTATACAACAAAGGAGCACAGCTTCATTGCAAACATCACCATGAAGTTTAATCATGACAACATGCAATGTTGTCTGTTTACTGCATTCTTGTCACAAGAAGAGCCAAAGAAGATTTCTCAGTCTTTAAATGATCCAAGTTGGGTTGAAGCTATGCAAGAGGAGCTCTTACAGTTTGACATTCAAGAAGTTTGGATTCTGGTAGATTGTCCAAAATGGGCAAGGCCTATTGGGACAAAATGGGTGCTCATGAACAAAAAGGATGAGAGGGGTATCGTAGTCAGGAACAAAGCAAGACTGGTGGCACAGGGATATACACAGGAAGAAGGCATTGATTATGAGGAAGTCTTTGCTGCAGTGGCAAGGATTGAAGCTATTATATTATTTCTTGCTTATGCTTCATTCATGGACTTCACAGTGTTCCAAATGGATGTTAAGAGTGCCTTTTTATATGGCACCATTGATGAAGAAGTCTATGTTATGCAACCTCTAGGGTTTGAAGACCCAGAACACCCAAACAAGGTATACAAGGTGAAGAAGGCTATGTATGGACTTCACCAAGCTCCCAGGGCCTGGTATGGAACCCTCTCTAAATATCTGTTGGATAATGGCTTCAACAGGGGGAAAATTAACCAGACCCTGTTTATCAATAAACAAAAAGGTGACCTTCTTTTGGTACAAGTCTATGTTGATGACATCATCTTTGGATCCACAAATTCTATGCTTAGCAAAGAGTTTGCCAAGCTGATGCAGGATAAATTTCAAATGAGTGCCATGGGTGAATTCAACTTCTTCTTGGGGTTACAAGTTCAGTAGAGGAAAGATGGGATATTTACCTCACAAGAAAAATATGTGGCTGAAATTGTGAAGAAGTTTGGCATGTGTGAGGAAAAGAAGGTTTCCACACCAATGGACAAGGATCATCCATGGGGAAAAGATGGTCCTGGAAAGCTTATTGATGTCAGGAATTACAGGTCTATGATTGGATCTCTCATGTACCATACAGCTTCAAGACCTGACATCATGTTTGCAGTCTGTTTATGTGCAATATACCAAGTGGCACCTAAAGAGTGTCATCTCTTTGCTGTGAAGAGAGTTTTTAGGTATCTAAAGTGTCATCCAACTTTAGGACTTTGGTATCCCAAGGAGTCACCATTTGAGCTCATATCCTACTCAGATAGTGATTATGCTGGTGACAACAATGATAGGAAGTCTACAACAGGTGGATGCCAATTTTTAGGAAGCAGACTTATATCTTGGCAGTGTAAGAAGAAGACTATTATGGCCACATCAACAACTGAAGCTGAGTATGTAGCAGCTGCTGCATGTTGTGGTCAAGTTCTTTGGGTTCAGAATCAACTGCTTGATTATGGGTATAATTTTCTTAAAACCAAGATATTTATTGACAACAACAGCACCATTTGCATTATTAAGAATCCTGTTTTTCATAGCAAGACTAAACATATTGAAATAAGACATCATTTTATTAGAGATTGTTTTGAAAAAGGGCTAATTGTCCCAGAGAAAATTGATACAGAACTTAATGTTGCTGATCTTTTGATAAAATCTTTTGAAGTGGGGAGGTTTTAGTACTTGGTTGCAGGTATTGGAATGGTTTCTCCCTAAAAATTGATGTCTATTTTGTCTTGTATATCCAGGGTTGCTTTATTGTTGTTGTTGTATAAATGTTAGTCAATTTTTCCATCATTTTTCATTCCACTTCTTTTGAACAAAGATTCCCCTGCTGGGGTTCATTCCCCTGCTAAAAAGTTCTTCTCTTAAACTGGGTTTGTTCTTTTTAAAAGTGGTTATATGTAGTTTTAGACTAACAATGCAGAGATCCAAATGGTGCATACTACACTCATGGGTGAATCAGGTATATGCTCTATGTTTTAGGGGAGGTTAGGTCACACCTTTAGGATTTAGGGTTAATAAGTGTGTAAACACTTATCCTTTTGCCACTAAAATCAAGGAAAAACAAGACCAAATCATGTGTTTATTATCATAAATGTCGGAATTACGCGTGGTTTTGTGTTTTTGTGTTAAAATAGGTACAAATGATCAAAAGAAGAGAAAACAGGGATTCCACGGTCAAATGTTGAAGAAAAGTCCAAGAAAGAGACAAAGACGAAGTCAAAGACCAAAAGTGTGCCCAAGTTCACGAAAACCAGCTAAACCGACACGAGCTTAAAGAAAAAGATCGAGAAAACCAAAATCGGGCTCATTTTTAGTGGAATTAATATTTTATGGAGTTTATTGGGCTTGTGGGTCCCACATTCGGGTAAATGGGCTTAAAAGCCCATTTGAGAGTTATAACTTGCTTGTTTGATAACTATTAGCCCATCAAATCCATTTTACTTAAACATCGGACGAATAATGTTTTATTGGGCCAAGCCCATAACTTGGAACGGTTGGTGATCTTATTGGGCCCAAACCCAATAAATAGCACAAGTTTTAGGACGGTTCAAATGATGTTTCATTTGCTAGTTAAATGTTCCAGTCAAACCTCACAACCCTCGGTCAACCCTCACACAAACTAAACACTTTCCCTGCACCTCACCTCACATAATTCACCTCCACACTCGGTCAAACTTCCCACAATAAATAGATATTTTACCCACCCACTTCTCCATTTCGGTCAACTTCCCTCACCCACGTGTATATACACACACGTTTCACCCATAAAATAAATAAACTTTTTACCCTCACCCACTTTTATTTTGGCTTTCGTTAAAAACAAGAACCACCATCACACTTTCCTCTCCACCATTTTTACAGCCACCTCTCAAAAAAACCCTAATTTACTAAACCAAAAATTATCCACAAAAAAATGGGGCTTTTACCATTATTGATTAATTCAATCAATAAGGAATAAATCCCCCCCAATTTTCGAATCAAACACCCACAAGGTGGTCCTCTACTCCAATCCGACGTGGCTCTTTTCTCTTGTTTTGATTGGCCAAAACACATCACAACTCCAAATCCTCCAATCACAATAAAACAAGCTGGCAATCCGGACTCATGGTTTTATTTCAACCGTTGATCAAGAGAAGAAAAGAGAGTGAAAGAAGAATGAAGAAATCAAGGGTTGTGATTGCAAGCCGTGGGCACCAAGGTTTGAGGGTTTTCCTATAAAAACCCCCATTTCTCACAATGTATTTCAGCTTTACTTTTAATTTTTAATTTTTCAGTAAATTAGATTAGGATCTAAATCTTGTATTTTAATTTTCCAGCATTTGTAATTTTTAAATTATTAATGAAAAGTCAGTTTAATTTATTTTCGCCTCTTATTTTTAATTCCTGCCTCAATTCGATTTCGATTTTAAATCTAAATATTGTTACTGTTCGTTTGATTATTATTATTAAAAAATAAATAAATAAATAAATAAATAAATAAAGAAGAAATATCTGTTCGAGAAGCTTTATGGTGATGATGTTGGTTTGAGATGATGAATGGTGATGTTTGTTGCGGATAACAAGGAGGCACAACGCATACCTTCGTCACAACGGATCGACATAAGGTGTTAATCTTCTTTTTATTTATTTTGTTAAGTTTTTCTGCTTATGTTTATTTGATAGTTGTTCAATCTGCTTGTTTTGCTTAGATCAGTATTTAAGTTTAGTTTTGCTTAGTTTTTAATTGTTGGATTAATATAGTTTCTACTGCTCTTGTTTTATTTGGATTGATTTTTATGGTTTGCTATTTTTAGTATAAGTTATTTTGATTATTTGCCTAACTAGTTGTCAGTTTTTTTTATTTATTTCGTCTTAATATTTGGCTTATTTAGTCTTGATTCTGTTTTTTGATTTTGCTTAATCTGTTTAGTTTAGTTTATTTGAGATTTGTTTTTGAATGCATGTTTGATAAGTTTGGTTTATTTAAGTTTTTGCTTATTGATATTTAGCTTATTTGGTGTAGCTTATTTTGCTTTTGAATATACTGCTTATTGTTATTTAGCCTGAGTTTATTGCTTTGTTGTGATAAAAACAACAGACACTTTGGTCTGTTTAATATAAAATCTGTCCAAAAATAAAAAGTCAAAACAAAATAAATATTGTTTGTCCTGGGACTCGAACCCAAGACCTCTCGTCTAACAGTGAAGCGCCTCAACCACTAGATCTAGTAGTCTTTTTATGTTTACTTTGATTCATTAATTTAATATAGGGAAGTTAATATTTGGCAGATTTTATTTAATTAAATTAGTTTAATTAATATTAGGTTTAATTAAATTTAATATAAAATCTTTGTTTTGCTTTCAATTTTTCTTTAATCTAGTATTTAGAAAAATATATAAAAAGACAAAAAAATATTTTATTTCTTTAAAATAGTTTTTATAAGTTAGATTTATATCTAAATTTTGCTTATTGCTTGATTTTGTGGTTTTGTCTCTTTTGTTTAAATTCATTTTTAAAATTTTAATTAATATAAGTTAGATTTAGTTTACTTTGTTTTAAAATAATTTTTATAAAATTTCGTTTATAAGTTAAATTAGTTTTTAAGTTTTATATTTTTTTTAATTAGTTTAAATTAGTTTTATATTCAAGTTAAGTTTTATATTGTCAACTAGTTTTAAATTAGTTTTTAAATTTAATTAGTTTTAAAATAGTTTTATTTAAATTAGATTTTAATATTAAATAGTTTTTAAATAGTTCAAAAAATATATCGTGACCAAAAACAAAGTAAGTCGTAACGTTAATTGGAAATCAATTCGAGTGAGTCGAGGAAAAACGAACATTAATTGTTAAACCCTAGTAAAATCCCTTTATCAAATGGCGCCGCTGCCGCTTCGCTCGTACGATTGACGATTTTTCGTGAAGACGTTTGGATTTTGGGATCCGTTCTTCTTGAACGTTAATTTTCTTGCACAAAAAATCAAAAATACAAAAAAATTAAAAAATCACAAAAGCAATTTCTTTCCTAAGAATTGCAAAAAAATCAAAAGTAATACTTTTTCCTAAAAGTATTACACCAAAAATATTACGTATTAGTGTTAATTTTTAGTTCTATTTCTTTCGATTTTCTTGTGAATATATATTTTTCTAAAAAAATACAAGAAGATTTTTCTTTTACTATAATATATTACGTAGCACAATAATTTACCTACTTTTCAAATAAGCCTTAGTTTGGATTTCATCACCTAACTATTGTAGTCGAATCCTAAACGAAATAAAGAGGCAATATAGATAAATACTAGTAAGACGTTTGAACTCAAAATATACAAACTATAAGGTGGGTATAAGGCGACGCGCTATAAAAGGCCGTCTAAGGAAAAAGGTTTTTAAGTGCTTTGTGCCACCTCGTTTCCCCGCTTGCTTGTGCGTATATTGAGAGGGACGACCGATTATTGGTTTGCCGACTCAATTAGTACTTAAGTATATATTTTTGTAGCTTTTTACTATTGCACCTCGAGAGGGAAAATCCTTTTCCTCTCAAAGTCGACCGAGGTCACCTACCTCATTCCAAGTTTTAATTGTATGCGCACTCGCGCGCGTACATACATACCAAGTGGTGTACCAAATTCTTCCAATTCTTCCAAAAAGAAGAAGAAGAAAAACAAAAAGACCGTCATTCAAGCCGATCCCGAGAATCGAGCTTTCGACATAACGATGGCAACGGATAATCGACCAATGATTGAGATTCTTCAATCTCACGTTGAAGGAAACGATGACGCGATTGTGGTGCCGACCATTGGAGCTAATCATTTTGAACTTAAACCGGATTTTATTCGAATGGTTTCCGCTACACCATTTTTAGGTCGTACTAATGATGACCCACACGCTCATATCAAACGATTCATCCAATTAGCAAATACCGTCAAATACAATGGGGTGCCACAAGAGGCCGTTCGCCTACAACTTTTTCCTTTTTCCCTCGAGGGACAAGCCCAGATTTGGCTTGATAAGGAACCACCCCAAAGTATTACAACATGGATCGATTTAGAGACCAAGTTCATTAATTACTTTTTCCCACCATCACGGACCACTTCTTTAAGAAATGAGATCATCACCTTTTAACAACAATATGGGGAAACTTTTAGTGAGTCTTGGGATCGATTTAAAGAGCTTTTGAGAAAATGTCCACAACACGGTTTCACCAAAGTGCATCAAATAAATACGTTTTACAATGGTTTAACTCTAAATGACCAAGACTCACTTAATAGTGCCGCGGGGGGCAATATTCTTGTGAAAACCATGAACGAGGCTTGGGCCATAATTGAGAACAAGGCAAAAGTGCAAACTAAGAGTGTTCGGACTACAATAGCTAGTGCTAGTGATAATGAGGTGAATAATCAAATTAAGGAGCTTACTTCAATTGTGAAACACCTTGCTCTAAAAACTGACGCCCTCACTACACATGTGCATGCCGTGAAAGATAATAGTGAAACGTGTGAGACTTGTGGTGGACCACATTCATATTTCAATTGTGACAAGGTTTATAATCAACAACAACAAGTTTGTGCTTTTAATGCTAATGAAAGGGTTCCATTTAAACCTAATGTTGATGTTAACCATTTGTCTTACAAAAGTACTAATTATTTGGCTCCCCCGGGTTTTGTAGCACTCAAAGACCACCCCCACCCGCCCAAAATACCCAATACCAAAATAGGAACCAAGGTCCTCAAATCGGTAATTTTCAAGGGAATGCAAATCAAGGGATTTTTAATGGTCAAAATCAAGGGTTTCAAAATAATCAAGGTTTTTACAATAACAACGATTTTCAAACTCAATATCAAAATCAAAGTTTTCCTAATCAAGGGGTTAATAATCAAGGGTTCAATCAAATGAATATGCAAAACCCTCAAATGGACTTGGTTCTACAAAAATTGACCGAACATGAGAAAATCATGCAAGCTATGCAAGCATCTACTAGACAAATGCAAGAGTCCAACGATAAGAGATTTTTGACTATGTTGCAAACCCTTAGACCCCAAGGTGCCTTACCATCCAATACCGAGATTAATCCTCGTGCTAATGTGAGTGCTATCAATACTCGAAGTGGAGCCAATTTAGTGGGACCTTCCATCTCTTCGCCCATAAAGGAGAGACAAGGCCCGGAGGTCATAATGAGTAATCCTACTCCCCCTCTGGTGATTCCCCCCACTACCACTCCTAGTTCTAGTCCTCCATTGCCGAAAGAGCCTATTCCTACGGTTGTTCAAGAAGCGAGTCCTTCTCCTTCTCAACCTAAGCCTAATATTCCTTATCCATCTAGGTTAGGCAAGACTAAAGTGCTCACCAAAGATGACATTCATGTCTCTAAATTTTTGAAAATGATTTCCAATGTGAATGTTAACGTAAGCCTTATTGAAGCACTTGCTCAAATGCCAAAATTTGTCAAAATGTTTAAAGATTTGCTCAATAAGAAGGAAAAAATGGTTGAGCTCGTTAACACCCGTTTAAATGAGAATTGTTCCGCGGTTCTTCTCAAAGAGCTTCCCGAAAAGCTAGGAGATCCCGGACGATTCGTGTTACCTTGCTCGTTTCCTCAAATCGATGATTGTATGGCTTTAGCGGATCTCGGCGCTAGCATCAATCTTATGCCACTTTCGGTTTGGAAACAATTGTCATTACCCGACCTTGTACCGACTCGTATGACTTTAGAGTTAGCTAATCGAACTCTCGCATACCCCGTTGGTATTGCCGAAGATGTTTTTGTTTGAGTCGGTACATTCACTTTTCCCGTGGACTTTGTCGTCGTCGACTATGAGATGGATCCTTGTATTCCGTTAATACTTGGTAGACCATTCTTAAGGTCCGGAAGAGCCTTAGTTGATGTAGCCGAAGGGGAGTTAATTCTTAGGTTTCGGGATGAACAACAAGTTTTCAAAATGGGAAAAATCACAACTAAATCACATGGAAAAGAGTCGGTCAATATGATTGATGTTTTTAATTATGATAATGATGAGATTTTTATTAATCCTTTTGGAATTGAAAAATCTAATCAAAATGATTTTGTGATAAACTCATCCCTTCCCTTAGAGCCTCAAATTTTTGATACTCCCATTTATGACACCGATAATGATGACACTTCTTCAAGTGATCACACTATTTTTGGCTTAGACGACTCGACTTTTGACCCACCCACTTTTGACCCACCCATTTATGATACCCCAATCTTTGATACTTACGATGATGACACTTCCTTAAGTGATCTCAGCAACTTTGATGACCTACCCTATGATCTTAACGCACCTCATATCTCGATGAGTGATTCTTCCATGGAGATTCCTTTTGACTTCTATACTCCAATTTTAGAAGTCATGACTTATGAGGAGGATCCTCCACTCTTAGAGATCATACCTATTTTAGAGGTTATTCCATTTGAGGAGGATTTAGATATCTTTCTAAATACCTATTTTCCTCATGAGGAAGAGTTTTCCTATGACTCCGACGATACTTATGTTTTCACATCAAGTTTGGAAGAGGATGACTTTCCCACTATGGATTTTGATGATATTTTGAGCTTAAATGTCGACACCTCTTGCTATTTTCCCATTAAGGAACCGGTGTTTGATCCGGGAATAGAGACTTTTGTGCTTTCATTGCCATACCACCTTACCTTCCCTAGTAAGAGACTTTTGCCTAAGGATACCCCACTTTTCTATGACTTGCGTACCACCTCGGGGTTTATTCCCTTTTGTGATGGAAATTATGTGTTTGACCCGGGTGGATTTTTATGGGGTATCCCTTATATGACTTTGCTTCACCCTTTATCATGGAGAGATTTTCCTCCCTTGGAAATCTCGGTTTTCCATGATTTTCCCATTTGAATGATGACATTCGGGAATTCGAGTCGAGCTAGAGACTCGTGATGAAAAATCATGCATCGTTTAACTAGGTTAGATTTTTTTACCCTTTTTCACCTTTTTTACCTTTTTCACCCATTTTCACCAATAAGTGTAGGGGGCCAAGTAGGTTGTTTGTGTTGTGATGTTGTGTGCAGGGACATGTGCTTTAATGATCCACTTTTGGTATTTTTGACGAGACCCGTGTTCCCGTGTTTCCCATGTACCCGGTTCCTTCGATAAGTTTTTGCTATTGTGATTCAATCTTGTATATAAATAAAACGAATAAATGTAATCACTTTAGTTGTCCCTTCCTTAGCTCGATTTTAAACAACGTACTCCATGTCCTAAGTGTAGGGGAGTTTATTCTCCCACATGCTTAAACATTGAGGACAATGTTTATATTAAGTGTAGGGGGGATTTCTATCAAAATTTTAGTGGAATTTTCCATGAATTTGACCCCATTTAACCAGAAAATTTTAAAAAAAAAATTCAACGTTTTTCAAATTTTTGATCTATTTTGGCCTAGTAGAATTTTTATTTATTTTCTTTCCTTTTATTATCGCATCGCAATTATTTCCATTTCAAGAATAAAGTCAAAAATAAATAAATAAATAAAATGGTTTTAACAAGTTTAGATATTTTTGATATATTAGGCCCGTCGTGAATATTTTGACTCAACCCGAGTTTTCTTATCCAAGTTTAATCTAGCTAGTATCCTTAACCATATGGACCTTAATTGGTTTATTAGGCTAAGCATCCACGAGTCTCATTCTTTGAGATTTTAAATTGTGGAGAACGAGAGATGATAGAGTTAATTATAAGTTTGGTATTCTTTCATTAACTTATGTGAGTTAGTTATGAGCTTTTACTCCCATCACTTGTTAATAAATATATTTTCAATAAATAAGGTTGTACGATTTGAAAAGTTACTTAGCCTCTAGCACAAGATCGTTTAAAAGTCGCTCGGTATTAATTAGAGTTCATAGCCAAGGCATAACTTATTGAAGCGGGATGCGAAGATTGGCTTATCCAAAAAGGCCCTCACAAGGCATGAGGATTCACTTTTTTTTTGCTAAAGATCCAAAGATGACGTGAAGATCATTAATCCAAATCAATATGATGGATCAAGACACACGACGAGAAGCAATTACTCCCCTAAAGATCATGGAGAAGTCTATCCAAAAAGACCCTAACAAGGTATGAGGATAAATAGATCCAAGTCCGAAAAGGAGGCGAATCGTTGTATATCAAAATCCTAAATAAAGAAGAGGATAAATGAAGAAGTCGTGGTAAACGTTTGAAGCATCTTTCTCTCCTTATGAAGATGTATACCAAAATGAAGAGAAGACCATAATTTTAAGATCGTCTCTCAAGATTTGAAGTTTGAAGTACAAGCCAAATATCGGTCCGAGAAAGGTCTCAAATCGTGAAACGAGTTATGCCAAGATATGAACTTTATGAGGTTTCGAGAAGCCGTTTTAAAAGATTTTGTCCTTTAGCTAACTATTGATTAAATCGTCCCACTTTATTTTCGGCCTTAATAAATTATCGAAATAAGTCAAAAATGCATCCTCGTGATCATTGAAGACAAAAATAAAATACAAGAGATACACCGTAGGAATAAGGGGGTCCAAGTGATTAATTAAACCACATGAGTAAGTGTTAGTTGTGCTAACTTGTAGTTTCAATGATCTCGTTTTTAAGCTTGGTATGGGGAACGTGAAACTTGAGGGTGATTAATATTCATGACACTAAAGCCCTAATTCAAGTCTTAGATTTCTTACGAGTTTCTACCATCAAATAATTTTCGAGTCAATAAATTATTATAAATTTTGTTTCCTCTTATGTTTTTATCTTTTCGTCATAATAGTAGTAGTAATAGTAATAAAGGCCAAGATGGGTTAATTATGAGAAAAATGTAACTTTTATGCCGTAAAATAAAGCATTGCATGGGGTCATTGCAATGGTCAAGTGTAGGGGATTTAATAAGTGTGTAAACACTTATCCTTTTGCCACTAAAATCAAGGAAAAACAAGACCAAATCATGTGTTTATTATCATAAATGTCGGAATTACGCGTGGTTTTGTGTTTTTGTGTTAAAATAGGTACAAATGATCAAAAGAAGAGAAAACACGGGATTCCACGGTCAAATGTTAAAGAAAAGTCCAAGAAAGAGATAAAGACGAAGTCAAAGACCAAAAGTGTGCCCAAGTTCACGAAAACCGGCTAAACCGACACGAGCTTAAAGAAAAAGATCGAGAAAACCAAAATCGAGCTCATTTTTAGTGGAATTAATATTTTATGGAGTTTATTAGGCTTGTGGGTCCCACATTCGGGTAAATGGGCTTAAAAGCCCATTTGAGAGTTATAACTTGCTTGTTTGATAACTATTAGCCCATCAAATCCATTTTACTTAAACATTGGACGAATAATGTTTTATTGGGCCAAGCCCATAACTTGGAACGGTTGGTGATCTTATTGGGCCCAAACCCAATAAATAGCACAAGTTTTTGGACGGTTCAAATGATGTTTCATTTGCTAGTTAAATGTTCCAGTCAAACCACACAACCCTCGGTCAACCCTCACACAAACTAAACACTTTCGCTGCACCTCACCTCACATAATTCACCTCCACACTCGGTCAAACTTCCCACAATAAATAGAAATTTTACCCACCCACTTCTCCATTTCGGTCAACTTCCCTCACCCACGTGTATATACACACACGTTTCACCCACAAAATAAATAAACTTTTTACCCTCACCCACTTTTATTTTGGCTTTCGTTAAAAACAAGAACCACCATCACACTTTCCTCTCCACCATTTTTACAGCCACCTCTCAAAAAAACCCTAATTTACTAAACCAAAAATTACCCATAAAAAAATGGGGCTTTTACCATTATTGATTAATTCAATCAATAAGGAATATCCCCCAAAATTTTCGGATCAAACACCCACAAGGTGGTCCTCTACTCCAATCTGACGTGGCTCTTTTCTCTTGTTTTGATTGGCCAAAACACATCACAACTCCAAATCCTCCAATCACAATAAAACAAGCTGGCAATCCGGACTCATGGTTTTATTTTAACCGTTGATCAAGAGAAGAAAAGAGAGAGAAAGAAGAATGAAGAAATCAAGGGCTGTGATTGCAAGCCGTGTAGACAAAGGTTTGAGGGTTTTCCTATAAAAACCGCCATTTCTCACAATGTATTTCAGCTTTACTTTTAATTTTTAATTTTTCAGTAAATTAGATTAGGATCTAAATCTTGTATTTTAATTTTCCAGCATTTGTAATTTTTAAATTATTAATGAAAAGTCAGTTTAATTAATTTCCGTCTCTTATTTTTAATTCCTGCCTCAATTCGATTTTGATTTTAAATCTAAATATTGTTACTGTTCGTTTGATTATTATTATTAACAAAAAAAATAATAAATAAATAAATAAATAAAGAAGAAATATCTGTTCGAGAAGCTTTATGGTGATGATGTTGGTTTGAGATGATGAATGATGATGTTTGTTGCGGATAACAAGGAGGCACAGCGCCTACCTTCGTCACAACGGATCGACATAAGGTGTTAATCTTCTTTTTATTTATTTTGTTAAGTTTTTCTGCTTATGTTTATTTGATAGTTGTTCAATCTGCTTGTTTTGCTTAGATCAGTATTTAAGTTTAGTTTTGCTTAGTTTTTAATTGTTGGATTAATATAGTTTCTACTGCTCTTGTTTTATTTGGATTGATTTTTATGGTTTGCTATTTTTAGTATAAGTTATTTTGATTATTTGCCTAACTAGTTGTCAGTTTTTTTTTATTTATTTCGTCTTAATATTTGGCTTATTTGGTCTTGATTCTGTTTTTTTGATATTGCTTAATCTGTTTAGTTTAGTTTATTTGAGATTTGTTTTTGAATGCCTGTTTGATAAGTTTGGTTTATTTAAGTTTTTGCATATTGATATTTGGCTTATTTGGTGTAGCTTATTTTGCTTTTGAATATACTGCTTATTGTTATTTAGCCTGAGTTTATTGCTTTGTTGTGATAAAAACAACAGACACTTTGGTTTGTTTAATTTAAAATATGTCCAAAAATAAAAAGTCAAAACAAAATAAATATTGTCTGTCTTGGGACTCGAACCCAGGACCTCTCGTCTAACAGTGAAGCGCCCCAACCACTAGATCTAGTAGTCTTTTTGTGTTTACTTTGCTTCATTAATTTAATATAGGGAAGTTAATATTTGGCAGATTTTATTTAATTAAATTAGTTTAATTAATATTAGGTATAATTAAATTTAATATAAAAGCTTTGTTTTGCTTTCAATTTTTCTTTAATCTTGTATTTAGAAAAATATATAAAAAGACAAAAAAAAAATTATTTCTTTATAATAGTTTTTATAAGTTAGATTTATATCTAAATTTTGCTTATTGCTTGATTTTGTGGTTTTCTTTCTTTTGTTTAAATTCATTTTTAAAATTTTAATTAATATAAGTTAGATTTAGTTTACTTTGTTTTAAAATAATTTTTATAAAATTTCGTTTATAAGTTAAATTAGTTATTAAGTTTTATATTTTTTTTTAATTAGTTTAAATTAGTTTTATATTCAAGTTAAGTTTTATATTGTCAACTAGTTTTAAATTAGTTTTTAAATTTAATTAGTTTTAAAATAGTTTTATTTAAATTAGATTTTAATATTAAATAGTTTTTAAATAGTTCAAAAAATACCAAAAAATATATCGCGACCAAAAACAAAGTAAGTCGTAACGTTAATTGGAAATCAATACGAGTGAGTCGAGGAAAAACGAACATTAATTGTTAAACCCTAGTAAAATCCCTTTATCAGGTATCCTTAGGATACTCATATATGATTCTAGATCATATCCATTGGTGAGTAAGGGTTCAGAATAATGAAGACTTGGTGCAAAGCTTGTCAAAATTCTGAAGCCTTGAGGCACTGTAATGTGTACTTATACTTCTTTATTAAACAGCTTGTTGTCTAGATTCAGATGTTTAGTACACATTGCCAAGACTAAATGACCATAGCTATGGGAAAGGTAGGGATGGTGACTAGGGTATGCTTATTTTCTTGGGTTGACCAGGTGCAGGGTGGCTTATGTGTTAACTTTTTGTGTTTAGAACATTGCTGAATGGAGGATCTTGAGTGTTTGTGTATCTACCTTGTGTATACAAGGATGTGCATTAGAGCAGAGCTATTTAGCATTGGTCTCTTCCTGATTAGTCTAATACCCCTAGGAATGTTTCCCCTGCTTTCACCTTTTGATTCCCCTGCTTGATCAACATTCCCCTGTTTGACCGATGACCGACAATACAGTTACCCTGCTTATAGCCGTTGGGCCTGCTTGCTAAAATTTTGGTTAGGGAATATTTAATTCTTTTCAAAAGATATTTAAGGCGCTTTCTTCGCTGATTGGTAATCTTTTCTTTATTATTTCATACAAATTACTTTTTTATCAAGATTTATCTTTGATATTTTTGCAATTTGAAAATTTGGTCCAATCACAGCTCTTTAATTCGCCTATAAAAACTTAATTCCCTTCACCAGCAGGTCCATCTCTCTCCTTCGATCAAATCCCACCTAACTCTCACCATTATAAACCTTCAAACGTTTTCAACCTCTATCATGCCTCTCAAAATTGTTGCTAATCACAATCAAATTGCTTTATTACATGATGAACCAGCAGAATTCGTTGATGCAGTGGCTTTTCTAAAATCTTAGTATTTTAGAGTGGCTCTTCTCATCAATCCTAGGATTTACACCTCACACATCCAACAGTTTTGGTCTAAATCTATGACCAAAACAGTGGATGGAGAGGTAATAATTCAAAGCACAGTAGATGGTCATACCAAGGTGATTACACTTGCCTCCATCAAAGACAAGCTTATTCTAGATGATGAGGATGGGATAACCAACCTACCTGAGGCTGACATCTTTGAGGGTCTTGTTAAATTGGGGTACACTCTTTCTGATGATCAAAAATGTAAGTTTTCTAAAGTTCAGTTTGCCCCATATTGGAAATATTTGATTCATACAATATTACAATGTTTGTCACCTAAAACCAATGCTTTTAATGAATTTGGTAGTGAAGTTGCCTCTGCCCTGATTTGCTTAGAAACAGGGAGGAGGTACTGTTTTTCTCAAATGATTTTCAAAGGAATGGTTAAAAATGTTACAAGCAATACAAAATTTTGTATGTACCCAAGGTTTACAGAACTTTTGCTGAATATGAGTGAACATGGTCCTATCACACACAAAAACTATTTTTCAGCAACCAAATGATAGGTGTGTAAACATCCATCCTTTTACCACTTAATTACAATAATAACCAGGTCAAAACGTGTATTTTATGTCGTAAATGTCAGAATTATGAGTGGTTTGTGTTTTTTGTTGTGATTTAGGACGGAAATGTGAAAAGGGGATAAAACACGGGCTTTCACGGGCTTTTATCGAAGAAAAAGACAAAAGACGAAGTCAAGAAATCAAGAGTGCAAAAAGAACGGAAGTCCAAGGCCTATTCTAAAGGTTTATCGAAGAAAAAGTCCAAAGACGGAAGTTTAATAAAAGCCGAAGAACTCAAGTCTAAATTAATGAATAAATTACAAGACGAGTTTATTAATCCCGAGCCAAAAGTCGAAGAATTAAGAAGACGAGGACTAAACGAGAAATAAAGAAAGAAGAAAGAGAGGAGGAAGCTTCCACTAATCCTCTCCTCCTCCACTATAAATAGGATCATTAAGATTTCATTTGTTTTTGTTAGCTAATGTGACAATTAGTCTTTCCGCCATTTTTCTTTACTTGCACAACTTTAATTTCATGTCACTTTAAATATTTGTCTTGCACTTAATTTCTCTAATTCCAAGTAAGTTACTTTTATATTTGTTGAATCTTTATCTTTATTGTTAATCTCTCATCTACCTTTCTTGTGTTGATTTCATGTTTATGTTTATGTTAAGTTTTTGAGTTTTTATTGATAAGATTAAGCGGGTTTTGATTATTTTGGTTAATATTGTTAGGTTTATTGATTTGGATTGATAGATTATCATTAGTTGATCATTTGTGATTAGTCTTGCTTAATCTTTTGGTTTAATTTGATTAGTTTTGGTTAGATTCGTGTTCTATTTCTTTCCCGTGTTCTTCGCAATTTTTGTTTTCCCAGGTTATTCCGGATCAAGGCAGATTATTCCGGATGAAGGCTTTGTTGTGATTATTCCGAATAAGTGGATTATTCTGGATGAAAGTTATATTCCGGATAAACAATTTATTCTGGATGAAGCTATATTCCGGATGAAGCTCTTAGTCTAAATTATTCCGCATCAAGGCCATATTCCGAACCAAGCTGTTATTCCGGATCAACTGCTTATTCCGGATGAAGGTTTATTCCGAGTGAACTTGTTATTCCGAATCAACAGATATTCCGAACGAATGGTTTATTCCAGATGAAGCATCATTCCGAATGAACCCATTTATTCCGAACCATGCAACATTCCGAATCAGCCATTTATTCCGGATGAGTCTAGTATTCCGGATGAGTGTTTTGTTTGACTATTCCGAATGAAGGTTTTTGAGTTAATATTCCGGATGAATGTTTATTCCGAATGAGCAGGATATTTCGAATGAGCCATTTTAGTTTATTTTAAGGTTATGTTTTTAAGTTTTTAACTTTATTTTTCCCGCCTTTTTACTTAGTCGCACTTTAAGTTTACTTGCCTTAGATTTATTTTAAGCTTGCCTTTAGTTTAAGTTTTAAGTTTGCGTTATTTACTTTAACTGCCTTTTAACTTTTCGTCACGCTTTAATTTCCCGTCATTTATTTTTAATCATTTTCAGTTTTAATTACTTTACATTTACTTTTAGGTTTGTGCACTTTCATTTTCACTACAACGACAAATATTTTTTTCACCAAAAGACAGCTGAATCGCACATTCTTCCCTTTTTCAATTCGAAGAGACTGGAACAACGATATTTTCTTACTAGGCAAAAGTCTTGTATCAAATGGCGCCACTGCCGGCTCTTTTCGTAAAGATTAACGGTTTTCTGTGAGAGACGCGTTGCTTTTTGGGATCCGTTCACTTGTGAACGTTATTTTACTTGCTTAAAAATTTTCAAAAAATCCATAAAAATTAAAAATTGTTAAAAATCCATAAAAATTAAAAATTTTCAAAAATCCAAAAAGATTTTATTTTCTTTATAGTGTATATATATTCTCTTTGTGTTTGGTATCTTTTTCTTTTTCTTTTGCAGGTGTATGCGTACTAGATCTTCAAATTATCTAGAGCCCGAGACTCGTGAAGATTTAGCTATGGCAGGTGTGAACAACAACAATAATCCACCGCACCTCAACAATAACAACAACAATGTTCTTCCACAGCCCGATCTTCGGACAATGGAGGAGCTTTTTCAACCAACAATGTTTGGACGAGGAGGACCGATTGCGCCGATGCAAATCACGGCTCTAGAGTTTTCGTTGAAGCATCACATGATCCAACAAGTGCAAACTAACCCTTTTCGCGGATTGCCGGATGATGATGCCAACAAGCACCTCGACAAATTCATTACTATTACTCAAAGCATGAAGTTTCCTGGTGCTACTATGGATGTTCTTCGCCTTCAACTCTTTCCACATACTTTATCACACCACGCCGAAAAATGGTTTGATCGTCTCCCGAAGAATTCCATTCATACTTGGGACAACATGACTCAACGATTTTTGTCGTGCTACTTTCCACCATCCATGGTCACGAGCCTTCGAAATCAAATCAACGGTTTCATGCAAGAACCCGATGAATCTCTCTCTGATGCTTGGGAAAGATATAATGTTTTGATCGATCGATGTCCAAACCACAACATGCTTCCCGTTACCTTAATTGATACTTTCTACAACGGTTTGACTTTTTGTGATCGTGATATGATTAATGCAGCCACCGGTGGCACATTTATGAAAAGAAGACCCGAGGAGTGTAGAGAGCTTATTGAGAACATGACTACTCATCACAAAAATTGGGATTCCTCCGCTTCTTCAAGGAACAACCCGAGATTCAATGTCTCTTCTACTTCATCAAACCCCGACATGACCGAATTCACCCGCATGATGGCTGAAATGAAAAAAAATATTTTGCTCATCGCTACAAAGCAACAACAAGTTAAAGCTGTAGCAACTCCTTGTGAGACATACGGCGGTCCTCACTCATACACTGATTGTCCTTCTACTCAAGGAAATCCGAAAAACATGTATGCGGCTTATGGTAACTATTCACCAGAAAATTACCAAGCCCGACCTCAAGGGGATCGAAATTTGCTAAGTTACTGGTCTAACAACTATCTTTCACCCGGTTTTTCTCCTCAAAACCACAACCCCAACAACAATTACAATTGAAGCAACCAAATCCCACCTCGAGCTTCTAATCCTTATTACCCACCCGCTCAACAAGCCCCACCCATCAATCAAGATGTTGAAGCCTTAATGAGAATCCAAGGAGAGCAAATTAAGAATCTGCAAAGCCAAATTATCAATTTGATAGGGGATATCACTAAGCAAGGGAATGACATTAGATCCGAGCTTCGAAATGATATACAATCCTCCTTCAGCAATCAAACGAATGATTTGAAGAATATGCTGGCTAGTTTCTTACCCACCACTCAACCTCTACTTCGGGCTCTCTACCTTCAAACACTGTCACCAACCCGAGAGCGAATGTGAGTGCTATTACTACCCATAGTGGAGCAAATTTAGTAGGACCATCTATACCACCCCCAGTTACACCATCTACACCTCCTCCACCACCATTTATCCCTACTACTCCCACACCTAGTATTAGTTCACCATTACCGTCTCCGCCTCGTCATGAAGAAGTACCCAAGAAGAATCCTCCAACCCCACCTTCCACCTTTAACCATTCAACATCTCAACCTTCACCTTCTACACCTCCACCACCCAACCCAAGAATTCCTTACCCTTCTCGACTCAACAAGGCTAGAATTTTGACTAAGAATGACATTCAAGTCTCTAACTTTTTGAACAAGATTGCCGGCATGACCGTCACCTTTACCCTGGTTGAAGCTCTTTCCCAAATGCCACAATTTGTCAAGATGTTTAAGGAATTGCTTAGTAAGAAGGAGAAGATGGTCGAGTTTGTTAATACTCGCTTGAATGAAAATTGCTCTGCAATCCTTCTTAATGAACTTCCAGAAAAACTTGGAGATCCCGGTCGTTTTGTGCTACCTTGTACTTTTAACCAAACCGACGAATTTACTGCCTTAGCCGATCTCGGGGCAAGTATAAATTTGATGCCTTTCAGTGTTTGTAAAAAGTTATCATTGCCCGACCTTACACCCACCAAGATGACTCTTGAGCTAGCTAATCGAACTCTCGCTTACCCCGTTGGTATTGCCGAAGATGTGTTCATTAAAGTTGGCACCTTCACTTTTCCGGTCGACTTTGTCGTTGTTGATTATGAAATGGACCCTCGTATTCCGTTAATACTTGGACGCCTATTTTTGAGAACCGGTAAAGCTTTAATAGATGTGGATAAATGTCAACTCATCTTAAGAGTCGGGGATGATTCACAAGTTTTTGAAATGGGGAAGCTTACAAGCAAATATAATGGAAGAGAATCGGCGAATATGATTAATGTGCTTGATGATTTTGTCGTCTACAACAATCCTCTATTCGATTCTTACAATGATAATCCACTTTTTCAAGATGATGTGGATGATTCTCTCTCTAATTTGGAACCTTCACCCATTTATGATTCTCCATCGATCTATGATGCTTATGATGATGATTCTAGTTCCGATGGAGATGATTATGATGATTTTACTTCCAAGTATCCCGACATGCCCACTTATGATGATTTTGATGAGGCCGATACTCTTTCGAGTGATTCTTCTCATGATGAAGATCCTCCGCCTACAACACTTGATCCTACTTTGGATGACTACTCATTTGAGGAAGACTTTTCTACTTTTCTCAATACATACTTCCCTCATGAGATTGATGCCCCTCCTTTGGACTTTGATGATTATGGTCTTCATCCTTTTACGGATTTGAAGAAAATTCTTTCAAAGGAGACGACACCAGACGACACCAACATCCGCAGCACGTATGTTTTGACACCTCTTTGTCCACCTTCTGAGGACGAGGTTGTGCATTTTCTTAGCGAATCTTCTTCAAATTCTGCTGAGCCTGAGTGTTATTTTCCCCTAAAGGAAAAGGTGTTCGACCCCGGTATCGATATTCTTCAGCCATCTAAGTATCCATCTGATGAAATAAAAGGAAAGATTTTTGGAACTACTGGAGAGATATGCTTGCACCTCTTCACCCTTTCTACCACCGTGCTCCATATTTGCTTAAGGGAACCTTGCCTACTCTTCTTTGGCTTGCCTTGTTCGCCTTAAGCTTGTGTTATTTGATGGACGAAAACTATGTCTTTGATCCCGGTGGATGCTATTCAAGGTTCTTTCCATGATAATCAAGGTCGAGTCAGGCTCACGACTCGGTGAACAAAAATCAAGCGCCTCTTGGGAGGCAACCCAAGTATCTATCTTTTCGCTATCTTTTATCCTAAGTGTAGGGGAGAGCCGTTGGTGTTTGCTATTTCCTCTCTTCTCATATTCAGGATTCGAGCGTTCAATGATCCACTCTTGATGATTTTTGACGACCCGTGATTCCGTGTTTCTGTCTTCCCGGTTCTATCCTAAACTCTTTTCGATTCACTATTTTATATTTCTCAATATTAAAATAGGAATCTCGTTAGTTGTCTTTTCCTTAGCAATATTTAAACAACGTGCACAATGTCCTAAGTGTAGGGGAGTTTACTCCCACATGCTTAAACATTGAGGACAATGTTTATATTAAGTGTAGGGGGGACTTCTATCGAAGTTAAGTGGCCTTTTCCTTGTATTTGTTCTCATTTTAACCGGAAAATCAATATTTCGACATTTGTCAAAATTTTTAATCTATTTTGGCCTAGTAGTTTTACCTTTGTAGAGTTATTTTCTTTCTTTACTAGATTAAATTTTAATAAAGTGGTTTTAATTTTCATCGTTGTGAATCTTTTGACTCAACCCGAGTTTACTTATCTAAGTTTACTCTAGCTAGTATCCTTAACGTGTTTAAGTCAAGTTTTGCTAGGCTTTTATATAGGGAGCTTTAAAACGCGAAAGTCTTAACTCTCACGGGTTAAGAACAAGAACTTTTCGCAAGTTCCTATAATTGATCCTAGAGAGTCGTTTATCAAGGGAACTTTAAAATGCGATTTCTAAACTTGAAAAAGTCTAAGAATTTGCAAGATCCTATAGATGACTCGAAAACCCAAAACTTTGATTTAATTGGCTAAGCATCCACGAGTCTCATTCTTTGAGATTTTAAATTGTGGAGAACGAGAGATGATAGAGTCAATTATAAGTTTGGTATCCTTTCGTGAATGTATGTGAGTTAATTATAAGCCTATTCTCTCATCGCTTGCTAATAAATTTATCTGCAATAAATAAGGTTGTACGATTTGAAAAGTTACTTAGCTTCTAGCCCAAGATCGTTTAAAAGTTGCTCGGTATTGATTAGAGTTCATATCCAATGCATAACTTAGTGAAGCGGGATGCGAAGATTGGCGAGTCCGAAAAGGCCCTAACAAGGCATGAGGGCTACATTTTGTTGCTAAAGATCCCAAGTGATGTGAAGAATCATTTATCAAAAATCAATATGAAGGATCGAGACACACGACGAAAAGCAAATATTCTCGTAAAGATCATGGAGAAGTCTATCCAAAAAGTCCCTAACAAGGTATGAGGATAAATAGATCCAAGTCCTAAAAGGAGGCGGATCGTTGTATATCAAAGTCCAAAATAAAGATTGGAGAAAAAAGAAGAAGTCGTGGTCCAAATATGAAGAATCTCTCAAAACTTCAAGTGAAGAAATTCCTATTATGAAGAGAAGACCATTATTTCATGAACGTCTCTCAAGATTTGAAGTATGAATTCACTGCCAAATATCGGTCCGAGAAAGGTCTCAAATCGTGAAGGGAGTTATGCTAAGATATGAACTTTATGAGGTCCCGAGAAGCAGTTTTAAAAGATTTTGTCCTTTAGCTAACTATTGATTAAATCGTCCCACTTTATTTTCAGCCTTAATAACTATCGAAATAAGTCAACAATACATCCTCGTGATCATTCAAGACAATAATAAAATATAAGAGATACACCTAGGAATAAGGGAGTCTAAGTGAATAATTGGCCCACATGAGTTCATGTTAGTTTGCTAACTTATAATAACAATGATCTCGTTTTTAAGCTTGGTATGGGGAACGTGAAACTTGAGGATGATAATCATTCACGACATTCCAAAACCCAAAGGTAAGTTTTTTATTTCTTTACTTGTTTTGTTATTTTTTATCTCTTTAATAAAGGCCAATGTGGATTGATTATGATGGAAAATGTAAAACATGCTTTGTAACTAATGCATTGCATGAGGGCATTGCAATGGTCAAGTGTAGGGGATTTGATAGGTGTGTAAACACCCATCCTTTTACCACTTAATTACAATAATAACCATGCCAAAACGTGTATTTTATGTCGTAAATGTCGGAATTATGCGTGGTTTGTGTTTTTGTTGTGATTTAGGACGAAAATGTGAAAAGGGGAGAAAACACGGGCTTTCACGGGCTTTTATCAAAGAAAAAGACAAAAGACGAAGTCAAGAAATCAAGAGTGCAAAAAGAACGGAAGTCCAAGGCCTATTATAAAGATTTATCGAAGAAAAACTCCAAAGACCGAAGTTTAATAAAAGCCGAAGAACTCAAGTCTAAATTAATGAAGAAATTACAAGACGAGTTTATTAATCCCGAGACAAAAGTCGAAGAATTAAGAAGACGAGGACTAAACGAGAAATAAAGAAAGAAGAAAGAGAGGAGGAAGCTTCCACTAATCCTCTCCTCCTCCACTATAAATAGGATCATTAATATTTCATTTGTTTTTGTTAGCTAATGTGACAATTAGTCTTTCCATCATTTTTCTTTACTTGCACAACTTCAATTTTCATGTCACTTTAAATATTTTTCTTGCACTTAATTCCTTTAATTCCAAGTAACTTACTTTTATGTTTGTTGAATCTTTATCTTTATCGTTAATCTCTCATCTACCTTTTTTGTGTTGATTTCATGTTTATGTTTATGTTAAGTTTTTGAGTTTTTATTGATAAGATTAAGTGGGTTTTGATTACTTTGGTTATTATTGTTAGTTTTATTGATTTGGAATGATAGATTATCATTAGTTGATCATTTGTGATTAGTCTTGCTTAATCTTTTGGTTTAATTTGATTAGTTTTGGTTAGATTCGTGTTCTATTTCTTTCCCGTGTTCTTCGCAATTTTTGTTTTCCCAGGTTATTCCGGATCAAGGCAGATTATTCCGGATGAAGGCTTTGTTGTGATTATTCCGAATAAGTGGATTATTCCGGACGAAGGTTATATTCCGGATAAACAATTTATTCCGGATGAAGCTATATTCCGGATGAAGCTCTTAGTCTAAATTATTCCGCATCAAGGCCATATTCCGAACCAAGCTGTTATTCCGGATCAACTGCTTATTCCGGATGAAGGTTTATTCCGAGTGAAATTGTTATTCCGAATCAACAGATATTCCGAACGAATGGTTTATTCCGGATGAAGCATCATTCCGAATGAACCCATTTATTCCGAACCAAGCAGCATTCCGAACCAAGCAGCATTCCGAATCAGCCATTTATTCCGGATGAGTCTAGTATTCCGGATGAGTGTTTTGTTTGACTATTCCGAATGAAGGTTTTTGAGTTAATATTCCGGATGAATCTTTATTCCGAATGAGCAGGATATTCCGAATGAGACATTTTAGTTTATTTTAAGGTTATGTTTTTAAGTTTTTAACTTTATTTTTCCCGCCTTTTTACTTAGTCGCACTTTAAGTTTACTTGCCTTAGATTTATTTTAAGCTTGCCTTTAGTTTAAGTTTTAAGTTTTCGTTATTTACTTTAACTGCCTTTTAACTTTTCATCACGCTTTAATTTCCCGTCATTTATTTTTAATCATTTTCAAATTTAATTACTTTACATTTACTTTTAGGTTTGTGCACTTTTATTTTCACTACAACGACAAATATTTTTCTCACCAAAAGACAGCTGAATCGCACATTCTTCCCTTTTTTAATTCGAAGAGACTGGAACAACGATATTTTCTTACTAGGCAAAAGTCTTGTATCACCAAACATACTACTAAACTGTTCACCACACTTCTTGCACCATCTCCACAATTTTCTGGCAGGGCTATTCCACTCACTTCAATCATGATGAAACAAATCAGACAGGAAGAAGCCAAGACAAAAACAGCCACACACAAACCCTCTGATGCCCCTGCCAAGAAACTACCCCCTGCCAGTACTCTACCCCATGCTGATCCAAAACATGAAAGGAGAACTAAATCCAGGTTTGCCAGGTCTCCCTTGCCTGGTAAATCTTCACAAGTAGCAGAGAGGAGAGCCTCCAAAAGGTTGGAGCACACTGAGGGTTTGGCTGCCACTACTGTCTCATCCTCAAGGGGTGAGCAGGATAGTGACACCATCAGTAAGTCCTCTCCCTCACTCAGTGATACCCAACAAGGGGAGAAATTCCCTTCTAGGGTTGAGAGCAGCATGCAGCCAATGACCATCTTGGAATTGATGAATATGTGCATGAGCTTGAAAAATCAAAATGCACAACTTGTACAAACTGTCAAAAAGCAAGGTCTGGTTATCAGTAATTTGGAAACCAGACTTGCTACACTTGAGGGGAGGAGAAAGCCCAAGCTTATCATATCTACAGATGAGGATGCTTCCTAAGGGGAGGAAGTTCCTAATACAGAATAATCTACTCAGTGGTATGAATATCCTTGTGGTCAGGGTCTAGAACAAGGAAAGGTAGAAAGTGCTGAGAAAGGGACGGAGAAAGGGAGTGCTGAGAAAGGAAGTGATAAGGGGAGTGCCACAAAAGAGATTGCTCAAACATTGTTGACTATGGGCAATCAAGAAGCAGCCCCTGCTTCAAAACTTTCTCCTGATGTAACTGATCCCACTGCTGTAAGTCTTTCCCCTGCTAAGCCTATCACTCAAACATTTGTTAGGAAGAAAAGGCGACCAGCTCAGAAGGGAATTACAATTAGAGAACCTACACCTAAAGCCAAACCAACACCAGCAGTGGATCCAAAAGACAAGGGAAAAGGGATCATGGTTGAACAACCCAATAAGAAAAAGTACAAGCACAGAACTCCTGAACAGCAAAGGGCTCAAGAAGAGTATGATGAACGGGTAGCTCTCAGAATGCAACAAGAGGAGATTGATATGCAGGATCAGAGAATACAAAAGATGAGACCAGAGAGATGCTTAAGTAGATTGAAATCATGCATAGAGAGTTAGATAACAGGGTGCCTCATGTTCAATAGTTTCTAAATCAATGGGAAAAGGAGTTGGTGAATGCTCCTTTAGAAGACAGGTATGAATTGATTTGTCTAGTTTACAGGTATCAAAATGAATATCTGGAAAGAAGGGCAAATCGGATTCAGAAGGAAAAATATTTGAAGTCTGAGAAGGGGAGGCTTGCACACTACAAAGTTTTGCTCAAAAGACATAAGAAGTGGACTGATGGTAATTTCAGTAACATGACCTTTGAAGAGATAGAGCAAGCAGTCAGACCAGTTCTAAGAGAGTTAAATATGGAAGACTTCATGGCTATCAACTCTCCTGAGGAAGCTGAGTATCTCAGAAGGCAAAATGAAGTATTACAGAAAGCTAGGGAATCTAGAAAAAGAAAGGCTGAAGGAATAACATTGGAAACTACACAAGCATGTGCATCATCCCAAGTAGGTGCATCATCACAAGCAGGTGTATCACATCAAGCAGGTGCAAGTTTTCCAGCAATTGAGAGATCTGTACTCAATGCACAAAGGGCAGCCAAAAGACTCAAGAGGATGGAAAAAGTTGGTATAGTTACTAAGAAGACTCAACGTCCCTCAAATGAAGAAATTGATAAACAGCTAATTGTGCAAGCAAATGATGAAATCTCACCTAATGAGCTTGGGAAGAAATTTGCCATAGTGGAATATGTTGTTTATGAACACAGGGGGATGACTTGGTGGAAGCTTACAAGAGCTGACAATACAGCACAGACATTTCTAAGTCTAGATGTCATGTTTCAAACTTTGGATAGTGAGGATGATGAGACTGTAATTATACATAGTCTCATCGTCCAAATCGGGCATAAAACGCTTAAAATATCATCAAAATACCCAAATATATGCTTGTGTTTGTTCATTGTGTATGTTAGGTACGGATATCGTGAAATCAACAAAAGATCACAAGAATGAAGCAAAAACGAACACGAGAAACGAAGCCGCACAAAGAACCGGACCCGAATGCTGATTTTCCTTTGAAGTCCTTGAAGTTTGAAGAATTAGCAACTTTGGTCCCTCATTTTTGAAGACTTGGCAAATTCATCCCTTGAAGATCAACAAAGTTTCATGAAATGCCCTTATTTCTAATTGATAAAATATTTAGGGGCTGTTTGGTCATTAAGACAAACTACTTTACAAAGGAATTTGGGTTATGTGCTACCAATCTTTAAATGCAAGATGTATGGAAGCATGGGGACCAGTTCTGCCAAACCACTAAAACCTATCCAAACAATCCCACTCTTACACCTCATGTTTACCCACCCATAACCCGAAACCACCCCAACCCACCAAGTTTATTAATAATTTTTAAATTATTATAAACTAATCTCTTATTAAGCCGGGAACACATACTGTTTCCATTTTTTCCTAATTTTTCCCAGCTCAAACACTAAAAACCCTAATTCAAAATTAAGCCCAAATCAAAACCATGGGATTAGCATTGCTCCATATTGGTGATTAATGTTATTTTGGACATTCCCACATCCTCAAAACTGGTCCCCCTCCCCTCGCACATCCTACCCACGTGTCCCCTGACCCAATTTTCCTCCCCAACACCCCAAGCAGACAATCTCAACGGCTGAAATGACAAACTTGTTCCCAAAGTCTTGATAAACGACCAAGATGAAGAGTACTAGCTGGAATCACATGGGATGGCAGCATCCTTCACAAGAGACCACTTTGACCAAGAACAATATTCAAAAGGCAAGGGCAGTTTTGGTTTATCATACATTAGGGTTTAGAATTCTAGATTCTTCTTTTTAGCAGTATATAAAGAGGCCCAGAATGTGGAGTACCCTTTGTTCCAACTTGTAACTTTTTTTTATGATTAATGAAAATGAAAGTTAAAATTATTTTGCAAGTTGTGTTCCAAGTTTATTTACTTGTTTGATAGTTTAAACCTTTTATGTTTATTGCAAAGTAGATTAAGTTTCATCAAAAAATTTTAGGTTTGTTCAAAGTTTAACAGCTTAATATTTTTTTGAGAACCAAAAGCCATAAGCTTGGATAAGCTAAGCTGACAACTCAGTTTATGCTAAGTCTTTTAGTTTTTGTTAAATTCTGTTTTGAATCATCGGTTTGATATTGGTTGTCTCAAAGATTTTTCATGAATTGTGTTTCCGGTCTTATTTGTAACCTCACTGTTTGCTTAAACAAGTAATAAGTTGTTTGACAAACAACTTATTAACTGTTTATGTAAGCTTGTTTCGTTCTTCTCTTGGTGTATGTGCAGGGTCATAAAGGAGTTATGATTCGTCGATGTCGTTGATATTTTTATCGGTTCTTGATGTAGTGGTTTTACTACTCTTTAGGAAAAGAGAGCAAAAGTGGTAAGTATTAAGTGTTGGTTTAGGAAAACCGAGCACTAATGACCCAAAGTGGGGATCGTTCTCAAGGAGGCTTAGTGTGTGTGTAATGAATTGATTAACTTTGTGATTATATTTGTGAGAAAGAAAAATAGAAATGGGATAAGAATAGAATGACGGTTACGATGTCGTATTAAACTAAGACGAAAAAGGTGTACATGTAAAACCGTAAAAAGCACTAAAATTAAAATTTCACCCTAAAAATTCCCAAAAATCAATAAAAATCCACAAAAATATTTTAAGAGTTTACAAGAAATCCAAACTTGCGAAAACCTTTTAATTAATTAAATATTAACTTTTTAATGCTAATTAAAGCCCTAAAAATCAATATTAACTATTAAAAAGTTCAAAACAAGATCTTAAAGTTTGTAAACCTTTAAAATAACCTAATTAAGCTAAAAAGTGTTTTTCAAAATTCTAAAACCACTAAAAACTATTTTTAAACAATTAAAAACTATTAAAAACTAATAAAACTTAAATTAATTCTAGAAAATATTTAAAAGACTCTAAAAAAATTTGGAAAGTTGCAAAATTCTTAATTAAGTGTCTACAATCTAGGAAAAATATAAAAACTTAGAAAATCAGACTTTTAATTTTTAACAATAAAATAATATTAAAATATTATTAAAAATCTAAAAATCATAAAAATTTCTAAAAAGTTGCAAACTAGCTTAATTTAACCTAAATAACTCAGAAATGAACTTGAAATTACCTAAATACCCTTAATGGGCCTAGAAAATGGGCTAAACCCAAGACAGATCCTTAATGGGCCAAATTTGAGCCCAAAATGAAAAAGTGCCCAAAATAAGCCCAAAAAGAACTATTTGACTCAAAATTTGATTTTAAACAACTTTTTCCAAAGGCCCAAAAGCTGAAAGTGTGAAATAAGCTAGCTTATACCAAACAGCTTATTCTTAATGGGCTTTTTGGCCCATTAAGCTATAAGCTAATGCCATAAGCTCAAATTAGACACACAAGATTCTTTTGTCCTAAATAAGACTTCCGTAAAAAGAAATTTGAAATAAGCCCAAGGAGTAAGCCTGAAAATGCAATAAGCAATCTATAGAAAATGACAAAATAGTGGTTTTGAGTTCTAGGCCACCCCAAGAGTTGATTCAAGTTTCTAAAGCTTTTAAATGACTTCAATACGCTAAATCAACAAAAAGTTTTCAAATAAGCTGACTCAATAAGCTGGAAAAAGCAAATAAGCACTTATGAAAAAGTCAAATAAGTTGGTTTTCTAGCAAAAAGTCAAAGTCAAAGTCCAATAAGCTCCAGTCTAATCAAATGGGTCAAATAATGAAGATCTATCACAAAAAATAAGTTGTTGCAGGTCTGGATAAGCTAAAATAGCTTATTGATAAGCTGATGACAAATTAACACTAGCAGGGGCTAGTTTTGGGTGTTGAGCAGTGGAAACTTTTTCCACTGCTTGACTTGTTTGACTTTTTGTCTTTAGTGACTTTTTTGGAGATTCAGATTTCACAAAGGCACCCAAATGATCTTTGGATCAAAAGGATTCAATAACAATCAAAAAATCACAACCACAATCACCCAATTGATACAGTTAATTCAATAAAGCACCAGATCTAGCACAGACTTGAACAAATAAGCAGATTAGGTTCAATAAGCACTTTTAGCACAATTCAGCCAACCAAACTCAACCAAATGCATACACAATCTATATTAAACTTAAATAAGCAAGTCTAAACAGGTTTCATGCAATGATTTAAAGTTATAAGCAAGATTCCAGCTAATGAATGTTACTGATGAACACTAACACATGCAGTTTTATACTTTGCTGATGTATTTGACCAACAAGCCAGATTCAAACCTCAAGATCTATCACATATGTTATAATAATGATGTTTTAACAACTCTTAACCCTAAGCATGCACAAATACTAGATTTCACCAAAATCTTAGGTCAAAAACAGTTAAATTCAACAAGTTATAGCAAATTGTAAGATTTGAAGTTTCAAACCCAAAAACTTGCAGCAAAACACTCTCAACTAAGCATATATCAGATATAGAGCACAAACACAAACTTTCCACAACACAATAACAAGATTTCAACTCAAACAGGTAGACCCAAACACCCTTTTAACTTTTCAAAGCAAATTTTAAACAAGTAAAAGTGTGATTCAGTTTACCCAATGATTAATCTAGCATACTAACAACATTAACATGCAAGATTAAGCAGATTCAAGCCAAGAAAACAACAAGAACAACAATAGAGCACAAATCCACAAAAAATCCAATTTTTATCAGATTTTCAAGGTTTCAAGACAAACCTCATGGATGTACATCCACACCCACGAATTTATGAGCTTATGTGCTAGCAAGAACAAGCACAAGCTTCCAATAACAACCCTGCTAAGATTCAACAAGGTTAGAAGCACAAAATCAAAACAGAAAGGTGACTTTTTGGAAAATAAACTTGATTAATGCAACTTCTTGTACCCACTCTTGATTATCCCCAAGATATGAACTTCACAACACCTTAATATCACAATTAGGATGCTATGATCAGCTTATATCCCAAGAATTCCAAGATGTACCAAGAAAACTTAGCAAAATATCAAGTTTTGATCCAATGTGTAATTTCTTACACAAGGTTTAAAAAACGTTTTTAGGTTCAATATCAGTTAACTTATAACAATAACAAGCTAAGAATTAAGTGGCACTTCGTCTTTCTTCAACAAAACTCAACACACTTTCATTAACAGAAAAGAGGATTTACAAGCTGTTGAACAAGGAAAAACCAAAAGCAGGTAAAATGTAAAGCCTATGTGCTATATATAGGCATACAATGTATCTAGAAATGCAAAGGAAAACGTAAACCCTAGCTTTGAACTTCCAAAAATCCCTTGAAGCTTGTTTGAATTCTAGTGAATCATGTGACTTCTTCTTGTTGTTTAGTGATAGCTGGCAAGTGAAAAGAGGATCCAAGGGCTTGTATGAAGCTTAGGATGTAAGCACAATTATGGGACGTTGGATGACTGGCTCTTCTTTGTCTTCTTCCTCTTAGACGTAGCAGGGGAGGTCCCATGCAGCATGTGGGTTGGTGGGGTGTCATGTTTAAGGTTTGGGATATGTTTAAGAGATCATTAATCATAAATCTGGATAATATTGGGGCTTAAGTTTTGCTTAATTAAAAAGCCCTAATCTTTTTCTTGAGTGAATAGTGTGACGTTTGATCCAGATTTGGGTTTAAAAATGTGTTAAGCGCCAAGTTTTAACTAATCTGTTAGGATTAGTTATTTAAATTAGTGAGTGGATAACTGATGTGGAGGATTGGTGGGATGTGATTGGAGGAGAGGAGTGAGTGGGACAGGTGTCACCCATTGGTTGGTCTAGGTAAGAATTGTGTCGGCCAGTATTAAACCCCCATCTTTATTGAACTTGTCTTTCTCTTCAAAACCTTGTCAACGCCTATTTTCTTCACAACAACTTTTGCTTCTTTACACTTTTGCCCCAAAATGTTTGATAAAGTGAATTCAGGGGTAATTCTTGCCATTTTGTGATTTTTGAAGGACTGTTTTGGCATATTGTTGATGGATTATGGTCTTTACTTGTATAATTGGCATTTTGGAGGACTGAAATTGCCAAGTCTTCATTTAGGAGGGACCATTCTTGCCAAATGTTGAAAGTCAAGGGTCCTTTTGGTAATTTTGGGATTTTCAAAGGACCAAACTTGTAATTTCTTATACTTTGAAGGACTTCATGATATATTTGACTTTGTGGAGGATAATGGTTGACAATTTAGCTTTGTTGAGGGGCTAAACTTGTCAATTCTTCAAAGTGGAGGGCCCTTTTTGTAATTTTGACAAACTTTAGGGACCAAAATTATAATTATGAAGATATAAGGGTATAAAGTGTCAATTATTCCATATTGGAGGACCCTTCTTCATAATTCTTCAAATCTTCAAGGGTTTTTCTTGGGAAAGTCTTCATTAGGGCTTGGTTCAATGTGTGGTTTCGTTTCCCGTGTTCGTTTTTGCATGATTCTTGTGATCTTTTGTCATTTTCTCAATATCCCTACCTAAAATACACAAGCAACAAACACAAGCATATATATGGGTATTTTGATGATATTTAATGCATTTTAAGCCCTTTTTGGACGATGAGACTATGTATAAAAGTAGTCTCATCACTCCCCCATACTAAACCATTGTCGTGCCCTCACGCAATGCTAGAATAAAGTATCGTAGCATCTCCAAAATTCATTTTTATTCACTTTATTGAATGATAAACTAGCTACACTACTACTATTGCTACTACTACTTGCGTTTTAGACATAATGTATGATTTTCATCGCAAAATGGGACGTTTAGGTTCATAGAATAAGAACACGTGAATGCTTCGTTAGAAATAATTTCATCGTCCTCGATTTTCACCCCAATTCCATGCCAAGCGTGCAACGAGATCATTGTCATTATAAGTTAGTTATGCTAACACTACTCATATGCCCTAATCACGTACTTATCCTCCCATTTTCCTAAGTTGTATCTCTTATATTTTATTTTGTCTTGAATGTTTCACGAGGATACATTGTTTGACTTATGTGATAATAGAGATTTAGGTCTAAAAGTAGAGTCCTAACGGTGTAACCAAGACCATCAAATCAATAACCCCTCCCAATAGACAACGATGTCAAAAAATTAAGTCAACAAGAAGAATCGATAAACACGGTTTTATAACGGTTTTGAACATGAGACTTATTACCAAGACTTTTATACGCCCCCTAACGGAAGGGCCTTATTATCTTGGTTTATCTCCATCTTTTATTCAACTTCACCATGAAGCTTTTATTATGACTTCGGTCTTGCCTTGCCTTTTATTATCCACCTCATCGGTAGTTTTATTAGCCAAAGACGTATATCCTCACGCTAAGGCGACTTTTGGATCTTTAAAGCTTCGAATATTAAGGCTTGATTCACTTTCAATTTTGCATAGATTTTTCGGCCTTGTGGGGCTTCAAATTGTTTGCTTGATTTAGGTGAGCACTTGAAATCTTATTATTGGGTGAAGCTTTTGATTATTCGGGTGCCAATACTTCAAAACCGTGACGCTGGTGATACCTTAATGTCTTCCCAATTTAATTACACGGAAGCTACTAGAAAGGACTAGAAACCCAACAATCCCAACTAAACCGCTAAGTCAATATTTATTAAGCAAAAAATATTTACATGCGAAGGGAGAATAAGCAAACAACGAGAACACATGAGTTTTTGAAAGAATACGAGTACTCTACGTTTAGCATAGTAACTTATAATTAACTCTATCATCTCTCGTCCTCATTTAAGAGACTTAGCCTAATGTGAAGTTAAGGAATCAAAGCTAAGTGCTCAACACGCATGGTCGAGTCAAAAATTACTCTTATTCTCGCCATCAGAAAACCTACATTCGTGTCTTCAAACACTTATAAAACATGAGAAAAAATTTAAAATTTGGCCATTTTTAGCCTTATTTTGCAACAAAACGATAAACAAAAAGATAAACTTTGGAAAGCATGAAGGTTTGGCAAGGCAAGTATCTATTCACCCCCCATACTAAAGTTAAACATTGTCCTCAATGTTTCGAGTCTAGGGGTGCAAACACCCCCATACTAGAGACGTAGTCGAATGCCTAATCTAGCATGGAAAGGGAGTAACCATTAAATTTAAAGCTGTTTATGAAGTGTGCTATACACCTAAGGTTAGAACATCAAAGGATATATCATGGATATTGAGAAAGTCTTCAAAGCAAACAATCGAGTGCTCCCATAGAACGAACACGAGAGGCTCCAATCGTGAAGATCATGATCATATAAAGTCCACAATTCACAAACAACCACGGAACAAAGGTTGGAAGGGCACAAATCCCCACACGTTACTACATTAGAAAGCGGTAATATATACATAGGATAAGCATGGGACTCCCCCACGAGGCACCTCGTTTTTTATTACCGAGTCATGAGCTCGACTCGATCCCCTCAATACTAATTATCATTGGGGAAGGTGACTTGGTCGAGGTAGTTCAAGGATGGAACTTCCCCGCCAAAGTAGTGCTTTAACCTATGTCCATTCACCTTGAAATTGGGGCCATCATTTTGAGCTAGCTCGATGGTCCCATAAGGAAATACTTGAGTCACGGTGAATGGACCGGACCAACGGGATTTCAACTTACCGGAAAAGATTTTCAAGCGAGAATTAAAAAGCAAAACTTGATCCCCAATGTCAAAAACCCGGTTTTTAATTTTAGAATCATGCAACTTTTTAGTTTTTTCTTTATAAATCAATGAATTTTCATAAGCAATGTCCCTCAATTTATCCAATTCATTTAATTGCATTTTCCGGTGTTTTCCCGCGGTCTCCATATCATCATTACAATGCTTTTTTAGGGCCCAATAAGCCTTATGTTCCAATTCGATTGGCAAATGACAATTTTTCCCATACACAAGCTTATAGGGAGTGCACCCAATGGGCGTCTTATGAGCGGTCCTAAAGGCCTATAAAGCATCGTCCAACTTATCCGACCAAGATTGTCGATTTTCTCCAACGGATCTCTCCAAGATCCTCTTCAACTCTCGGTTTGAAACCTCAACTTGCCCACGCGTTTGTGGGTGATAAGCCGTAGAAAGCCAATGTGTAACCCCATATTTCCTTAGGACCCTTTCAAATTGGTCGCTACAAAAATGGGTTCCACGATCGCTTATGATCGTACGAGGGGTTCCAAACCGAGAAAACAAGCTTTTCAAAAACTTGACTACCACACGAGCATCATTGGTGGGCAAAGCCTTAGCTTCCACCCACTTAGATAGGTAGTCAACCGCAACGAGGATGTACTTATTTCTACGAGATGATGGGAACGGCCCCATAAAGTCTATACCCCAAACGTCAAAGATCTCACACACTTGGATGATATTTTGTGGCATTTCATCTTTTTGTGAGGCTTTTCCTTGTCGTTGGCATGAGTCACAAGACTTCACAAGATCTTGTGCATCTCGGTAAATAGTAGGCCAAAAGAAGCCGGCATCAAACACCTTCTTAGCCGTGAGATTAGCACCATGGTGACCACCCGTGGGTCCCTCATGGCAAGCTCTAAGGATGTTAGAAGCTTCGGTTCCAAATACACAACGTCGGATGATTTGATCCGCACAAGTTCGAAACAAGTAAGGGTCGTTCCAAAAGTATAACTTGACGTCACGAAAGAATTTTCGTTTTTCTTGAGTCGTCATACCCTTGATGATGAATTTACCCGCATGGTAATTTGCAAAGTCCGCAAACCATGGGGTGGAAGAATCAAGCTTAGAATTCACTACACCAAGTGTCTCGAGCGGAAATGTTTCGGTGATTTCCTTGGTCTCGTAAACACTTTGGTGAGGATCTTCCAAAAGAGAAAGATGATTGGCCGCTAGATTATCGGCTCCTTTTTTGTCAACAATTTTGTGATCAAATTCTTGGAGGAGGAGAATCCAACGAAGTAATCTCGGCTTTGCATCTTGTTTAGCCATAGGATACTTGATAGCTGAGTGATCCGTATACACTATGCTTTTCGTCAAGACGAGATAAGGTCGAAATTTCTCAAATGCATACACCACGGCAAGGAACTCCTTCTCCGTTGTAGTGTATTTTAGTTGAGCCTCGGTCATCATCTTTCTAGCATAGTGAATGGGCGAGAAGTGCTTTTCATGACGTTGCCCCAATACGGACCCAATAGCGTAATCACTAGCATCACACATGAGCTCAAAGGGGAGGTTCCAATTGGGAGCAACAAGAATGGGAGCTTCGGTAAGTTTCCTCTTAAGGATTTCAAAGGCTCGTACACAATCTTCGTCAAAGACAAAACGTGCCTCTTTTTCAAGAAGATGTGTAATGGGTCGAGAGATCTTTGAAAAATCCTTGATGAATCGACGATAAAAGCCCGCGTGGCCTAGGAAACTCCTAACTCCCTTAACGGTTTTGGGATGAGGTAATTTGGCGATGACGTCTACCTTAGCTTGATCTACCTCAATCCCCGCTTTCGAGACCTTGTGCCCTAAGCCGATTCCACTCTTAACCATGAAATGACACTTTTCCCAACTGAGCACAAGGTTGGTTTCCTCACAACGTTTCAACATTCTCTCAAGATTTGACAAACACGAAGTGAACGAACTACCAAACACGGAAAAGTCATCCATGAAGACTTCCATCGTCTTCTCGATCATGTCATGAAAAATAGCCATCATGCACCTTTGAAAGGTTCTCGGTGCATTGCAAAGTCCGAATGGCATTCTACGATAGGCAAACGTTCCATATGGATACGTAAACATAGTTTTTTCTTGATCACGAGGATCGATGGGAATTTGGAAGTAACCGGAAAAACCATCTAAAAAGTAATAGAAATCGTTTCCCGCAAGACGCTCCAACATTTGGTCCATGAAGGGCAAGGGAAAATGGTCTTTTCGAGTGGCTTCATTCAACTTACGATAGTCAATGCACACTCTCCATCCGGTCACGAGTCTAGTGGGAATTAACTCGTTGGCATCGTTTGGCACAGCGGTCATTCCTCCCTTTTTAGGGACACAATGAATAGGACTCACCCAAGGGCTATCAGAAATAGGGTAAATCATTCCCGCGTCAAGGTGTTTAAGGACTTCCTTTTTTATGACGTCGTGAATTTTGGGGTTCACCCTTCTTTGACATTGGATTGCGGGCTTGTAATCCTCCTTCATTAAGATTTTGTGGGTACAAAATTTGGGATCGATCCCCTTAATGTCGGATAACTTCCACGCAATTGCCCCTTTGTGATCCTTTAGAACATCGATAAGTGTGATTTTTTCATCATTCGAAAGTTCCTTCGCGATAATAACCGGCAACTTGTCGCCCTCCTCCAAATAGACATATTTGAGATGAGGAGGTAAATCTTTCAACTCGAGGATAGGTGGTTCCTCAAGTGAAGATTTGGGCTCGATACTCATAACCTCCTCGTGTGGAGGAAATGAGAAATCGTTATGAAAATCCTTGATAATCGAGAAGTCCTCATCGTTGTCGAGGTCTTCGTCACAAGTACGTGGAACATCGAATTCTTCCAACGTAAAACCACCACCTTCAAATGGAGTGAAGGTTGGTGTCGAATTATCAAGAATTGGATCTAACATAGTGGGATTGCCACTAGCTTCTTCATCACCAAAACCTAGAACTTCTTGTGAAAATTCCTCGCAAACCACGTCGATCATATCAACGAGGTTTATGGTTGCAACGGAATAAACATGAGAAATTTGAGAGTTTTGAGTTACGTTTATAACAAGTTCCTCGTCGTTGAAACGTAAGGTGATCTTTCAAGCATGAACATCGATCAAAGCCATAGACGTATCTAAAAACGAATGACCTAAAATGAGAGGAACTTGAGGATCCGTGGGGATATCAACAACGATAAAGTCTACGGGATAGTAGAACTTCCCCACTTTCACAAAAACGTCTTCCGCCAATCCACATGCGGGAATCGTGGAATGGTCGGCCAACTCAATAGACATTAGTGAAGGAGTAAGATTAGGAAGATTGAGCGACTTGAAGATTGCAAGTGGCATCAAATTAATGCTAGCACCAAGATCGGCCAAGGCAAAGCATTCTTCCATATCTTGGATTGCACAAGGGATCAAGAATTTACCAGGATCACCGACTTTTTGAAGTATGCGATTAAGATAAACCGACGAACAACTAGACAATTGGTGCAATTTCTCCTTGTTGTTCAACATACTCTTAAAGTTAGCGGCAAATCGAGGCATCATGACCAAAGCATCAGCGAAACTCACATTAAAGTGAAAATCACGAAACATTTTCATAAAAAGCTCAAATTGGTAATTTTCGCGCTCTTGACGTTTCTCCTTTCCAAGTCTCGATGGATAGGGCAAAGGTGGTGTGGGTTGAGGCATAGGCATAGCCTTTGGAATCTCGGGTTCCAATGTTGGTAATGGGTCAACCGTAGGTGTGGCATGAGCGGTACTTCGTGGGATTGGGACATGCTCCTTTTGGACCACCACCTCGGGTTCTTCCTCAATTGCTTCCTCCGTAGGAGCAATTGGTTGAGGAGTCGGTTCCTTAAGTGTCTTACCACTACGTATGGTAATCACTTTCATCTCACCCTTAGGGTTTGATACGGTGTTGCTAGGAAGACTAGTCGAAGACGGTTTACACATTATTGCCTCAAACATAGATGAGATTTTATCTCCAAACTTGGATTGCCTCTTCTCGGCTTTAACCATTTCTTGTTTTATCTCATGTTGCCCTTGTTCCATTTTTTGTTGGTTTTGTTGTAACCTAGTTACGGTTCCTTCCATCTTGTTGGTATGGATCTTAAGTTCATTAGCTAACTCATTTTTCAACTCTTTCTTCAAGTCGTTCTTAAACTCGGATCTTAGGCTAATGATTTCTCTTTGAATATTGTCAAACCTAGCATCATTCCCATTAGCGTATTCAACAAATTCATTTGGAAGATCTTTCAACGTTTGCAAACCTTTGTTGTTGTTTTGAAAATCATTTTGATTCTTGTTTGAAACTTGATTATTAGCCCCTTGATTACCATAGTTTCCTTTGTTGAAATTGTTTTTGAAACCAACTTGATTGTTGCGATAGTTGTTGTTAGCATTTTGATTTGACCCAAAACCCGGTGGAGTCAATTGATTAGAGCGGGTAACTTGACCGTTTTGGTTGTAAGTTCCCGTGGCCGCGTAGGCACTCGAAGTGTTACCGCCGTTGGTAATGCACTCGGAGAAATCATGACCTCCACCACAATACATGCACGAAACCTCAACCGCTTTAGCCATAGCGGGAGCACTTGGTTCACCAACTTTAAACTAAATCAAAAGTCCTTTTAGCTAATCAAAAATCTTGTTTCCAAGTTCGCCTCAATTTGGCAAGCATCGATGGTAGTAGACAAAGAAGGTGAAGCCGAAGACGAAGCCTTACGAACACTAGACGTGCTACGAGGACTATACACCTTAGATCTATTCTCAATTATCACCAAAGCTTCCTCAACCGTTTTACACAAAAAATTACCACCCGCGGCGGCATTTAAATAATCCCTTTCATGATCATTAAGTCCATTGTAAAACGTGTCAATTTGATGCAAATCGGAAAAACTGTGATGAGGACATTCATGTAACATCTCCTTAAACCTATTCCAAGCCGTTGAAAAACTTTCATTAAACTCTTGTGAAAATATTGAAATCTCGTTTTTCAAGTGCGTAGTCTTAGAGGGCGGAAAAAATGGTTCACAAACTTAGACACGAGATCCTTCCACGTCAATATAGAATTGGGTGGCTCTTTCTCAAACCAAATTTTAGCGGGCCCCGCTAAGGAATACGGAAAAAGCATCATCTTAATCGAGTCATTCGAGACATCCTTAAACTTGCAAGTGGCGGTAAGACGATTGAATTGGCGGATATGGTTGTGTGGATTGTCCTTCTCATCACCACGGAATTTGTTGTTTTGGATCATCGACAACAAACCCGTTCACCTAAAAATTCTCCGCAAGGATAGCTAAGTGTGAAATTAAAACAAGTTTTCTCGTTTAATATTTTCATTAATTTAGGCTGATTTAGATACAAGTAGGTTGTGTTAGTTGTTCTATTATTTCTGTTTTAAGCTTGCTGATTGAATCTATAAGGCTGCTTAAGTGACGATTGATAGTCGTTTGTGTTTTTATTATCTCAATTGAGTGTTATGTTCAGGTATTAGTGGAAGCTTTAAGGTTGAATACACTTTTATTGAAAACATGTCAATAACTGCTCTTGCAAGTTCATTTCTGAGATAGCACAAATCAGATAGGATCATTGCTTATGTCGGGGATATTAGAGGCTGCAATCAAGGATTTTAGTAGCTCGAGGATATGCTTCAATCTATTTTTAGTTTGCTTGAGGTTATAAGCGTATTAGAAAGCTGATAGTTAAGCTTAAAGTTGGCTCAAATGCACTTAAAGTTTCATATGTTCTGCTACTGTTCATCAGCAGCTTTTCCCATTTAGATTTAAGGTTTTAATTTTTGATCTTTAGGATTCATATAGCTTTAGGTATAATATAAATCTTTTTTTAGGTTTAGAGTTAAGTTGTGCTTTTGGAAGCTTTTTGGTAAGTGTCCATAGCCACTAGCCCACTGCGTAGCTCATTTCACACCAGCAACTTTTGTTTAAGTGTTTACGGGAATTAGGCATATTAAATTATTAGACAATTAGATTAAGGCAGTTTTTTGTTTTTAGAAATATAAAGAGATTAATGCCTTTTAGCTGCTTAAATTTAAGCTCATGATTCACTGCCCCCAAGCAGCATAAGTCACCAGTCATCATTCTTTGGATAAGGAGTTTGCGTCTTTGGCATTTTTGCTTGATAAGTTGCTGATGTGTTTGTGCTTAGATTGGTATTGTTGTTCTTTTCTTTTGTGTGTTTGTCAAGACCCCCCAATAGTAACTGCTATTGGGGGTGCCATTTGCGCCCAGCAAAACCAAATCATCCCATTACCGGGCATCCACAATACTCCCCAAACAGTAGCATAAGAACAAGAAAGGAAAAAGGAAGTCTATGAGATTTGAGCCAAATCCAGGGCTCCAATCGTGTTTGGTGTTTCGATTTTTGGTACAAGTATAGCTTAGGGTTAGACATTAGTGTACGTTATCTGATATTTGAGGGTTTTGAGGAATTTGGTGGATTATAATAGCACTTAAGCTTACTGATCTACACACACCCCTACCAGACCCGCGATTTTGTTGTCATTTTCGCCTATTTTGATTGATTCAGTGGCTAATTGGTCTTGGTGTTTGTGTTTTTTGTGATTGTTTTTAACTCCCCACACTTCAATTAGTGTGGGGGTGCCGTTTGTGCCCAAAAACATTGACTAACAAGCTCGAAACCAGCGAAAACGATCCCAAAACGAGCCGAAAAACCATACAGTAAGATTTTTCTTTGTTGTCCGAGAACGCTGCAATTTTTTTATTTTTTTTGGTGTTGTCCGATATCGGATAACACTGATATTGCACAACACCTTTGTCTGATAGGATATTGGACAACACATAAGTACTCCACCTTGGAGTACTTTGGGGTACTTTCGTTTTTAGCCATTTATTTTAGTTTTTTAAAAATTTTCATTTTTCCCTTGTTAATTTAGTTAAAATATAATTTTTAGAAAAATAAAATTTATTTTTAGCATTATTTTATTATTTTTATGATTATTTTAGTTCAAAAAGTGTTTTTAGCCTTTTAAAAATAGAAAAATAGTTTTAAAAATTTAGGAAAAATACTTTTTAGTCTTTAAATAATATAAGTGAGTTATTTGTCGCGTTTTACGTATTTACGTTCGCGTTTTACGTTATTACGTCGTAGTGTAGTCGTATTCGTAGCTCGTCTTTAGTTTTTCTCTCTTTAAACCAAAAACGACACTAATCCAAACTTTGATTTTATATAATTGGCACTTAATTCACACACATCCTTCGAGAACGAACCCGCATTTATTCGGTTTTACGTTTTTCCTAAAGCGTAAGATTTAATACTTGCCGCATTTATACTTGTCTTTCCTAAGACTTGTATATAAAAACCTACATCAATTTTTGGCGCCGCTGCCGGGGAGGTGTTTTTAGTGTGCCATTATTAGTATCGTGTTTATGTGAGTAGTGCGTTTTTACTTTTCAATTTTTGGAAAGCGTGAATATCGTACATACTCATTTTTGTTATTTTTCTCTATTATATTATAGTATCCAAATAAAACGTGTTTAGTTTTCCTAAACTAAACACACGACCAATCATTTTACTATATTGTAGATCGTTTTCGTTTTTCTTGTGAATATATTACTATATTGTACTTACGTAGAACAATAAATATACAAGTACTCCAAAAGCGTGAAAACGCAACCTTGATTCGGGATTTCATCACTCGATCATTGTATTTGAATCTAAAGCAAAAATTTTAAGGCAAAATAGATAAATACTTTCGTGAGGCTTAATTTTGATTAACGCAAACTATAAGGTAGGTATAAGGCGGTTGTATTTCACGACCTAAGGGAAAAAGGCTCTTAAGTGCTTAGCGCCGCCTCGTTTCCCCCGCTTGCTTGTGCGTGTTTTGAGAAAGAGGGCCAATCGATGGTTTGCCGCCCAAGTATTATCTACGTATCATATATATTTGCTTGTTTTCAAGATTAAACCCTCTTGAACGGTTTGGTGTTCCACCAACGTTCTAAAGTCATCAGGAACGTTCACTCCACGTGATCGTTTTCATTCTTTGAGACTCCTTTAATCGAGAAATAGATTCGAGGAGATATTTGTAGATTTGTGTCTACGTAATACACCAAAATCCAAAAAAAAATTAAAAACAATCAAAAACCAAAAAAATTGAAAAATCGAAAAACCCCAAAAAGAATCTTCTTTGCTACCCCCATTCTACGCTTAGTGCATGCGCACTCGATCGAAGGATTATTCTAATTCTAGCGACGCATTGAATCGACGCAATCGTAATCGAATGAATCGACGACGTAGACGAGATTTAGAAACCGACGTTCCTAATATCGTTGTTGAAGAAACCTTAGACTAGATGGCCGACAATCGTTCGATGATGTAATTGCTCCAAGCGCCCACCGAGGGTTATGGAGACGCGATCGTAATTCCCGCTATCGAAGCGGAGAATTTTGAGATTAAGAGCGGAATGCTTTCGTTAATCCAAGCTACGAAGTTTCGAGGTCGTGAAGCCGATAATCCTCACGAACATATTCAAAATTTTGATCGTCTTTTAGCCACGAGCAAGTTTAAGAATGTCGACACCGATGTCGTCAAGCTTATGCTTTTTCTGTACTCGCTCGATGGTGCCGCCAAGGATTGGTACGAGAAAGAACCACCTAATTCCATAACTACGTGAAAGGATCTCGTCTCCAAGTTCGTTAATTATTTTTTCCCACCGTCTAAGACGTCGTTTTTCAAAAATGAAATTACGAAATTTGAGCAAAAACCGAATGAATCTTTTAGAGACGCGTGGGATCGTTTTAAGGAATTGCTTAGGCAATGTCCTCACCATGGTTTTTCCGAGTTGCACGATATCGATACGTTTTACAACGGTCTTAATTTTCAAGAACAAGATTCGTTGAATTCCGCCGCCGGTGGCAACTTTTTGTGTAAGACTCTGAAAGATGCATTGATAATTATCGAAAACCGATCCAAGGTTTACCAACTCCGCAACGCACCGAGTGTTGCCAATGTCGCCAATGTTAGTAGTTCTAATCGCGACATTGAGAGAGTTGATGCGAAAGTCGACAAGTTGACGAATGTGTTTACGTCTTTTCTCATCAAAATGCAAAAGAAAGACGATCCCGCTACAGTGAAAGCGGTTGAGGCATCGTGTACGTTTTGTGGTGGACCTCATAATTATTACGAGTGTGCGGCTACGGATGGCCAAACGTCGAATATGAGTGCGTTAAATGGAAACAACAATTTTCAAAATCAAATTAACGCGGGTCCATCACAACAAGGCAATTATAATCAAGGCAACAATTTTCAAAATCGTAACAATTTTCAAGGAAACAATCAACAAGAGAATTTTCAAAACCAAGGTTATAATCAAGGTCGTAATTTGAATTGGCAAAATCGAGACAATAATCAAAACTCGAGTTTTCAAAACAACAACAATCAAGGTAACAATTTTTCAAATGGTAATCAAGGAAATTTTCAAAGAAATAATCAAAACCAAGGGAACTTTAATTCTAATCAAAGATGTTTTCGGCCATTATGAACAAGTCCTCGGGTGCATCATCGAGTTCGTTACCTAGTGACACCGTTGCAAATCCGAAGGAACAATGTAAAGCTGCCTCGTCTCGTGAGAAAGGTCGTGTGATTACCCCTAGCCTTGATGGATTTCGAGTTGTTCCTTATTCTCAACCCTCGACTTCTAAGACGTCTTATTGTTCTAAAGTAGATGGGGTGAACGTGGCGACCAAGGGAAAGAGTGCACACCCTCGTATACCTCAAATTCCATCCACGGTTCAAAAAGAGAGCTTTATCGACTTTACCAAAGTAACCCTTGAAGAAACTTGTGCTTCGATCCTTCTTAAAAAACCCAAAAGGCATATGCTAAGAAAGGAAGAGGATCCAGGCCAATTTCTACTACCTTGTGATTTTTCCGAGATTGAGGGATGTTTAGCCCTTGCGGATTTAGGTGCTAGCATCAATCTCATGCCTCATTCTCTATGGAAATTGATGAGATTGCCAAGACTTACCCCCACGAACATGACAATCGAGCTTGCAAATTGTACACCACTTATACCAATTGGAATAGCCGAGGATGTCTATGTCAAAGTTGGAAAGTTTGTTTTTCCCGCGGATTTTGTCATATCCGATTACGAGTGTGACCCTAAATGTCCCATTATTTTAGGCCGACCATTTTTATCGATGGCTCGAACCATAATCGACGTTCACGAGGGGAGACTTACTATGAGATATGGGGAGGATAAAATGGAATTTTTCACGAGTAAATCCCAAGTGTCTTGTGATAATGAAAAACCCAGGTTTCAAAACCTAATGATTTCAAAATGTACACTTTAGCGGAAAGAATGAGGCTTAATGCATGTTTTGAAAAAATTAAGAAGAACGGTTTTGAAGATGAGGATTTTAATGATAAAGAATACGTGTACCTAATTCAAAAGGGTATGTGTAAATTTATGAATGAAAAATCACTTTGGGATGTATTCGATGAAACAAGTGACACACCAATTCCGAAGGGCGACGTTAGTGCCATCACGACAATGACCAAAATGGGCTCGTCTTCACCACCTTCGAAGGACCACGTCTTTGAGGCTTCAACTTATAACTCCATCGAAGTGCCTCCTTTGCCTAGCCCAACACCCGTTGAGGCTAAAGGATTCATCGACATCGATCCTCTCATTTTAGAGAAGTCACCTAAGCATAATCATTCGACTTGTAAGACCATGGTTGTGAGTGCTCACATCGACTCTTTCTTTGACGAGACGATGGCAATTTTGCCGAGATTGATCACGTACTTCGAAATCTACATGCCATTTTTGAGGATTCTCCCAAAAAGACCTCTTCTCATGTGAAGTACGATGATTACGAGTTTGATCCCAAGATTGAGGAAATCATTGAACGAGAGCTATCTCTTTTGCCTCCACTTCCTCCTACAAGTGAGGTAGATCTTTCCAAAATCGAGGATGAACTTAATGAGTTGGAACGTCTTATTTTCGATGACGAACCAACTCATGTGACCACTAAAAATCCAATTCTTGAGGAGTTACCTAATCAACACTCCTCAAATGAGAATTACGTTTACCACATTCGTGAGGATTTAACTTATCAACAATCCCCACAAATGAATGATGGTTTCGTGCTTGATCGTGATCTTTTCGAGAGAGTTTCTAAGATACTCAAGGAGGGGAATGACAAACCTTGGTTTGACAAGCCTATCTTTGATGAAGAAATCGATGAGATCGATGTTCATGAGGATGACGAGTATGTAGACCCCGAGGGGGCGGTGTTCTTTATTGATAAACGTTTTGAGAACTTATATAATCCGCCACCCCCTCCTACCAAAGACTTAAATGTGAGGATTTTTAGCGCGACTAATTTAGAATTTGACACGCAAAATATTTTCGACATTATAAAATCGGGTTTTCATAAAGAGTTTTTAGACGATGAAAACGGAAAAGATTTTAAAAGTGATTTAGAATATTTTTCTAAATGTCTAACTCCGCCATCATCGCGTTTTATGAGTGCTACCACCTCGTCTACTCCTTTTGACGATGGTGTGAGTGGTTTTAGTGTGGGGGAAGCCCCTTATGTTTCCTCCCATTTCTCCACCGAGGACGAGGTTTACGATCTCGAAATTGCTTGTAAAGGGAAATATCGGTCTTGCACCGATGTAATAAATAGAAAATATTTTCTTTTGCTTGGTGAGAGTCTACCTCGAGTAGCTCATAAGTTTGACTTACCCATTGCCCCACCCTTCTACTTCTCATCTCTTTTCTTCTACCCCTTTGGGGTTCTAGCACATGTTGAAGTGGCGTTGGTTCGTTTATCCCATGAGAACGAGGACGCCATCTGTAGAATCTTGATAACCTATGAATCTATGAAGTGGGTTGATGTTTTCTAGAGAGAGAAACTAGAGAGAGAAAGTGAGAGAAACTATGTGTCTTTTTATTCAAGTGAAAACAAGAAATGAACAACAACCAACCCCTTTCCATGGTGGAAAGGGGTATTTATATCCAAGGCCTTATTTGGGCTTGGGCCGACCCATGACAAGCCCATGGGTCGGTTTCTTACTTAACTTAATAAGTAACACTAACTACGAGCTATTACAACATTAATAATATTGTGGAGTGACCGATACTTCTAATATACGTAAAAATGTATTTCTAACAATCTCCCCCTAAGGGAGGTCACTCCACGTTTACAAAGTTCTAAACCTAGCATACTATACTAAGTCTTCGTTCTTCAGCTCGTAGTCTTTTCTTCTTTCTTTTTGTTGTGAATATTTTGATTTGATCTTTTAGGCTTTGGCTTGTGAGCATTGTTCTTTTGGCCTTTCACGTGCGATCTTTACCTTCTTATGAAACTTGCCTCCTCGTGACTCCATGTTCCACACACTTATGTCTTTTTGTTGAATTCTCGAAAGCTTCAGAGTTTGGTACAGCGGAAGACTTCTTTTTGCACTTTCTTGAATTTTGCTGAACTTTGATGCAGAAAAACATAAGCATGTGGGAACGACTTCTACAGGTACACCGCAACACCACCGTCTTCAACCGGTACACAGCAACGCCGCCGTCTTCAACAGGTACACTGCAACGCCACCGTCTTTAACAGGTACACAGCAACGACACGAATAAAATGGCTTTGACATTTTATTCTAATTCGGTAGCATTTTACCTCCGGTCGGTGAAGACCGTTGGACGATATTAGATATCGTACCCGTGACGGATAGTTTCAATTAAGTAACTTCCTGACAGGATTTCGCGGGTAAACCCGTTCTCTTTATTCGACCGTCCAAAGCTGACTGCGAACATAAAGAGTGAATCACTTGGATAAATTATCCTTGTGATTTGAAGCCGTCAATTCATGAAACCTGGAACAAGTGAATTTCAATTAAGATTTTCACCATCGTTTCTTTCCAGTTATCACGAGCTCAATTCATAAAGAATCTTGCACGTCACCTACCAAGTGCTGTTTGATGTTAACACTAGAAGGATTTCCACTCGTCACTGTGATCAATAAAGAGTCACTCTGAGTGTTCTGGCAAGATCATATGATAATGCGTAGAGGCCTGGAACGAGTTTAATTTCAATTAAGAATTAAACCACTGTTTCTTTCCAGTTTTTCACAAGATTGGTTCTAAAAGAACCGCACGTGTAACCTACCATGAGCTTGTTTGATGTTGGCTCAAGCAGGATTTCCATCTTCATTGTAATACTTGCGTATTACTCGGATGTTCTGGCAATATTACAGGAATACTGCGTAGGACTCATGAAAATCTCTTACTTTTCACAGTGTGTGAGAAAGCAAGGAATAAATGGAAAGTGTCCTAATGAGACTTTTGATGATCTCTTGGCTCTAGACTCGATAGTGCGTTTGATTTAGTGAGCGATGGCTGGAGAGGAGTGCCACCTTTTCAATACCAGTCTATTCGGAGTGAATAAACCAATAGATAACGTGTTGATCTCCATGTGATTAAAACAAATACCTTTTGAGAGATATTTGAGTTAGCTGGGAAGGGTTTTGCATTGCATCACTGGGTCCATGACGTCTTTCTTCAATATCGAGAATCATTGACAAAAATGATCTCAATAGCATATGTATTGACCCGGTTTCTGCCTAAAGTTGTAAGGAGGGCTTCTTTCTTTACACCCTTTATCTTTACAATTCTTTTTCATTCTTCAACCCCTTCAATGCTTACCAATACGTCATAACTAGCACCTTGTTGTGATTGTTCCAGTGCTAGCTTAAGTACTTGGTCGGCATTCAGCTACGTTCACAATCTTTCTCCAACTTTCCTAGGACTTCTAATTCTATCTAGGGAATTGTCCTTGGGAAGATTCCATCGGCTCTGATGAATCATTGGACTAAACCTATTCCTACCACCCTTTTGTCACCACATTCGTCGTGAATTAAGCGTGTTTTGGGAAAGTATAGCCACCATGAAAAATCATTGAAAATCGCCTAAGGTACTTGTGATATTGAAATCAAAAGTTTTGTACCTTAGGTGTTTTGTTCATCAAAAACGCTCCCCCTTAACACGTGCTTTACACATATTAAGTTGGATAATCGTTAAGTCTTTTTCATCTTTTAGCCAAGTATCATTTAAGTCTCCTTAATCCCATTTTCTCCCCTTATCCAAAATGTTAACCATTAATATTTGGGATATTGAATGGATTAACCGGTCTTTGGGTAAAAAATGAAATCAATGTTTGGCCATAGAACATGTTAATGCTCCCCCTTAAATTAATAAGGGATAGTTGTAGTGCTTTAGTATGATATATTTTGAAAGATTTAGAATCTCGTGAGAAATTCTTGAAAAATTATCATACCTTAACACTACATCAAGCCATTAAAGCACAATATTCACAAATTTACATATTCACAAATAAAACCAATATAAAGTGGACCTGAAATGTACGACCCATTAGATGGATCGTTGCAGTAACTTGTGGTGCACTAAATATGGTCTACCACCAACGAATCTTTCTAAACTCCTCATCAATCTACGTTCACGGAGCTTTTGATCAATCTTCTTGATCACATACTTCGCCATATGCCGATAACCCTGATGCCAATCCTCAGTCATCTCTGGTAAAGTCCCACCCGAATTAAGATGCTCCAACTTTCCTCTGACGTAGATGAGAGTCCCATCACTGTACTTATAAAGCTCACCCACCCTCATAAACTTCATTAACCCTCGACTGTTCAAGTAGAAAATCCCGCAATTCGGAACAGAAATGCCGGTATAGGGACATCTGTTGACATGTTGAGGTAACACTTGATTCACTGGACGGGTTAAGTTAAGCTTCCTTTGGTAGCTTTCGACTCCCAACTGAAGATCTTCAACTCGTTTCTTGATAACAACGCTTCGTGTGAACATACGAAGTGTTGTATTCAAGGCAATGATGTCTTCACGAGGAATATGTGTGAGTTGATCCCGGGTCATCATAAGCAACATATCTTCGATATCCTCAAGGAGAATGATAGAAAAATCTCCCTGCTGGATTTTGTATTCTCTGTCATCCTCCCTTTTCAGGCGAATCTCCGTCACATGATAATAGCCATTCTTGGCTTCAGTTTTCAGCCCTAAAATACTAGAGATGCGGATATCGGATCTAACGTTACTTCCTGAATTGGCTAAGCAGCAACCCCTGTACGCCCTTCGGACTCGTTCGTCCCAATGAGATGCACCTATAACAGCATACATATCATAATTACGAGTTACCCTTGGGACCCAGAGTCGGTTTACCTTTTCCTCGATTCAGGGTATTGTCCCCCAGTTGGCAGCTTTCAGCAAGGTCAGGGAGGTTGCGTACTTTGATGAACCCTTTAGAAGATACTCAAGATCATAGGTGACGAAGAAGTCGAGAGCAATCTGATTATCTTGAGAAGGATCAAGTGGAGGTGGAGCTCTTTCTAATTCATGGAGGCCTGGCCTTTGAACGGTGTTAAGAGCTTTCAGGACCTCGTCAGCATAATACTCGAACTCCATTCGGGTTAACCTGGTTTTGGCGCAAATTCTCTTATCCTTCAGCGCTCTCTTCACCAAAGACGGAGTAACCGAAGTCTTATACTCATGAGCCAGAAATGCACATAAGTCAATCGGACTGCGGATACGGAGATATAAAACATCTCTGTCAGCGTCTGTGATTGGATCATATTGCGCCGCTGCCGTGATCCAAGCCTGTGGCGGTGCAGTCTCGTCAATCTCCAACGTGTCTGCCCAGTCCCGTGTGCTTGATTCAGGAACAGTAGATTGTGGTTCTTGTTGTAGAGGAGTAGAAACGTGAACATCTGTTGGTTCTGATTCAGGCATCTCGGCGGTGTCATGAACGGGCGAGTGTTGTGCAGCTTCAGGTTCAGTTACTGACTCTGCAATCACAGGAGCAACAACAACAGAACTAACAGGGTTAGTGGTACCAGGTATAGACACAGCAATAGATGTACCAGGAATTGATGATGCCGTAGTAGCATTCACATCATGATGCCACTTGGATCGTCTTGATTCTGTGGAAGTAGATTTTTCCTTTTCTGCAGCATCTTTCTTAGACTTGGTTCCAGACTTAGAAGGTTTCTTTGTGCTAGCAACCTTATCCCCCTTTTTAGGCTGTGTACCATCATCATCCTCATCGCTATCCTCGTTGCTCCCCTTAGCACTTTCCTCATTACCATCACCACCATCATCACCATCATCATCATCATCATCCTCATCATCATCACCATCATCGTCATCGTCATCATCCTTTTCTTCTTCTTCTTCTTCTTCACCTTCTTCTTCCCCGTCACCCTCTTCTTGTTCACTTTCTTCCCTTTCTTCCTCAGGCAGAATGTGGTACGGTACCACACTTCCAAACGTTTTGAACAACCTGTCATCCTCCATGATAGCGTCATTCAGGGATTTGTAGAGAGCCCGTTGAATCCTAGATTTATCAAAAGATCCAAGTTCCCTCATACGAGCTTTGAGGATCTTCTTTAAATCAAAATCCGTCAAGTCGTAGGCAATTTTGTAGGCGGATTCAGAAGGATTGGATGACTTGATCATCAAATTATCAGCCGCGAGTGTCTTCAACTCATCACGCAGTTTAGGCATAATGGATTCAACGGATTCTTTCACTCTTTCTTCAACAGAAGCTTCAAGTGCTTCTTTCTGCTCCTTGTATTTATCCCTCATAGCCTGAAGTCTCGTGATTCGTGCAGCATGTTTGTCAGCTTCAGCCTGCTTAACCTGAGCTAGTTCTTCTGCATGAGCTTTACGTGTCAACTCCATCTCTGCAGCGAACTTAGCAAGAATCTCTTCTTGGGCTTTCTTAGATGCTTCTTCACTTTGAACTCGTCTATGTAGCTCTTGGCGAAGTTCATCCATCTCTCTTTTTTGAATATCCGTATGTTTATCCAACATTTCGGCCATTACAAATGCAGCCATTGTAGACGATGCAGAGCTGCTCTGGGTTGGTTGAAGAGGCTCGGTTGTGACCACAGTACTGAGAATGGGAGTTATTGGAGGTGGAAGTAATGGTGTTGAAACCGGTCGGGTTGGTAAGGGTTGTATTGGTGGAGGTTGAGTTACTAAAGGTTGAGTAGGTACCATGATTGTAGGAGCACCGGACTCCTTTTCAACACTTGCTGAAACGGGGATGGACGTCTCCTTCGAAGTAGAATACCTTTCAGGTGATCCAAACTCATCAATATCCTCTGGCTCCTCGTACTCTTCTTCAATATTTATCCGTGCACCCGAACCACTACCTCCCGTGTCTTTCCTACTCCTTTCAATAGCTATCTTCATCAATTTTCTCTCAGCCTTGTCAAGAGCAGGATCATCAACATCTTCTTCGTCACGTAGAACTAACTCATCAGCCTTACCCTTTCCCTTCTTAACCTCAGTCTTCTTCTTCTTGGTTTCGGGTTCAGGTAAAGCAGCTGGTTGCTTGCGTTTACCTTTACTCTTGACCGTAGTAGACGAGTCTTCTCCAGTCTGAAGGCTTGCTTTTAGCTTCTTGATTTCTAGCAACAGTAGCTTGTAATCAGCAGAACCTTTAATTTTATCTGTCAGAAGATAATCGGGAATAGGACCAGGAATCACACCACCAGATGGTCCTTCATGCCTTAGATCTACAGTATGATCAGCCTCTTCAGTGTGATGACGACTTGCTGCACGCCTATCAATAGTAACATCATTCTTCATACAATAATTAATGATAAGCTTGATAAACCGAGGGTAAGGAAAGAAATTATTCTTCAGCTTCTTGTTTTGGAAGAGTTGAAAGGTGAATTCTTCCCATAACAATAATGCATAATCTGCATTTGCGCCTGTGTACATGCCATGGAAGATGTTCATAATAGGACTACGCAAAGCATCATGCCCACTTGTCTTCGGTGTAAGACATCTACTAAGAATACCCAAGATTGCTTGATATAGTGTTTTTGTATACCCTTTTAGGAAAAAGGGCAACAAAGAAGTGGTAAGCGTTAAGTGTCGGTTTAGGAAAACCAAGCACTAATGACCAATTAAGTTCGTTCTCAAGGAGGCTAGTGTGTTATGTGTGTAATGATATGGATTAATTTGTGATTATATTTGAGAAAGAAAAACAGAAAAGGGATTAGAAGAGAATGACGGTTATCAAGACGGATTAAATTAAGTCTAAAAAGGCGTACACATAAAATCCTAAAAACCACCAAAATTAAAATTTTAACCTAAAAATTTCTAAAAATTACCAAAAATCCCTAATAATATTCTAAGAGTTTACAAAAAATCAAAACTTGCAAAAACCTTTTAATTAATTAGATAATGACTTTTTAATGCTAATTAAAGCCCTAAAAATCAAAATTAATTATTAAAAAACCCTAAACAAGATTTTCAAGTTTGTAAACCTCAAAAATACTCTAATTAAGCTAAAAACTATTTTTCAAAATTTTAAAACCAATTAAAACTATTTTTAAACAATTAAAAACTCCTAAAATCAATTAAATCTTAAATTAATTGTAGAAAATAATTAAAAGACCTAGAAAATAATTGGAAAGTTGCAAAAATCCTAATTAAGTATTTAGAACCTAGGAAAAATATAAAAACCTAGAAAATCAGACTTTTAATTTTTAATAATAAAATAATATTAAAATAATATTAAAATTCCAAAAATTATAAAAAATTTCTAAAAACTTGCAAACTAGCTTAATTTAACCTAAATAACTCAGAAATGAAAGTGAAATTACCTAAATACCCCTATTGGGCCTAGAAAATGGGCCAAACCCAAAACAGTCCCTTATTGGGCTTAATTAAGGCCCAATAAGAAAAAGTGTTCAAATTAAGCCCAAAAAGCACAGGCTGACTCAAATTTTGATTTTAAACAACTTTTTCCAAATGCCCAAAAGCTGAAAATGTGAAATAAGCCAACTTATAATAAGCAGCTTATTCTTAATGGGCTTTTTGGCCCATTAAGCCATAAGCTGTTGCCATAAGCTAAAATTTTACACACAATCTTCTTTTGACCTAACAAAGACTTCTGCAAAAAGAATTTTCCATAAGCCCACTTAATAAGCCAGAAACAAGTCACAAACTTATGCACAAAACGACAAAATAGTCGTTTTTATGATCTAGACCACCTCAGAAGCTGATTCAAGTTGCAAAATGTTTCTTTTGACAAAACTAAGCTTAAAAACCAAAGACCTTTCAAATAAGCACACTCAATAAGCTGGAAAATCAAATAAGCACTTATGTTAAAAGTCAAACAAGTTGGTTTTCTAGTAAAAAGTCAAAGTCAAAGTCTTATAAGCTCCAGTTCACATAAATGGGTCAAATAATGAAGATCTATCACAAAAAATAAGTTGTTGCAAGTCAGAATAAGCTAGAATAGCTTATTGATAAGCTGATGACAAAATTGCACTAGCAGGGGCTAGTTTTGGATGTTGAGCAGTGGAAACTTTTTCCACTGCTTGACTATTTTGACTTTTTGTCTTTAGTGACTTTTTTGGAGATTCAGATTTCACAAAGGCACCCAATTGATCTTTGGATCAAAAGGAGTCAATCACAATCAAAATAACACAATCACAAACACCCAATTGATACAGTTTAATCAATCATTCATCAGACATTGCACAGACATGAACAATAAGCAGTTAAGCATTCAAGAGCAGTTTAAGCACAATTCAGCCAACCAAATTCAACCAAATGCACACACAAGCTATAATAAACTCCAATAAGCAAGTCTAAACAGGTTTCATGCACTAATTCAAAGAATTAAGCAAGATTCAAGCAATGAAAGTTACTGATGAACACTAACACATGCAGTTTTCTACTTTTGCTGATGTATTTGACACACAAGCTAATTTCAACACCTCAAATCTTTCAAACAGGTTATGTTAACTTTGTTTAAACCACTTTTATCCCTAAGCATGCATACACACTAAGTGTTCCCAAAATCCTAGGTCAAAACAAGCAGAAACAAGGTCTATATAGCAGATTGATTGATTCAAGTGTTCAAACCCAAAAACTTGCAGCAAAACACTCTCAAACAAAGGTATAGCAGATACAAAGCATAAACAACAACTTCCCTTAACACAAAAACAAATTACAAGCATAAACCAGTAGACCCAAACACCCCTTTAACTTTTTCAAATCAAAATTTTCAAAAGCACAATGAGATTTCAAGCCAACCAAGCATCAATTAACACTAAGACAAGTCTAATAAACAGATTCAAGCAAGAACAAGCCACAAAATCCACAAGAACAACAGTTTCATACAAATATCACCAAAAATCACAATTTAAGCAGATTTGGAGATTAAGTAAGCAAACCTCATGGATGTACATCCACACCCACGAATTTTGAGCTTATGTGCTAGCAAGAACAAGCACAAGCTTCCACAAAAAGCCTGCTAAGATTGAATAAGGGTTAAGCACAATATCATAAAAATCAGAAACTTGGGAAAAACTTGATTAATGCAAACTTGTTACCCCACACTTGATTATCCCCAAGTTATAAGCCTCACCACACCTTAACCAACTCAGTTAGGATGCTATGATCAGCCCTATAGCCCAAGAATTCCAAGATTGGAACAAGACTTAGCAAAATATCAAGAAAATGAGGAAATATGCAAACTTTTGCACACTCCTCTTTGAAAAAACAGGTTTTGAACTTTAAGAACTACAAAGCATATAACAAATGAAAGCAGTAAACAAGATTGGCCAATGACTTTTCTTCAAGATTTCAAACTCAATTTCATTAACTTAGAAATAGGATTTACAGAAACTTGAACCAAGGAAAAATCAAAAAGCAAACTGAAATGTGAAGGCCTAAGTGGCTTTATATAGCCTTACAAGTGAACTATGAAAGCTGAAAAACGTGTAACCCTAGCTACTTGATCTTCCAAAATTGCCCTTATGAAGTTTGAATATCTTGGAGAATCATGTGACTTTTCTTGTTGTTTAGTGGCAGCTGGCATGTGTGAGTGCATCCAATGGTGTATATGAAGCTTAGAAAGTAAGCATGTTTCTCAAACGTTGGATTTACTGGCTTGTTTTTGTTTGGACGTGAAGGGTGGGGCGGGGGAGGTAGCATGTGACAAAGGGGATGATGATGTGGCATGTTTTAAGGTTGGGTTTTGATTATAGGACCCTTAATCATTGTTCTGGAAAGAATTAGCCTTTAATTCATAATGATTAAGGAATGCCTAATTGTGTTCTTGAGCTGATGAACACATGGTTTAATCCGTTTTAAGGGTGATTAATATTTAAAAAGGTGTTAAGGCGCCAAGGTTTTAATTAATTAAAAACCTGGTGAGTGGAAGGTTGAGGTGGAGGCAGGGAGTGGTGTGATTGGTGGAAAAGATTGAGTGGGGCACGTGGCAGCCCATGAGTGGTCTAGGTTACAATGTTGTCTGGCCAGTTTTAATCCTTCATCTTTCATTAACTTGCTACTTTGTAAATACTTGCTTAAAACTGGATTTCCTTTGTATTTAAACTTTCACTTTTCACACTTTTGCCCCAAATACTTTTCCAAAGTATTTCAGGGGTATTTCTTGCCATATTGTGATTCTTGAAGGGCTGTTTTGGCATTTTCTTCAATGATAATGGTCTAGACTTGTATGGTTGACATTTTGGAGGACTGAAATTGCCAAGTCTTGATAATTGAGGGACCATTTTTGCCAAATGTTGAAAGTTGAGGGTCCTTTGTGTAATTTTGGATTTTCAAAGGACCAAACTTGTCATTTCTTGTACTTTGAAGGACTTCATGATGTATTTGACTTTGTGGATGATATTGGTTGACAATTTAGCTTTGTTGAGGGGCTAAACTTGCCAAGTCTTCAAAGTTAAGGGTCCTTTTTGTAATTTTGACAAACTTTAGGGACCAAACTTGTAATTATGAGGATACAAGGGTATAAAGTGTCAATTCTTCATAATTGGGGGACCCTTCTTCATAATTCTTCAAATCTTCAAGGGTTGATCTTGGGAAAGTCTTCACTAGGGCTTGGTTCATTGTGCGGCTTCGTTTCCCGTGTTCGTTTTTGCATGATTCTTGTGATCTTTTGTCATTTTCTCAATATCCGTACCTAAAATACACAAGCAACAAACACAATCATATATTTGGGTATTTTGATGATATTTAATGCATTTTAAGCGCTATTTGGAAGATGAGACTATGTATAAAAGCAGTCTCATCACTCCCCCATACTAAACCATTGCCGTGCCCTCACGCAATGCTAGAATAAAGTATCAAAGCATCTCCAAAATTCATGTTATTCACTTTATTGAACGATAAACTAGCTACACTATTACTATTACTACTTGTGTTATAGACATAATGTATGATTTTCATCGCAAAATGGGACGTTTAGGTTCATAGAACAAGAACACGTGAATGCTTTGTTAGAAATAATTTCATCGTCCTCGATTTTCACCCCAATTCCATGCTAAGCGTGCAACGAGATCATTGTCATTATAAGTTAGTAATGGTAACACTACTCATATGCCCTAATCACGTACTTATCCTCCCATTATTCCTAAGTTGTATCTCTTATATTTTATTTTGTCTTGAATGTTTCACGAGGATACATTGTTTGACTTATGCGATAATAGAGATTTAGGTCTAAAAATAGAGTCCTAACGGTGTAACTAAGACCATCAAATCAATAACCCCTCCTAATAGACAACGATGTTAAAAAATTATGTTGACAAGAAGAATCGATAAACACGGTTTTATAACGGTTTTGAACATGAGACTTATTACCAAGACTTTTATACGCCCCCTAACGGAAGGACCTTATTATCTTTGGTTTACCTTCATCTTTTATTCAACTTCGCCATGAAGCTTTTATTATGACTTCGGTCTTGCCTTGCCTTTTATTATCCGCCTCATCGGTGGTTTTATTAGCCAAAGACGTATATCCTCACGCTAAAGCGAATTTTAGATCTTTAAAGCTTCGAAGATTAAGGCTTGATTCACTTTCAATTTTGCATAGATTTTAGGCCTTGTGGGGCTTCAAATTGTTTGCTTGATTTAGGTGAGCACTTGAAATCTTATTATTGGGTGAAGCTTTCGATTATTCGGGTGCCAATACTTCAAAACCGTGACGCTGGAGATACCTTAATGTCTTCCCAATTTAATTACACGGAAGCTACTAGAAAAGACTAAAAACCCAACAATCCCAACTAAACCGCTAAGTCAATATTTATTAAGCAAAAAATATTTACATGCGAAGGGAGAATAAGCAAACAACGAGAACACATGAGTTTTTGAAAGAATACGAGTACCCTACGTTTAGCATAGTAACTTATAATTAACTCTATCATTTCTCGTCCTCATTTAAGAGACTTAGCCTAATGTAGTTAAGGAATCAAAGCTAAGTGCTCAACACGCACGGTCGAGTCAAAAATTACTCTTATTCTCGCCATCGGAAAATCTACATTCGTGTCTTCAAACACTTATAAAACATGAGAAAACTTTAAAATTTGGGCCTTTTTAGCCTTATTTTGCAACAAAAATGATAAACAAAAAGATAAACTTTGGAAAGCGTGAAGGTTTGGCAAGGCAAGTATCTATTCACCCCCCCCCCCCCCCCATACTAAAGTTAAACATTGTCCTCAATGTTTCGAGTCTAGGGGTGCAAACACCCCCATACTAGAGACGTAGTCGAATGCCTAATCTAGCATGGAAAGGGTGTAACCAATAAGTAATAGCCGTTTATGAAGTGTGCTAAAAACCTAAGGTTAGAACATCAAAGGATATATCATGGATATTGAGAAATGTCTCCAAAGTAAACGATCAAGTGCTCCCATAAAACGAACACGAGAGGCTCCAATCGTGAAGATCATGATCTAAAAACCACATATCACAAACAACCACGGAACAAAGGTTGGAAGGGCACAAATCCCCACACGTAAGCTACATTAGAAAGCGATAATATGTACATAGGATAAGCATGGGACTCCCCCACGAGGCTCCTCGTTTTTGATTACCGAGTCATGAGCTCGACTCGATCCCCTCAATACTAATTATCATTGGGGAAGGTGACTTGGTCGAGGTAGTTCAAGGATGGAACTTCCCCGCCAAAGTAGTGCTTCAACCTATGTCCATTCACCTTGAAGTTAGGACCATCATCTTGAGCTAGCTCGATGGTCCCATACGGAAATACTTGAGTCACGGTGAATGGACCGGACCAACGGGATTTCAATTTACCAGAAAAGATTTTTAATCTTGAATTAAAAAGCAAAACTTGATCCCAATGTTAAAAACCCGGCTTTTAATTTTAGAATCATGCAACTTTTTAGTTTTCTCTTTGTAAATCAATGAATTTTCATAAGCAATGTCTCTCAATTCATCCAATTCATTTAATTGCATTTTCCGGTGTTTTCCCGCGGTCTCCATGTCATCATTACAATGCTTTAGAGCCCAATAAGCCTTGTGTTCTAACTCGATAGGCAAATGACAATTCTTTCCATACACAAGCTTATAGGGAGTGCACCCAATGGGTGTCTTATGAGCGGTCCTAAAGGCCCATAAAGCATCGTCCAACTTATCCGACCAAGATTGTCGGTTTTCTCCTACGGATCTCTCCAAGATCCTCTTCAAAGCTTGGTTTGAAACCTCGACTTGCCCACTCGTTTGTGGGTGATAAGCCGTAGAAAGACGATGTGTAACCCCATATTTCCTTAAGACTCTTTCGAATTGGTCATTACAAAAATGGGTTCCACGATCGCTTATGATCGCACGAGGGGTTCCAAACCGAGCAAATAAGCTTTTCAAGAACTTAACTACCACACGAGCATCATTAGTGGGCAAGGCCTTCGCCTCCACCCACTTAGATAGGTAGTCAACCGCAACGAGAATGTACTTATTACCACGAGATGATGGGAACGGCCCCATAAAGTCTATACCCCAAACGTCAAAGATCTCACATACTTGAATGATATTTTGTGGCATTTCATCTTTTTGTGAGGCTTTTCCTTGTCGTTGGCATGCATCACACGACTTCACAAGAACTTGTGCATCTCGGTAAATAGTAGGCCAAAAGAAGCCGGCATCAAACACCTTCTTAGCCGTGAGATTAGCACCGTGGTGACCACCCGTGGGTCCCTCATGGCAAGCTCTAAGGATGTTAGAAGCTTCGGTGCCAAAAACACAACGTCGGATGATTTGATCCGCATAAGTTCGAAACAAGTAAGGGTCGTTCCAAAAGTAGAACTTGACGTCACGAAAGAATTTTCGTTTTTCTTGAGTCGTCATACCCTTAACGATGAAGTTACCCGCATGGTAATTTGCAAAATCCGCAAACCATGGGGTAGAAAGATCAAGCTTAGAATTCACTACACCAAGTGTCTTGAGCGGAAATGTTTCGGTGATTTCCTTAGGCTCGTAAACACTTTGGTGAGGATCTTCCAAGCGAGAGAGATGATCGGCCGCTAGATTCTCGGCTCCTTTTTTGTCAACGATGGTGTGATCAAATTCTTGAAGGAGGAGAATCCAACGAAGTAATCTCGGCTTAGCATATTGCTTTGCCATGAGATACTTAATAGCCGAATGGTCCGTATACACTATGCACTTCGCCAAGACGAGGTAAGGTCGGAATTTCTCAAATGCATACACCACGGCAAGGAACTCCTTTTCCGTTGTAGTGTATTTAAGTTGATCCTCGGTCATCGTCTTGCTAGCATAGTGAATAGGTAAGAAGTGCTTATCATGACGTTGCCCCAAAACGGCCCCTATAGCGTAATCACTAGCATCACACATAAGCTCAAAGGGGAGGTTCCAATTGAGAGCAACAAGAATGGGAGCTTCGGTAAGTTTCCTCTTAAGGATCTCAAAGGCTCGTACACAATCTTTGTCAAAGACAAAACGTGCCTCTTTTTCAAGAAGATGTGTAATGGGTCGAGAAATCTTCGAGAAATCCTTGATGAATCGACGATAAAAGCCCGCGTGGCCTAGGAAACTCCTAACTCCCTTGACGGTTTTGGGATGAGGAAATTTGGCGATGACGTCTACCTTAGCTTGATCTACCTCAATCCCCGCTTTCGAGACCTTGTGCCCTAAGACGATTCCACTCTTAACCATAAAATGACATTTTTCCCAATTGAGCACAAGGTTGGTTTCCTCACAACGTTTTAACATTCTCTCAAGGTTCGACAAACACGAAGTGAAAGAATCACCAAACACGGAAAAGTCATCCATGAAGACTTCCATCATTTTCTCGATCATATCATGAAAAATAGCCATCATGCATCGTTGAAAAGTTCCCGGTGCATTGCAAAGTCTGAATGGCATTCTACGATAGGCAAACGTTCCATATGGACACGTAAACGTAGTTTTTTCTTGATCACGAGGATCGATGGGAATTTGGAAGTAACCGGAAAAACCATCTAAAAAGCAATAGAAATCGTTTCCCGCAAGACGCTCCAACATTTGGTCCATGAAGGGCAAGGGAAAATGGTCTTTTCGAGTGGCTTCATTCAACTTTCGATAGTAAATGCACACTCTCCATCCGGTCACGAGTCTAGTGGGGATCAACTCGTTGGCATCGTTTGGCACAACGGTCATCCCTCCCTTTTTAGGGACACAATGGATAGGACTCACCCAAGGGCTATCGGAAATAGGGTAAATCATTCCCGCGTCAAGGAGTTTAAGAACCTCCTTTTTGATGACGTCGTGAATTTTGGGGTTCACCCTCCTTTGACTTTGGATTGTTGGCTTGAAATCTTCCTCCATTAAGATTTTGTGGGTACAAAACTTGGGATCGATCCCCTTAATGTCGGATAACTTCCACGCAATCGCCCCTTTGTGAGCCTTTAGAACATCGACAAGTGCGGTTTTTTCATCATTCGAAAGATCCTTCGCAATAATAACCGGCAACTTGTCGTCCTCCTCCAAATAGACATATTCGAGGTGAGGAGGTAAATCTTTCAACTCGAGGATAGGTGGTTCCTCAAGTGAAGATTTGGGCTCGATACTCATAACCTCCTCGGGTGGAGGAAATGGGAAATCGTTGAGAAAATCCTTGATAATCGAGAAGTCCTCATCGTTGTCGAGGTCTTCGTCACAAGTACGTGGAACATTGAATTCTTCCAACGTAAAACCACCACCTTCAAATGGAGTGAAGGTTGGTGTCGAATTATCAAGAATTGGATCCAACATAGTGGGATTGCCACTAGTTTCTTCATCACCAAAACCTAGAACTTCTTGTGAAAATTCCTCGCAAACCACGTCAATCATATCAACGAGGTTTATGGTTGCAACGGAATAAACATGAGAAATTTGAGAGTTTTGAGTTGCGTTTATAACAAGTTCCTCGTCGTTGAAACGTAAGGTGATCTTTCTAGCATGCACATCGATCAAAGCCATAGACGTATCTAAAAACGAACGACCTAAAATTAGAGGAACTTGAGGATCCGTGGGGATATCAACAACAATGAAGTCTACAGGATAGTAGAACTTCCCCACTTTCACAAAAACATCTTCCGCCAAACCACATGCGGGAATTGTGGAATGGTCGGCCAACTCGATAGACATTAGTGAAGGAGTAAGATTAGGAAGATTGAGCGACTTGAAGATTGCAAGTGGCATCAAGTTAATGCTAGCACCAAGATCGGCCAAGGCGAAGCATTCTTCCATGTCTTGGATTGCACAAGGGATCAAAAATTTACCGGGATCACCGACTTTTTGAGGTATGCGATTAAGATAAACCGATGAACAACTAGACAATTGATGCAATTTCTCCTTGTTGTTCAACATACTCTTAAAGTTAGCGGCAAATCGAGGCATCATGACCAAGGCATCGGCGAAACTCACATTAAGGTGCAAATCACGAAACATTTTCATAAAAAGCTCAAATTGGTAATTGTCGCGCTCTTGACGTTTCTCCTTCCTAAGTCTCGATGGATAGGGCAAAGGTGGTGTGGGTTGAGGCATAGTAGGCATAACCTTTGGAATCTCGGGTTCCAATGATGGTAATGGGTCAACCGTAGGTGTGGCATGAGCGGTACTTCGTGGGATTGGGACATGCTCCTTTTGGACCACCACCTCGGGTTCTTCCTCAATTGCTTCCTCCGTAGGAGCAATTGGTTGAGGAATCGGCTCCTTAAGTGTCTTACCACTACGTGTGGTAATCACTTTCATCTCACCCTTAGGGTTGGATATGGTGTTACTAGGAAGACCACTTGACGACGGTTTACACATTATTGCCTCAAACATAGACGAGATTTTATCTTCAAAATTAGATTGCCTCAATACGGCTTCGGTTTGCCTTTTCTCGGCCTTAAGCATCTCTTGTTTAATCTCATGTTGCCCTTGTTCCATCTTTTGTTGGTTTTGTTGCAACCTATTGACATTTCCTTCCATCTTGTTGGTGTGGATTTTAAGTTCATTAGCTAACTCATTTTTCAACTCTTTCTTCAAGTCGTTTTTAAACTCGGATCTTAGGCTAATGATTTCTCTTTGAATATTGTCAAACCTAGCATCATTCCCACTAGCATATTCAACAAACTCACTTGGAAGATCTTTCAATGTTTGCAAACTTTTGTTGTTATTTTGAAAATCATTTTTGTTTGAAACTTGATTATTAGCCCCTTGATTCCCATAGTTTCCCTTGTTGTAATTATTCTTAAAACCAACTTGATTGTTGCGATAGTTGTTAGCATTTTGATTTGATCCAAAACCTGGTGGAGTCATTTGATTAGAGCGGGAAACTTGACCGTTTTGGTGGTAATTTCCCGTGGCCGCGAAGGCACTCGAAGTGTTACCACCGTTGGTAATGCACTCGGAGAAATCATGACCTCCACCACAATACATGCAAGAAACCTCAACCGCTTTAACCGTAGCGGGAGCACTTGGTTCACCAACTTTAAACTCAATCAAAAGTCCTTTCAACTTATCAAAAATCTTGTTTTCCAAATTCGCCTCAATTTGGCAAGCATCGATGGTAGTAGAAAAAGAAGGTGAAGCCGAAGACGAAGCCTTACGAACACTAGACGTGCTACGAGGACTATACACCTTAGATCTATTTTCAATTATCACCAAAGCTTCCTCAACCGTTTTACACAAAAAATTACCACCCGCGGCGGCATTCAAATAATCCCTTTCATGATCATTAAGTCCATTATAAAACGTGTCAATTTGATGCAAATCGGAAAAACCGTGATGAGGACATTCATGTAACATTTCCTTAAACCTATTCCAAGCCGTTGAAAAACTTTCATTAAATTCTTGTGAAAACATTGAAATCTCGTTTTTCAAGTGCGTAGTCTTAGAGGGCGGAAAAAATTGGTTCACAAACTTAGACACGAGATCCTTCCACGTCAATATAGAATTGGGTGGCTCTTTCTCTAACCAAATTTTTGCGGGCCCCGCTAAGGAATACGGAAAAAGCATCATCTTAATCGAGTCGTTAGAGACATCCTTAAACTTGCAAGTAGCGGTAAGACGATTGAATTGGCGGATATGGTTGTGTGGATTGTCCTTCTCATCACCACGGAATTTGTTGTTTTGAATCATGGACAACAAACCCGTTTTCACCTCAAAATTCTCCGCAAGGATTGCGGGAATCACAATAGCCTCTCCATAACCCTCGGTGGGTGCTTGAAGTAACTCCATCATAGTTCGATTCGCCATGGTTGGTGCTTCTCTTACAATGGGTTCGTCAATAGGAGACTCCTCACTAGAATTGTTGGGAGTGGGAGTTTTGTTCTTTCGTTTACGTGCACGTCTTGCTTGATTTCGAGTTAGCATAAACGTCACGTACAACGAGGGGATGAGCAAAGAAGATTCTTTTTGGTGTTTTGTATTTTTTTTTTTCAATTTTTTGTGGTTTTTGATTGTATTAACCTTTTTGGAGATTGGTGAAATGTATTAAGTAGACAAAAATCTACAAATCTCCTCCTTAATCAAATCTCTTGATTAAAGAAGCCTCAAGGAATGAAAACGATCACGTGGGGTGAACGCCTTCGATGACTTTAGAACGATGGTGGAACACCAAATCGTTCAAGAGGGTTTAATCAATAGAAACCAAGAACATATATATGATACTTAGTAATACTTTGGGCGGCAAAACCCTCGATTCACTCTCACAATCAAATACTCACAAGCAAGCGGGGAAACGAGGCGGCGCGAAGCACTTAAGAGCCTTTTTCCTTAGGATATATTTTATAATATCCGCCTTATACCCACCTTATAGTTTGTATTTTCAAGATTAAGCTTCACGAAAGTATTTATCTATTTTTTCCTTTTTCTTTGGTTTGAGATTCGAATACAATGATTGGGTAATGACCTCCCAAGTCAAGGTTGTGATTTCTTACGTATTTGGAGTACTTGTGTATTTATTGTTCTACGTATACAATATAGTAATAATATTCACACAAAAAACCGAAAAACGATAATACGTATTAGTAGAGTGCTACTAATACAAATACTAATTATGGTTAGTATAAAAACAACAATGCCAAATCAAAACACAACACGCCTCCCCGGCAGCGGCGCCAAAATGATATAGTGTTTTTGTATACCCTTTTAGGAAAAAGGGCAACAAAGAAGTGGTAAGCGTTAAGTGTCGGTTTAGGAAAACCAAGCACTAATGACCAATTAAGTTCGTTCTCAAGGAGGCTAGTGTGTTATGTGTGTAATGATATAGATTAATTTGTGATTATATTTGAGAAAGAAAAATAGAAAAGGGATTAGAAGAGAATGACGGTTATCAAGACGGATTAAATTAAGTCTAAAAAGGCGTACACGTAAAATCCTAAAAACCACCAAAATTAAAATTTTAACCTAAAAATTTCTAAAAATTACCAAAAATCCCTAATAATATTCTAAGAGTTTACAAAAAATCAAAACTTGCAAAAACCTTTTAATTAATTAGATAATGACTTTTTAATGCTAATTAAAGCCCTAAAAATCAAAATTATTTATTAAAAAGCCCTAAACAAGATTTTCAAGTTTGTAAACCTCAAAAATACTCTAATTAAGCTAAAAACTATTTTTGAAAATTTTAAAACCAATTAAAACTATTTTTAAACAATTAAAAACTCCTAAAATCAATTAAATCTTAAATTAATTGTAGAAAATAATTAAAAGACCTAGAAAATAATTGGAAAGTTGCAAAAATCCTAATTAAGTATTTAGAACCTATGAAAAATATAAAAACCTAGAAAATCAGACTTTTAATTTTTAATAATAAAATAATATTAAAAATCCAAAAATTATAAAAAATTTCTAAAAACTTGCAAACTAGCTTAATTTAACCTAAGTAACTCAGAAATAAAAGTGAAATTACCTAAATACCCCTATTAGGCCTAGAAAATGGGCCAAACCCAAAACAGTCCCTTATTGGGCTTAATTAAGGCCCAATAAGAAAAAGTGTTCAAATTAAGCCCAAAAAGCACAGGTTGACTCAAAATTTGATTTTAAACAACTTTTTCCAAAGGCCCAAAAGCTGAAAATGTGAAATAAGCCAACTTATAATAAGCAGCTTATTCTTAATGGGCTTTTTGGCCCATTAAGCCATAAGCTGTTGCCATAAGCTAAAATTTTACACACAAGCTTCTTTTGACCTAACAAAGACTTCTGCAAAAAGAATTTTCCAATAAGCCCACTTAATAAGCCAGAAACAAGTCACAAACTTATTCACAAAAAGACAAAATAGTCGTTTTTATGATCTAGACCACCTCAGAAGCTGATTCAAGTTGCAAAATGTTTCTTTTGACATAACTAAGCTTATAAACCAAAGACCTTTCAAATAAGCACACTCAATAAGCTGGAAAATCAAATAAGCACTAATGTTAAAAGTCAAACAAGTTGGTTTTCTAGTAAAAAGTCAAAGTCAATGTCTCATAAGCTCCAGTTCACATAAATGGGTCAAATAATGAAGATCTATCACAAAAATAAGTTGTTGCAAGTCAGAATAAGCTAGAATAGCTTATTGATAAGCTGATGACAAAATTGCACTAGCAGGGGCTAGTTTTGGATGTTGAGCAGTGGAAACTTTTTCCACTGCTTGATTATTTTGACTTTTTGTCTTTAGTGACTTTTTTGGAGATTCAGATTTCACAAAGGCACCCAATTGATCTTTGGATCAAAAGGAGTCAATCACAATCAAAATAACACAATCACAAACACCCAATTGATACAGTTTAATCAATCATTCATCAGACATTGCACAGACATGAACAATAAGCAGTTAAGCATTCAAGAGCAGTTTAAGCACAATTCAGCCAGCCAAATTCAACCAAATGCACACACAAGCTATAATAAACTCCAATAAGCAAGTCTAAACAGGTTTCATGCACTGGTTCAAAGAATTAAGCAAGATTCAAGCAATGAAAGTTACTGATGAACACTAACACATGCAGTTTTCTACTTTTGCTGATGTATTTGACACACAAGCCAATTTCAACACCTCAAATCTTTCAAACAGGTTATGTTAACTTTGTTTAAACCACTTTTATCCCTAAGCATGCATACACACTAAGTGTTCCCAAAATCCTAGGTCAAAACAAGCAGAAACAAGGTCTATATAGCAGATTGATTGATTCAAGTGTTCAAACCCAAAAACTTGCAGCAAAACACTCTCAAACAAAGGTATAGCAGATACAAAGCATAAACAACAACTTCCCTTAACAAAAAACAAATTACAAGCATAAACCAGTAGACCCAAACACCCCTTTAACTTTTTCAAATCAAAATTTTCAAAAGCACAATGAGATTTCAAGCCAACCAAGCATCAATTAACACTAAAACAAGTCTAATAAACAGATTCAAGCAAGAACAAGCCACAAAATCCACAAGAACAACAGTTTCATACAAATATCACCAAAAATCACAATTTAAGCAGATTTGGAGATTAAGTAAGCAAACCTCATGGATGTACATCCACACCCACGAATTTTGAGCTTATGTGCTAGCAAGAACAAGCACAAGCTTCCACAAAAAGCCTGCTAAGATTGAATAAGGGTTAAGCACAATATCATAAAAATCAGAAACTTGGGAAAAACTTGATTAATGCAAACTTGTTACCCCACACTTGATTATCCCCAAGTTATAAGCCTCACCACACCTTAACCAACTCAGTTAGGATGCTATGATCAGCCCTATAGCCCAAGAATTCCAAGATTGGAACAAGACTTAGCAAAATATCAAGAAAATGAGGAAATATGCAAACTTTTGCACACTCCTCTTTGAAAAAACAGGTTTTGAACTTTAAGAACTACAAAGCATATAACAAATGAAAGCAGTAAACAAGATTGTCCAATGACTTTTCTTCAAGATTTCAAACTCAATTTCATTAACTTAGAAATAGGATTTACAGAAACTTGAACCAAGGAAAAATCAAAAAGCAAACTGAAATGTGAAGGCCTAAGTGGCTTTATATAGCCTTACAAGTGAACTATGAAAGCTGAAAAACGTGTAACCCTAGCTACTTGATCTTACAAAATTGCCCTTATGAAGTTTGAATATCTTGGAGAATCATGTGACTTTTCTTGTTGTTTAGTGGCAGCTGGTATGTGTGAGTGCATCCAATGGTGTATATGAAGCTTAGAAAGTAAGCATGTTTCTCAAACGTTGGATTTACTGGCTTGTTTTTGTTTGGACATGAAGGGTGGGGCAGGGGAGGTAGCATGTGACAAAGGGGATGATGATGTGGCATGTTTTAAGGTTGGGTTGTGATTATAGGACCCTTAGTCATTGTTCTGGAAAGAATTAGCCTTTAATTCATAATGATTAAGGAATGCCTAATTGTGTTCTTGAGCTGATGAACACATGGTTTAATCCGTTTTAAGGGTGATTAATATTTAAAAAGGTGTTAAGGCGCCAAGGTTTTAATTAATTAAAAACCTGGTGAGTGGAAGGCTGAGGTGGAGGCAGGGAGTGGTGTGATTGGTGGAAAAGATTGAGTGGGGCACGTGGCAGCCCATGAGTGGTCTAGGTTACAATGTTGTTTGGCCAGTTTTAATCCTTCATCTTTCATTAACTTGCTACTTTGTAAATACTTGCTTAAAACTGGATTTCCTTTGTATTTAAACTTTCACTTTTCACACTTTTGCCCCAAATACTTTTCCAAAGTATTTTCAGGGGTATTTCTTGCTATATTGTGATTCTTGAAGGGCTGTTTTGGCATTTTCTTCAATGATAATGGTCTAGACTTGTATGGTTGACATTTTGGAGGACTGAAATTGCCAAGTCTTGATAATTGAGGGACCATTTTTGCCAAATGTTGAAAGTTGAGGGTCCTTTGTGTAATTTTGGATTTTCAAAGGACCAAACTTGTCATTTCTTGTACTTTGAAGGACTTCATGATGTATTTGACTTTGTGGATGATATTGGTTGACAATTTAGCTTTGTTGAGGGGCTAAACTTGCCAAATCTTCAAAGTTAAGGGTCCTTTTTGTAATTTTGACAAACTTTAGGGACCAAACTTGTAATTATGAGGATGCAAGGGTATAAAGTGTCAATTCTTCATAATTTGAGGACCCTTCTTCATAATTCTTCAAATATTTAAGGGTTGATCTTGGGAAAGTCTTCACTAGGGCTTGGTTCATTGTGCGGCTTCGTTTCCCGTGTTCGTTTTTGCATGATTCTTGTGATCTTTTGTCATTTTCTCAATATCCGTACCTAAAATACACAAGCAACAAACACAAGCATATATTTGGGTATTTTGATGATATTTAATGCATTTTAAGCCCTATTTGGAAGATGAGACTATGTATAAAAGCAGTCTCATCATTGCTCGCCAAGGTTGACCTACTTTAGCAGTGGTAAACTCAGACACAACTCGTATGTCAGGACATCCAAGAGCATCGAGCAACTCCATGAGTTCGTCTTTAGTAGGATCCCTGGAAAATGCCATACCTTTGGGTGTATCTCAAATGCCAAATATCTTACGGAAGTCTGAAACAGTAAGTGTCTGCTGCTTGTTGTCGAGAGTGAAAGTGATCTTGTTTGAAGTACTTTCCTTGGTAGCCCAGAACTCATACATGTAATCATAAGGCACCGAGGCAGTACTCCTTAAAGCATTCTTGAAATGAGAGTGATCAAGAATTCCTATGGCTACTTTAAATCCATGGTGAGTGGATTTTGAGACTTGCTTCAGCCGGTAATTGTTTGGTATGAACGTGAGGGTTCGTGCTTCAGCAATTGCGGCTTCTCTAGAGTCTTGGATTGCTTGTACTGTTGGATTAGTCATTGTATCTGCTTAAGATAAGACATGAAAGGTTGATGCACAAAAATATATAGATATGTATCATTCTTACTTCTAAGCATAACATATTTCAACAAGTACTTAGAACATGCAAACAACTATCAATCAAACAACTCTTCATTCGGAACTTTCCTTCATTCGGAACTCTTCATTCGGAAGTCCTTCATTCGGAACTTCTCATTCGGAAGTCCTTCATTCGGAACTCTTCATTCGGAAGTTCTTCATTCGGAACTTCTTCATTCGGAAGTTCTTCATTCGGAACTTCTTCATTCGGAAGTTCTTCATTCGGAACTTCTTCATTCGGAAGTTCTTCATTCGGAACTTCTTCATTAGGAAGTTCTTCATTCGGAACTTCTTCATTCGGAAGTTCTTCATTCGGAACTTCTTCATTCGGAACTTCTTCATTCGGAAGTTTACTCGGAACTTCTTCATTCGGAAGTTCATTCGGAACTTCTTCATTCGGAAGTTCATTCGGAACTTCCTTCATTCGGAAGTTCATCCGGAACTTCCTTCATTCGGAAGTTCATCCGGAACTTCCTTCATTCGGAAGTTCATCCGGAACTTCCTTCATTCGGAAGTTCGTTCGGAACTTCCTTCATTCGGAAGTTCGTTCGGAACTTCCTTCATTCGGAAGTTTGTTCAGAACTTCCTTCATTCGGAAGTTTTCAAGCTTTGTTCATCCGGAAGTTTGTACAGCCATGTTCATTCGGAACTTCTAAATGCACCCTATAAATGATTAATCTAGTCGCGTTTGTGAGTTCTAAGGCAATCTAAGGCAACTTAACATCTTTCTAATGATATTCCGCATAAAACCCACCAAGAACCTTAATCAATTAATCCTAAATAGGCAAACAAACCCTAAATCTGATAAAGTTGATTACCCGAATCAATTAACAAGATTTAATGATGAATTAGATGATTTATAAGTTAAAGATTGATGTTATTACCTTTTTTAATCGAATGAAACGGATTGTGAGATGATTAAAACGCGAGTTTGAAAGCTTATGTGTGTGTTAATATGTGTTAATGGCGGCAATGTATGAAAGAAACAGTGAAGAAGAATAGTAAAGGGACGGGGGGGTTTTGTTTTTGACTTAGGTCAAATTTTAACTTTTTTACAAATGTTACCTTAAGTCCCTATACTTTTCTATTCTTTTCCTTGTCTTTTCTAATCTTCCTAACCATTGTTAAATTTCGCCAACTTAACCTACACACATCTTAAGCATCGCAACCTATTAGCAAATCTCCAAGATCTAAAGCAAGTCCTATCTCATTGAGCGAGCACAAGTTGTATTCTAAAGCAGGACCACTCATAGACCATTTAGCCAATTAAATTTCCACAATCACTTTTTGAAAAAAAATCGTTTTGATGACGAAGATGATTTAATATTTTCTCCCCCTTAAACGATGACTCGTTTTCTATTTAAAGAGCTGTAGTCATTGTTTAAAGAGTCAAATATTGATGAAAGCATTTCCAATTAGTATCTTGAAAAAGATTGATTCGTGGTGGCAATAAGATTTCTCTTATTTTGACAAATTAATGCACTGAGACGTACACTAACTCGTGTTAGACCAAGTTGTAAAGTAAACTTGATCCCTTTGCATGATTTGGCTTGTAAATCATGCCCGAGAATATTAATTCCCGTTGTGAGCCAACGTTTTCCAAGGAAATACGTGACTTTAATATGAAAACCGGGTTGCAGTCTGAAATAACTACAAATCATTTTGAGCATGTTTTAAAAGTTTGAACTTCTGCTCGAACTTTATTTACAACCCCGTGTCATTATTGAATGACATTTCTAGTATCGTAAATATTATCGATTCCAGAAGACATGCTCTTTTTATCAAAACATTTTTGAACACACAATTTTGAAAGATTTAGAAAAACCTTTTGAGAAATTCTCGAAAAATTGTGTTCAAAGTTTTGAAAAACAATTACTTGAGCTTAAGATGTTGAATATCTTACAAAACGAGCTCAAGTCTGAGAAGTTGTAAACTTCCCGTTGTTAAGGATAAGTTTATCATCGGCGATAAACTTTCCTTTTATCTGAAGAACGAGTCCTAAGCTGACATTTACTTAGAAGTCGTTTTTCATGAGCTTGAAAACCTTGACTGTTTTAACGGAAAGCTCATGACCGAGAAAGGTTAATTTCTCGTTGTAAGGAAAAGTTCTCTTATTTAAAAGATACACTTTCCTTTCTGAGCTTAAAACTTCGAATGTTTTAATACAAGCTCATGACCGAGAAATGTTAATTTCTCGTTATGAGGATAAGTTATCATAAAAGATAAACTTTCCTTTATTTGAAGTTCGAGTTACAGTCTGACATTTAACTGTAAATCATTGTGCATGAGCTTAAAAACTTCGAATGTTTTTATTATTAGCTCATGCCCGAGAAAACTTAATTTCTCGTTGTAAGGATAAGTTTATCATCGGCGATAAACTTTCCTTTATTTGAAGAACGGGTTACCATCTGATATTTAATGATAAACCATATACACGAGCTTAAAACCTTTGAATGGTTTTAGGATAAGCTCGTGTCCAAGAAAACTTAATTTCTTGTTAAGAGGGTAAGTTATCGTTGCGTAGATAAACTTCCCTGTCTCTGAAGTCCGGGTCGACGTCTGTCATTTAACGAGGAGCCATAGTGCATGAGCTTAAAAACTTGGAATGTTTTGGATATAAGCTCATGCCCGAGAAAAATTAATTTCTCGTTGTTAGGATAAGTTTACCATCGGCGATAAACTTTCCTTTCTTTGAAGAGCGAGTTATAGTCTGTGATGTGACTATAAGTCCTTGTGCATGAGCTTAAAAACGTGGAATGTTTTTAACATAAGCTCATGCCCGAGAAAAATGAATTTCTCGTTTTTAGGATAAGTCATCATCGGGATGAACTTTCCTGTCTTTTGAGATCGAGTTACAGTCTGTTATGTGACTGTAAGTCCTTGTCAAGCTTTAACCATGAATCCCCTGAGATACTAGTTTCTCTGATATCTGCTTTTTCAGCAACCAAACTCTGAGAGTGTCCTTAGTTGAACGGTATACAATGATTGGACCGCTTCGTTCTTTTGGAACATCAACTTTGGTACCTGCATTCTCATTAGGAGTTTGTATACTTTTGCATGGGTTAGAGATATCTATTTTAGAAGCACGTGGGGGTTCACGGTTTTCTTTTCTTGTGTCAGAGGTGGCCTGAGGGGATGATTCACTTGTCTTAGTTGGCAAACGTTTCCTTTTATAGAAAATCTTAAGTTCAGGCTTAAGTGATGTATCATCCTTTGCAATTTCCTCCCTAGTAGTCTTCGTAGAATCAGAGACTATCCTAGTTAAAGGGCACTCGTTTCCTACAAGAGTGAAAGTTCTACCAGTGGGGCGCCACATTTTACCAATGGGTTTGATTTTAGCAACCCACTGGGATTTAAGTCTAGCACGGGAGTTCACCTCATTAAGCAATGTTTTGATACAAGAGTCATGATTTGCCGTAAAGACACATTTTCTACATGTTTTACAAGTAGCATATTTAATGTCCGAGTAATTCCTAGATGATTCATCGATGCTCCTAGGAAACGTCATGCTACGGTTAGAAGTGTTGGGTAATCTAGAAGGCATCTGACTAGGTTGGACATTGCTATCTCTTACATGTGTCTTTTGAATAGCTTCCCTTTGACCAAAATCATGGTGCACATCAGTTGAACTAGTTCTAGACGTGTTCATTGAACTATTCTTAGAGAAACTAGGGGCAATCATGTGATTAGGTCTTGCAAAAGCTGTTTTAGTCACATTGGGCCTAGATGGTGGAGTGACTGGTCTAGGAAAGTGAACCAAATCAACTTGGGAGGCAAACCGCGGTCTCGAGGATTGTGGTCGCTCGGATCTAAATGCAGTAGGTTGTCTGACAATCGGTTGTCTGACGAACTGATTTGTAGGCGGTTTCCCCAAGATTGATGGTTTTTCAAGCTTAGTGTCCACACCAGGTCCTCTATTTTTCCTTAACTCGTTTTTCAACGCAGCTATAGCAAACACCTTTTCTTGAACTTGGGCTTTTAACGTCTCATTTTCTTTGATCAATTCATCTTGGGATGCCAACTTAGATTCAAGCAGTTGAATTTGTTTCAAAAGATTATCCTTTTCAGCTTTAGAATCTAGAACAGTTTGATCCAATTTTCTTTCAAGAACAACGTTTGACTTTTCAAGTTTTTCAAAATATGTTTCAAATTTGTTCGTTTTCTTTGAAAATTCAATTTTGGCATCCTCACGATCTTTTGATTGTTGAGCTACAATCGTTTCGAGCTCTCTAATCTTGGAATCAGAAGCAGTCAATGAAGCAGTTATAGGACAATTATCATGATGTTTAGCATTTTGAACACTTTCTCCCCCATTATGACTCTCATCGGATGAATCAGAAGTGGTATTTCTATCACTCTTTTACATCCCATGTTTGTCATAATTAGGTTCAGAATGCTCAATATGCGGCATGTCATTAGCATATACATCATAAACAACATTACATTGTACCATGTTTGCCGGCTCTTCGTCATAAACGGGTAAGGTGTCATCAAGAGAGATCTCGTGAACATTCCCTGACGTGCCACTGGTATCATGTTGTCCTCCTGATTCCGTGCTCTTGCCATCGTTAGGCTCCAAGTTGTCAACCGTATGACCATTCTCTTCTTGCATCTGCGTCATTGATTCTTGCACTCCATTATCATACGCTTGCTGAAGTTGTGATCTTTGATAAATCGAAAACGAGACCGATGTCATGAGTTTCAATATTGTATCACGGAAAACTCGAAGCTCGGTATGTGTATCTCGAAGAAAAGATTGGCAAATCACTGAACTTTCAGACTTGATGATATTGTATTGGAGGAAAGGAGTGAGTTGTGTCACAAGAGTCTTATATGCAAGTGCCGATGCAGAGTGATTGAAGTTTTCATTGCCAAGTTGCTCGGCGAGTTGGGTCAAAGTGGTGAATATTGAGTCGATGAATATATGACGATCTTGTCCAAAGATGGTCACAAATTCGCTCCCTCCTTGAATCCGTGAAAGAGTAACTAGATGATATTGAAGCATTTGAAATGAATTTATACCACTTTCTCTAGCTTTGTCGTGCATTCGATGCAAGTCTCCCTCTTTAAGTGTCGAATTTAACGATTCCATTGAAAATCGAGGAAAAATGATGTGGATGTTGTAGTTTTCAGGATTTTACAATTCGATTCGGCTCAAAAGATGCTGTCGGCTCAAACGATTATGAATTAAACCCGATCAAAAATGCCGTCTCGTTGACTCGTCACTTTGTCGTCAAATCCGGCCACAAAAACTTTTAACCCGTCAAATATTTTTTTCACGTTAATACTTTTAAAAATACCCGCCTCAACACGATTTGCCAAAAATTAATAAACAAAATATACTAAACTAAAAATATAAAAGTGACAAGAATTTACTTAACTAAAATAGAATAAAAATAAAAAAGAAATAAAGTAAAAAATAAAGTAAAAAATAAAACAAAAAAAACTGATAGAATGTGACAAAGTAACACGAAACAAAAAATCTGTGATTAAAATACACAAATCATGAAACGGTACTCACCACCCACGTGGCTTCCACCCACGAAAAATCTTTGTAAACTCCGCCTGGTATTTAATAGAAACTCTCAAATCCAATAATTTCTTTGACTAAAAAATCTCTCTCTCACACGCGAAAAAACCTAATTTCCCTTGTTTATCTCCCTTGTTTCCTCCGTCTGTTGATTATCTCTCTCTCTCTCATCAACAAAAACTCACAAGCTAAATCTCAAACGTGATTTCTGATCATCACACCCCACGAATCAATAGAAACAAATGAATTTAAACCAGAACGAACACAAGGCGTGGCTTCAAGATCATATAATTGGTCTCGGGTAGGTATTTTTATGTTGATTTGTTGAGTCCCTCTCTCATCTGTAGAGTCTTTCTGTCAATGTTTGATGTTCGAGTCTTGTGGTTGGGTGGTCTGAGTGTCTCAGTGTGAGAGTCTATGAGACGAGGGTGATGTAAGGGTCGGTTGTGAGGGTTTGTTGGTTGTCAGGGGTGTGAGACGAGGGTCTGTTTTGGTGTGAGTGTCTGTTGGTGAGGGTGATGTAAGGGTCTGTTGTGAGGGTATGTTGTCGACGGTCTGTTGTGAGGGTCTGGGTGAGGTGTGATGGGTGAGGGGGAGTATTCGAAGGTGTGCGTGAGGCGAGAGGGTTTAGCTGAGTGAGGTCTAATCAGGTTTGGGTTTGGTTCGAGAGTGTATAGGGACGAGTGTTGTATTGTGTGAGTTTTTGTGGGTCTCAGTTGGTTATGTCGAGGTTGATGAGACGAGAGGTTGTGTTGTTGTTGAGTTTGGATGTGTTGTTAGTTTGAGTCGAGAGTATTGTGAGGGTGTCGCGTCTGGGTGATGTTGATGAGTTGTTGTGTGAGTTCGAGTCGAGTTGTGAGGTTTGTGATGAGGTGTGTTGGTTGGAGTCCAGTCAAAATGAGCTTACAATTTTGAGTCTTGATGATGTTTTTCGAGAGTCAAGTCGAGACTTTGTTGTTGAGTTGTGATTTGAGTTGCAGTCCCGTTATGTTTGAATTTTGATGCTTCGTTCGGAACTTCCGTTCGTTCGGAACTTCCGTTCGTTCGGAACTTTCGTTCGTTCGGAACTTTCGTTCGTTCGGAACTTTCGTTCGTTCGGAACTTCCGTTCGTTCAGAACTTTCGTTCGTTCGGAACTTTCGTTCGTCCGGAACTTTCGTTCGTCCGGAAGTTTCGTTCGTTCGGAAGTTTCGTTCGTCCGGAAGTTTTGTTCGTCCGGAAGTTTCATTCGTCCGGAAGTTTCGTTCACCCGGAAGTTTCGTTCACCCGGAAGTTTCGTTCACCCGGAACATTCGTTCACCCGGAAGTTTCGTTCACCCGGAACTTTCGTTCACCCAGAACTTTTGTGCACCCGGAACTTTTGTGCACCCGGAACTTGATGAGACTGACTGAGATTCTTGGACAAAGATGATGAATATAGAAAACTAAGAAAAACTGAGAAACTTATAAAAAAACAGAAAACTGAAAACTGAAACTTGACAATTGTATAACCAAGAAAAAGAGAAACAGATTCGATGGACAGATTATAAAAAATTATAAAAAATTATATAAAAACTGATTATAAAAAAAAACTGATAAAAGAAAAACTAATAATAAAAAAAAATTAAAGTGGAAACTGATTAAAAAAATAGAAAAGGATAAAATTAAAAGGTCAATTTAAAGAATTCAAACAAAAATGCAATCAAAATAGAAAGGGTTTATCAATAAAAATGCAAAATTAAAAAGAGAAAAACACAAACTTTTTATAAAAACACAAACTTTTTAAGATTTGATAATAAAATTTTTGATTTTTGTATAAAAATTTGTGATTTTATCTAAAAAGTAAGTAAATCTAAAGATTTGACATGATTTAAAGAATAAAAATACAACTTTTTAAGATAAAAGCTTGATTTAATCAAAACCCATCAAAATCAAACAAAATAAAAACAAGAATAAACCAAACTAACCATGCTCTTGATACCAATTGAAGGTCTACGTGATCTTTGGCATATTCTACATGATGGATTTTGTTGATAAAAATGGTTGATTAATTGATAAACATAAGAAAGATGAAGGAGGGAGATGATGGAGTAGAGAGAGAAAGGAGAGAGGGGAGAAAAGTAGAGAGAGAAAGTAAAGATGAATGTGATTAATGAAAAATGATCGACCCCTCCTAACATGCTAGGAGGGGATATATATAGCCCACCCTACATGTGGGCTATATGGACTATACATTAACTAAATGGATCACGAGCCCATTACATAATTATCGTTGGAGCGACCGATCCTTCATAAATACGTAAAACGTATTTCCAACACCATCTTCGACCACGGTATTTTCCATTATCAAAGGACTTAGTCCTTAGTACCGGTTTCTTTTGGGCATTGTTTATCATGTAAGCCCCATCAAAAATGACCATACCAAGATTATCCCTAAATGATCACATTTATAGGGATTCGAGTCGAGCATTTGACTCGGTTATCAAAAACAAGGTGCCTCGTGGGGGATTCTCATGCTTATCCTTGTAAATATTATCGTTTTTCTAATAGTGTAATGAGTGGACTTGTGCTCTTCCAACCTTTGTTTCGTGGTTGTTTGTGATTGTTATTCATTAGGTTCATCGTCATCATTGAAGCCTCTCGTGTTCGTTTTACGGATCACTCGAGCTTCGATCGTTGCCTTTGGAGATTCCGATATCCGATGATATCCTTTTATGTTCTAACGTTTATCTTATTAGCATAATTCATAAACAGCTTTTAGGTTATTCGTTTTACCCTTTCCATGCTCGAGATTAAGCATTCGACTTCGTCTCTAGTATGGGGGTGTTTTCACCCCTATACTCGAAACATTAAGGACAATGTTTAGCTTTAGTATGGGGGTGAGTAGATACTTCACTTTGCTTACGTCATCACACAATCCAATATTCATCTTTTTGTTATCACTTTGTTGCAAAATAAGGCTAAAAATGGCGAAATTTTAAAATTTTTCTTGTTTGGCCTAAGTGTTTGAAACACGAATGTAGGTTTTCCGATGGTGAGAATAAGAGTAATTTTTTACTCGACCATGCGTGTTGAGCACTTAGCTTCGATTCCTTAACTTTTTAGGCTAAGTCTCTTAAATGAGGACGAGAAATGATAGAGTTATTTATAAGTCTCGTAATCGTTCACGATCTCATGTGTAGTGATTATTAGCTTATTCTCCCCACGCTTTTGTATAATAAATTGTTAATAAAGATTGATTTAGCGGTTTAGTCACTATTTTTGGTTTCTAATTTGTTTTGGTAGCTTCCATGTAACTAAATTGGGAAACCATTAAGGTGTCGCCATCGTCACGGTTTTGAAGTATTGGCACCCGAATAACCGAAAGCTTCACCTAATAATAAGATTTCAAGTGCTCACCTAAATTAAGCAAAAATTTGAAGCTCACAAAACCGAATAATCTATGCCCAAATTGAAAGTGAATCAAGCCTTAATCTTTGAAACTTTAAAGATCCAAAATTCGCTTTAGCGTGAGGATATACGTCTTTGGCCTTAATAAAACCACCGATGATGGAGGATAATAAAAGGAAAGGCAAGACCGAAGTCATAATAAAAGCTCCATGGCGGAGTTGAATAAAACATGGAGGTAAACCTATGATAATAAGGCCCTTCCGTTAGGGGGCGTATAAAAGTCTTGGTAATAAGTCTCATGTTTAAAACTGTTATAAAATCGTGTTTATCGATACTTCTTGTTGACTTACTTTTTTGACATCGTTGTCAATTAGGTTGAATTATTAATTCGATGATTTTGGTTACACCGTTATGACTCTATTTTTAGATCTAATCTCTATTCACGTATAAGTCAATGATGTATCCTCGTGATCATTAAGACAAAATAAAATATAAGAGATACCAAGTAGGAATAAGGGAGTTTAGGTGTGTATTTATCACTCATGAGATATGATTGTGTTGCTGACTTATAATAACAATGATCTCGTTACACGCTTAGCATGGAATCGAGTGAAAATCGAGGACGATGAAATTATTTCTACCGAAGCATTCACGTATTCTTGTTCTATGATCCTAAAAGTCACTTTATCGTGATGAAAACAATACATTATGTCTAAAACACGTGTAGTAGTTTAGTTAAATTTATATCTTCAATAAATGTCATCATAAAATGAATTTTGGAAGTGCTATGATACTTAATTCTAGCATTGCGTGGGGACACGGCAATGGTTTAGTATGGAGGAGTGATGAGACTGTAATTATACATAGTCTCGTCGTCCAAATCAGGCTTAAAACGCTTAAAATATCATCAAAATACCCAAATATATGCTTGTGTTAGTTCATTGTGTATGTTAGGTACGGATATCGTGAAATCAACAAAAGATCACAAGAATGAAGCAAAAACGAACACGGGAAACGAAGCCGCACAAAGAACCGGACACGAATGCTATTTTTCCTTTGAAGTCCTTGAAGTTTGAAGAATTGGCAACTTTGGTCCCTCATTTTTGAAGACTTGGCAAATTCAGCCATTGAAGATCAACAAAGTTTCATGAAATGCCCTTATTTCTAATTGATAAAATATTGAGGGGCTGTTTGTTCATTAAGACAAACTACTTTACAAAGTAATTTGGGTTATGTGCTACCAATCTTTAAATGCAAGATGTATGGAAGCATGGGGACCAGTTCTGCCAAACCACTAAAACCTATCCAACCAATTCCACTCTTACACCTCATCTTTACCCACCCATAACCCGAAACCACCCCAGCCACCAAGTTTATTAATAATTTTTAAATTATTATAGACTAATCTCTTATTAAGCCGGGAACACATATTGTTTCCATTTTTTCCTAATTTTTCCCAACTCAAACACTAGAACCCTAAATCAAAATTAAGCTCAAATCAAAACCATGGGATTAGCATCACTCCAGATTGATGATTAATGTTATTTTGGACATACCCACATCCTCAAAACTGGTCCCCCTCCCCTCACACATCCTACCCACGTGTCCCCTGACCCATCATTTTCCTCCCCAACACCCCAAGCAGACAATCTCAACGGCTGAAATGACGAACTTGTTCCCAAAGTATTGATAAACGAGCAAGATGAAGAGTACTAGCTGGAATCACATGGGATGGCAGCATCCTTCACAAGAGACCACTTTGACCAAGAACAATATTCAAAAGGCAAGGGCAGTTTTGGTTTATCATACATTAGGGTTTTGAATTCTAGATTCTTCTTTTTAGCAGTATATAAAGAGGCCCAGAATGTGGAGTACCCTTTGTTCCAACTTAAACTTTTTTTTATGATTAATGAAAATGAAAGTTAAAATTATTTTGCAAGTTGTGTTCCAAGTTTATTTACTTGTTTGATAGTTTAAACCTTTTATGTTTATTGCAAAGTAGATTAAGTTTCATCAAAAAAATTTGGGTTTGTTCAAAGTTTAACAGCTTAATATTTTTTTTGAGAACCAAAAGCCATAAGCTTGGATAAGCTGAGCTAACAACTCAATTTATGCTAAGTCTTTTAGTTTTTGTTAAATTCTGTTTTGAATCATCGGTTTGATATTGGTTGTCTCAAAGATTTTTCATGAATTGTGTTTCCGGTCTTATTTGTAACCTCACTGTTTGCTTAAACAAGTAATAAGTTGTTTGACAAAAAACTTATTAACTGTTTATGTAAGCTTGTTTCGTTCTTCTCTTGGTGTATGTGCAGGGTCATAAAGGAGTTATGATTCGTCGATGTCGTTGATATTTTTATCGATTCTGTGGTAGAACCTCTAACATAATCAGTTCCGTAAGTTCATAAGCATCCCAAAAAGCTCTCAATAGGCTGGCGGCATCCATTGACTACTCAACCTGAACAAGGTTGAGATTGGTAAATGTGAACTCCCTTATTTAGAGTTTTCTGTTTTGCCTAATGATCTGTGTTTATTTTGCTAAGTAGTGAATGATTTAGTTGAATCTTGCTAGTTTAGTTGTATTAAGTTTGAGTCAGTTAAGTGGTTTAGCTAAGTGTGAAATTAAAACAAGTTTTCTCGTTTAATATTTTCATTAATTTAGGTTGATTTAGATACAAGTAGGCTGTGTTAGTTGTTCTATTATTTCTGTTTTAAGCTTGCTGATTGAATCTATAGGGCTGCTTAAGTGACGATTGATGGTCGTTTTGTGTTTTTATTATCTCAATTGAGTGTTATGTTCAGGTATTAGTGGAAGCTTTAAGGTTGAATACACTTTTATTGAAAACATGTTAATAACTGCTCTTACAAGTTCATTTCTGAGATAGCACAAATCAGATAGGATCATTGCTTATATCGGGGATATTAGAGGCTGCAATCAAGGATTTTAGTAGCTCGAGGATATGCTTCAATCTGTTTTCAGTTTGCTTGAGGTTTTAAGCGTATTAGAAAGCTGATAGTTAAGCTTAAAGTTGTCTCAAATGCACTTAAAGTTTCATATGTTCTGCTACTGTTCATCAGCAGCTTTTCCCATTTAGATTTAAGGTTTTAATTTTTGATCTTTAGGATTCATATAGCTTTAGGTATAATATAAATCTGTTTTTAGGATTAGAGTTAAGTTGTGCTTTTGGCAGCTTTTTGGTAAGTGTCCATAGCCACTAGCCCACTGCGTAGCTCATTTCACACCAGCAGCTTTTGTTTAAGCGTTTACGGGAATTAGGCATATTAAATTATTAGACAATTAGATTAAGGTAGTTTTCTATTTTTAGAAATATAAAGAGATTAATGCCTTTTAGCTGCTTAAATTTAACCTCATGATTCACTGCCCCCAAGCAGCATAAGTCACCAGTCATCATTCTTTGGATAAGGAGTTTGCGTCTTTGGCATTTTTGCTTGATAAGTTGCTGTTGTGTTTGTGCTTAGATTGGTATTGCTGTTCTTTTCTTTTGTGTGTTTGTCAAGACCCCCCAATAGTAACTGCTATTGGGGGTGCCATTTGTGCCCAGCAAAACCAAATCATCCCATTACCGAGCATCCACAATACTCCCCAAACAGTAGCATAAGAACAAGAAAGGAAAAAGGAAGTCTGTGAGATTTGAGCCAAATCTAGGGCTCCAATCGTGTTTGGTGTTTTGATTTTTGGTACAAGTATAGCTTAGGGTTAGACATTAGTGTACGTTATCTGATATTTGAGGGTTTTGTGGAATTTGGTGGATTATAATAGCACTTAAGCTTACTGATCTGCACACACCCCTACCAGACCCGCGATTTTGCTGTCATTTTCGCCTATTTTGATTGATTAAGTGGCTAATTGGTCTTGTGTTTGTGTTTTTTGTGATTGTTTTTACTCCCCATACTTCAATTAGTGTGGGGGTGCCGTTTGTGCCCAAAAACATTGACTAACAAGCTCGAAACCAGCGAAAACGAGCCCAAAACGAGCCGAAAAACCATACAGTAAGATTTTTCTTTGTTGTCCGAGAACGCTGCAAATTTTTTATTTTTTTGGTGTTTTCCGATATCGGACAACACTGATATTGGACAACACCTTTGTCTAGTAGGATCTTGGACAACACAGAAGTACTCCACCGTGGAGTACTTAGGGGTACTTTCGTTTTTAGCCATTTTTTTTATTTTTTTAAAAAATTTTAATTTTTCCCATGTTAATTTAGTTAAAATATAATTTTTAGAAAAATAAAATATATTTTTAGCATTATTTTATTATTTTTATGATTATTTTAGTATAAAAGTGTTTTTAGCCTTTTAAAAATAGAAAAAATAGTTTTAAAAATTTAGGAAAAATACTTTTTAGTCTTTAAATAATATAAGTGAGTTATTAGTTCAATAAAATAATATTTTTGGCTTTTTCTTAATTATATTTAATTTTAGGGCTTTAATTAGCATTTAAAATTGAATATTTAATTAATAAAAGGTTTTAAAATTTATTTATTGAATTTTTATTCTTATTTATATTATTTTAGACTTAGTTTTCATTCTTAATTAATTTTTAGCTTTAATTTTTAATTTGTCGCGTTTTACGTATTTACGTTCGTGTTTTACGTTATTACGTCGTAGTGTAGTCGTAGTCGTAGCTCGTCTTTACTTTTTCTCTCTTTAAACCAAAAATGACACTAATCCAAACTTTGATTTTATATAATTGGCACTTAATTCACACACCTCCTTCGAGAACGAACCCGCATTTATTCGGTTTTACGTTTTTCCTAAAGCGTAAGATTTAATACTTGCCGCATTTATACTTGTCTATCCTAAGACTTGTATATAAAAACCTACATCAATTTTTGGCGCCGCTGCCGGGGAGGTGTTTTTAGTGTGCCATTATTAGTATCGTGTTTGTGTGAGTAGTGCGTTTTTGCTTTTCAATTTTTGGAAAGCGTGAATATCGTACATACTCATTTTTGTTATTTTTCTCTATTATATTAAGGTATCCAAATAAAACGTGTTTAGTTTTCCTAAACTAAACACACAACCAATCGTTTTACTATATTGTAGATATCCCATTATTGTTTTCGTTTTTCTTGTGAATATATTACTATATTGTACTTACGTAGAACAATAAATATACAAGTACTCCAAAAGCGTGAAAACGCAACCTTGATTCGGGATTTCATCACTCGATCATTGTATTCGAATCTAAAGCAAAAATTTAAAGACAAAATAGATAAATACTTTCGTGAGGCTTAATTTTGATTAACACAAACTATAAGGTGGGTATAAGGCGGTTGTATTTCACGACCTAAGGGAAAAAGGCACTTAAGTGCTTAGCGCCGCCTCGTTTCCCCCGCTTGCTTGTGCGTGTTTTGAGAAAGAGGGCCAATCGAGGGTTTGCCGCCCAAGTATTATCTACGTATCATATATATTTGCTTGTTTTCAAGATTAAACCCTCTTGAACGTTTTGGTGTTCCACCAACGTTCTAAAGTCATCAGGAACGTTCACTCCACGTGATCGTTTTCATTCTTTGAGGCTCCTTTAATCGAGAAATCAATTCGAGGAGAGATTTGTAGATTTGTGTCTACGTAATACACCAAAATCCAAAAAAAAAATTAAAAATCAAAAACCAAAAAAATTGAAAAATCGAAAAACCCCAAAAAGAATCTTCTTTGCTACCCCCCATTCTACGCTTAGTGCATGCGCACTCGATCGAAGGATTATTCTAATTCTAGCGACGCTTCGAATCGACGCAATCATAATCGAAGGAATCGACGACCTAGACGAGATTTAGAAACCGACGTTCCTAATATCGTTGTTGAAGAAACCTTAGACTAGATCGCCGACAATCGTTCGATGATGGAATTGCTCCAAGCGCCCACCGAGGGTTATGGAGACGCGATCGTAATTCCCGCTATCGAAGCGGAGAATTACTAGATTAAGAGCGGAATGCTAATCGTTAATCCAAGCTAAGAAGTTTCGAGGTCGTGAAGCCGATAATCCTCACGACCATATTCGAAATTTTGATCGTCTTTTAGCCACGATCAAGTTTAAGAATGTCGACACCGATGTTGTCAAGCTTATGCTTTTTCCGTACTCGCTCGATTGTGCCGCCAAGGATTGGTACGAGAAAGAACCACCTAATTCCATAACTACGTGGAAGGATCTCGTCTCCAAGTTCGTTAATGATTTTTTCCCACCGTCTAAAACGACGTTTTTCAAAAATGAAATTACGAAATTTGAGCAAAAACCAAATGAATCTTTTAGAGACGCGTGGGATCGTTTTAAGGAATTGCTTAGGCAATGTCCTCACCATGGTTTTTACGAGTTGCACCAAATCGATACGTTTTACAACGGTCTTAATTTTCAAGAACAAGATTCGTTGAATTCCGCCGCCGGGGGCAACTTTTTGTGTAAGACTCTGAAAGATGCATTGATAATTATCGAAAACCGATCCAAGGTTTACCAACTCCGCAACGCACCGAGTATTTCCAATGTCGCCAATGTTAGTAGTTCTAATCGCGACATTGAGAGAGTTGATGCGAAAGTCGACAAGTTGACGAATGTGTTTACGTCTTTTCTCGTCGAAATGCAAAAAAAAGACGCTCCCGCTACGGTGAAAGCGGTTGAGGCATCGTGTACGTTTTGTGGTGGACCTCATAATTATTACGCGTGTGCGGCAACGGATGGCCAAACGTCGAATGTGAGTGCGTTAAATGGAAACAACAATTTTTAAAATCAAATTAACGTGGGTCCATCACAACAAGGCAATTATAATCAAGGCAACAATTTTCAAAATCGTAGCAATTTTCTAGGAAACAATCAACAAGGGAATTTTCAAAACCAAGGTTATAATCAAGGTCGTAACTTGAATTGGCAAAATCGAGACAATAATCAAAACTCGAGTTTTCAAAACAACAACAATCAAGGTAACAATTTTTCAAATGGTAATCAAGGAAAGTTTCAAAGAAATAAACAAAACCAAGGGAACTTTAATTCTAATCAAAATATTTCGTCAAACGATTTTCAAATTACATGAAAACGAATGAGGCTAATATGAGACGATTAGAGGGAGAAATTGGTACTTTGAAAAACGATTTTTCTAATACTTTGAAATTGCAAAACACGAAGATTGAGCAAGGACAAATTGACATTAAAAAGATGTTTTCGGCCATTATGAACAAGTCCTCGGGTGCGTCATCGAGTTCGTTACCTAGTGACACCATTGCAAATCCGAAGGAACAATGTAAAGCCGCCTCGTCTCGTGAGAAAGGTCGTGTGATTACCCCTAACCTTGATGGATTTCGAGTTGTTCCTTCTTCTCAACCCTCGACTTCTAAGACGTCTTATTGTTCTAAAGTCGATGGGGTGAACGTGGCAACCAAGGAAAAGAGTGCACACCCTCGTGTACCTCAAATTCCATCCACGATTCAAAAAGAGAGCTTTATCGACCTTACCAATGTAACCCTTGAAGAAACTTGTGCTTCGATCCTTCTTAAAAAACCCAAAAGGCATATGCCAAGAAAGGAAGAGGATCCGGGCCAATTTCTACTACCTTGTGATTTTTCCGAGATTGAGGGATGTTTAGCCCTTTCCGATTTAGGTGCTAGCATCATTCTCATGCCTCATTCTCTATGGAAATTGATGAGATTGCCTAGACTTACCCCCACGAACATGACAATCGAGCTTGCAAATTGTACACCACTTATACCAATTAGAATAGCCGAGGATGTCTATGTCAAAGTTGGAAAGTTTGTTTTTCCCGCGGATTTCGTCATATCCGATTACGAGTGTGACCCTAAATGTCCTATTATTTTAGGCCGACCATTTTTATCGACGGCTCGAACCATAATCGACGTTCACGAGGGGAGACTTAGTATGAGATATGGGGAGGATAAAATGGACTTTTTCACGAGTAAATCCCAAGTGTCTTGTGATAATGAAAAAACCGAGGTTTCAAAACCTAATGATTTCAAAATGTACACTTTAGCGGAAAGAATGAGGCTTAATGCATGTTTTGAAAAAATTAAGAAGAACGGTTTTAAAGATAAGGATTTTAATGATAAAGAATATGATGACGTATAGTCCCCAGCCGGGTCAGGAGCCCGACCCACGGGTACTACCCGCATCCGGCCCATCACAGATGGGTGGGAATAAGTGTCATTTAAGCTTATGGGCTTGGATGAACAGTAACCGCACCCACGTGTACGGCCCACGGCCCGGCACGGCCGGTACAGGGTTAAACAGAATCATATTCTGTCTAGGAATAGGATTTACCCCAAAGAAGAGGATATTCACTCACCATAATTAGAAGATAACAATCATTCTAATTCTGGTACTTATCCTTTCCTTGGGGCCGAAGTATCAGTGGCAGCCCACTAGGGTTTCACTGCCTATAAAAGGAACCCCCAAGGGTTCCACAAAGGTATTACGTTCTATACTCTCAACTCACATAAACCCTAAACCGATTACTTACTCTCACGCCGGAGTCTAATCGTGGGAAACATTCCCACGGTAAGCCTAACGCGTGTTGTTTAGTGTGCAGGATCCCAACCAAACAGTTCACTTGGTGCAGGAGCCGGAGCCCAGCCAACCCGAATTAAGCCTAATTAGGGTCTAGCAAGGATCACCCAACTTTTGCATCAACAAGTTGGCGCCATCCGTGGGACCCATTACACTAAGCTAGAGCGAAAACCTCATCTTGAATTTCCAATGACGAAGGGGCATCCGCAAGCTAATCCCAGGAACATAAATCCTGGAAATCGGAAGTCCCAAAGGGAAGGGATACTCATCCCCAATCAATCCCCTAGCCGCCCAGCGGGCGGATCTGGTAACCGCGGTGGTTTTCAGTCCATGGGGGTGACGAGCACGATCTCCATAACTCCCCCACCTACTTCAACCCTGGACAACCCTGATCCAGGGAGTGCGCCCAATCCCCCTAACAAGGAGCCGCGCAGGCCAGTCATTGAGGAGGAAGTAGAAGTCCAACCACTCAGCGAGGAGGATCTCACTCGAGTTCTCACGCAGAACATTGATAGGATCGTCCCAGGGATTACATCAAGGTTGAATCTAGGGAGAAACCTCCAATCTAGACTCAACTTTGGCAGTGCCGGGCCAGTCACCTCTTCCCAAAATCAAGGGAAAAGGAAGACTCGGCCTCAGGAGAAGAGCATTTTCGAGGAAACTCATCAACCTAGGAATGTGTTCGAGCGCATAGGAGATCGCCTCATAGAGGAACTTACGCGGTCTCGAGAGGGGAGAGAGAAGTCCGACGGTTCACCCGAGCGACCAGACCGAGAGCTGACTAGAGCCGCTCGTCGCACAAGTGTGTGGGATAGGATGGACACTGGGAAGAAGGCTCCCGGATCTTCTCAAAAGAGTGGACCTCACCCAAGGGATGGGGCACCACCCCCGTCTCCAGATCCGTCGGGAGAGGACTCGGATGACCATCCGCCCAAGCGTCACCGACCTAGACGTACCCCTCCACCACCACCAAACAATGATGAATATTATGGTGGCCCTTATTATCGAGAGGCAGAAGCGGAAGATCTTTCTCGCCCGTGGTGTGACCCATGGGATGACCCTAGGCTCACCCGTCCATGGGCGGATCCCACGGAAGACCCTTTTACTCTCCGTATACGGAACTACTCCGAGGACACAAAACATCGCATGCCGGCGTGTGTCAAGACCTATGATGGAACAGGTGATCCGGATTATCACCTCAAAATATTTGATACGCAGGCTAAAATTGAGCGATGGCCCATGCCTATATGGTGCCAAATGTTCAATTCGACTTTGATCGGCAATGCCCGTGACTGGTTCGAGGGACTCCCTCCACGGAGCATTGATAGCTTCACGGAACTACGCACTGCGTTCAAGAATAATTATACTCAGCGGAAGAAGTATAATAGGGATCCGGTCTCATTGGCAACTGTCAAGCAACGGCCGGGGGAGTCTACAGAAGCCTTTACTGAACGCTTCAACGACGAGTGCACACGCACAAAGACGATGCCGGAACTCCTGAAAATCTCTGACTATATGCACACCATAACAGACAGGGAATTGATCAGGCGTCTCAATGACAAGCGTCCAGAGAGATATGATGACCTCATGGAAAGGGTCAGAAATTTCATAGAAGGAGAAACAACGGTGGTCGCGGCTTACCCTTCCAAAGGAAACGGCTACCGGTCAAACGACCAGTCCCGGAGACAGTCGGGCGGTCAAAGCAATCAGAACAATTGTAGGGGCTCAGACTATAAGAGCCAAAACAAAGGAGGACGGCCGGATGATAAGTTTACCCCACTAAAGATGTCCTACTGGGAGATCTTGCTGACGGAAGGGGCAAATTTTCCGAGGCCTCCCCAATGACAACTCCGCCGGACCGTCGGCAAGGAAATCGCTTCTGCGAGTTCCATAATGACAAGGGCCATGGTACGGAGGAGTGTATCCAGCTCAAGAAGCACATTGAGTCACTGATCAAATCAGGTAAACTCAAGCATTTGGTTAAGGATTGGAAGGACGGAAAAGACAACAAGAAGTATGACAAGAAGGATCCCCAAAAGGAAAAACCTTCGACCATATACATGATCCAATCCAGACAACGCCGCACTAGGCAGAAAATTGGCCAAAAATTTTCACGCGGCAAGGAAATCTCATTCCCTCCCATCACAGCAAGCGATGTGACTGATGCGCCTCTCACTATTGAGATAAGCATTGGAACACACAATGTTCGTCGCATGTATGTGGACGGAGGGTCATCGGCAGAAGTACTGTACGAACACTGTTTTGTGCAGTTACGGCCAGAAATAAGAAGCCAATTAGTACCGGCCACGGCGTCGCTTACTGGCTTTAGTGGAGACACCATCTGGCCGATAGGGTAACTATGTCTGCTCGTAACCATTGGGAATGAGGAACACTCCACTACGGCGTGGATGAACTTCATGGTGATACGCTCACATTCTCCGTACAATGGGATCATAGGCAGACCAGGTATTCTGGCTATACGGGCGGTACCTTCCACGGCACACGGAATGATCAAGTTCCCTGTTGAGGGAGGAATCGTCACCATTTACAATACAATCGTACCAGCATCCGAGTGTCATACTGTGACAACACCGGCTCCACCTGTTCCGCCCAAGGATGGATCATCACCTCCCAATTGGAAGGTGGCAATCCATCCTGACTATCCAGAACAAGAGATATCCATAGGGGGGGCGCTCTCGGATAACGGAAAAAGGGCCATGTGCTCTCTTCTAGGTGAAAATCTAGATATAGTCGCATGGGAGCCAAAGCATATGACAGGCGTACCACGTGCGATAGCAGAACATAAGCTCTAAATCCGCCAGGGGTACCAACCACTCAAACAAAAGAAGCGCGGCCAGGCGCCTGAGCGCAGTCGAGTGATATTGGAGGAAGTACGGAAACTTGTGGACGCAGGTATCATGCGCGAGGTATACTACCACGAGTGGTTATCCAATCCTGTCATGGTCAAAAAACATGACGGGAGTTGGCGCATGTGTGTGGATTTCACGGATCTGAACAAATCCTGCCCACAGGATTGTTACCCATTACCGGAGATTGACTGGAAGGTGGAATCCCTATGTGGATATCCCTTTAAGTGCTTCCTAGACGCATATAAAGGACACCACCAGATCCAGATGGCGGAGGAAGGCGCGGAAAAAACGGCGTTCCATACTAGTCAGGGCGTATACTGTTATACGAAAATGCCGTTTGGACTAAAGAACGCCAGTGCTACATACCAGCGGCTTGTGGACAAAGCCTTTGACTCGCAAATAGGCCGCAACCTGGAAGTCTATGTGGATGACTTAGTCATAAAAAGTCATACGGAGGATGCACTTCTCCGGGATGTCCAAGAGACATTCGACACACTGAGGAGGATTAACATGAAGCTAAACCCAAAGAAATGCACGTTCGGGGCAACGGAGGGAATGTTCCTTGGATATATGATTGATCCAAATGGCATCAAACCTTGCCCAGAGAAGACGGACGCAGTAATACAGCTACCATCCCCTCAAACGCGGAAGGAGGTGCAATCCTTAAATGGGAAATTGGCCGGTCTAAATAGGTTCCTATCCAAATCCGTAGAGAAGTCATTACCCCTGTTTAAGACACTCAAAAAGTGCATTAGGAAGGGAGACTTCCGGTGGACAAAGGAAGCCGAGGAAGCTTTTGGCCAACTCAAGCAGCATCTTGCATCTCTCCCTATGCTAGTAGCTCCCCGGCCAAAGGAGGAACTCATTATGTATCTCTCAGCCACACACGGAGCAATCAGTGTGGTACTCATGACAGATAGGGATACGGTTCAAACTCCGGTCTACTTCATAAGTAGAACACTACAAGGGCCGGAGTTGAATTACTCCTCTATGAAAAAATTGGTGTTGGCACTAGTGTTTGCTACAAAGCGGTTGCGCCGATACTTTCAGGCGCACCCAATCGTAGTCATTGCTGACCAACCAATAAAGCAAGTCATATCTAGACCGGATGTAACAGGAAGGCTACAAAAATGGAGAATCCTATTGGGGGAGCATAATATATCTTATAGGCCAAGGACGGCTGTTAAAGGCCAGATCTTGGCAGATTTCTTGATAGAGAAGCCGGATGAGGAAGGGCCAATTGTTAAAAAAGACGAGACTCCAACAGAACCATGGGTGTTATTTACGGACGGATCTTCGTGTACGGATGGGTCCGGAGCTGGTCTCATCCTCACAAATTCGGAAGGAATGGAGTTTACGTACGCCCTCCGTTTTGAGTTCACGGCCACCAACAACGAAGCGGAATATGAAGCATTAATTGCGGGTTTAAAAATCACCGCTAGAATGGGAGTCCGCAACCTTGAGGCCTACGTGGACTCACGGCTGGTCGCGAACCATATTCTAGGTGGATATGTGGCTAAGGAGGACAACATGGTCCGATACCTGGAGAAAGTCAAGTCACTCATCGCGGCTTTCAGCAAGTTTTCCATCAAGCAGGTGCCAAGAGGTGAGAATAAGAAGGCGGACGCTCTTAGCAAGATTGCATCCACAAGCTTCGCCCACTTGTCCAAGCAAGTCTTGGTGGAAATACTCAAGGAGAAATCTATAACAGAAGGGGAGGTCGCTACTATAGTTGAAGAGGATGGACCTACATGGATGACCCCGATCATCAACTACTTGACTAGTGAAACCCTTCCGGACGATGAAAAAGAGGCGCGGCGCATCAGGAGGAAGTCGCAACACTTCAAACTTCGAGAGGGTATCCTTTATAAGCGCTCCTTCTTGCAGTCGTGGTTGCGGTGTGTTGGACCACGTCAGGCCGCTTACGTAATCAGTGAAATACATGAAGGGTTATGCGGCATGCACGTAGGTCCACGATCCGTGGTAGCTCGAGCCTTACGAACAGGATACTATTGGCCTACCATGCACAGGGACGCGCGCGACATGATTCGCAAGTGTAGTGATTGCCAAGTGCATAGACCAGTGCCGCGACATCCGCAGTAGGAGCTTACACCTATTACATCCCCATGGCCATTCTATAAGTGGGGAATTGACATTGCAGGGCCGTTTCCTGTAGCTGCGGGGGGAGTTAAATTCTTGATTGTCGTAATGGACTACTTCACACGATGGATAGAGGCCAAGGCAGTCAAATCCATCACAGGCAAGCAAGTTAAAAAGTTTGTTTGGGAGAACATTATGTGTCGTTTTGGCTTGCCTGGAGAAATCATTTCGGACAACGGTAAACAGTTCGCGGATAATCCATTCAAGGACTGGTGTGCATCATTGAATATCAAGCGGCGCTTCGCGTCTATTAAGCATCCGCAGACAAATGGCCTCGTGGAACGAGCAAATAGAAGCTTGGGAAATGGCATCAAGGCACGTCTGGATGAGCGAAGTGCCAAATGGGTGGATGAGTTACCACATGTTCTATGGGAGCATAGGACTATGATCAAAACAGCCAACGGAGATACTCCATTTGCATTGGCCTATGGCACTAAAGCTGTTATACCAGCAGAAATAGGAATGCCTACCATCCGCACGACGGAGATTAATGTCGTTACGAACGATGAGCAGCTGCGAATCAACCTGGATCTGTTGGAAGAAAAAAGGGAAATAGCAGCCATTAATGAGGCTAAGTCCAAGGCTAAAATGAAGGCTTATTATGACGCAAGGTTAAAGGTGTTTCTTTTCGACCGGGAGATTATATCTATCGTGCTAACGAAGCAAGTCGAGCGGAGAATACAGGAAAGCTGGGCCCTAAGTGGGAAGGACCGTATGAGGTCACGGAAGCCTTGGGACTAGGCGCGTACAAGTTACGTGACATGGATGGCCGCGACCTGGAACGCACATGGAACATCTCCAATCTCAAAAGGTGCTATCTTTGAAAGCTACGGCTTTCACATGGGTGCTTCGCTATATGTGGCTTTAATGAAGAACCATTCGCTCTATCTGTTTTTCTTCTTATGTTTTGTTTAGGTTCCTTTTTTGTTTTTTAGGACTTATCATTCTTGTTCAAACAAAAAATGTAAACGTTCTAATAAAATGCCGTGGTGCCTAGCTAGCTCCACGGCTTGTTTCGTGCAAATTATTTTTTAGATTTTTTGTTTGTCATATGAAATTTAGTCATTGTTATAATATGTCATGTTTCATTCATATGCATTCATTCAAATCACCGTACATGTACTATACGCCTCCAGGCGGGGTAAGAGGATTAATTGAACCTACTAATTCTACTTGCCGCGTAAGAGGGATGCAACCCCAGCGGCGCGGATCATGTATCCTTACTAGACACCTTACTCACAAGATGTTGTGGTAAGTTCCGTATGCCGTACTCACGTGGTGCTTTGCATAATAAAGACGCACGTCGCATGTCTAGTAAATTATAGGCTTGATTGTATTTTTTCCTTTTGTGTAAGACGTGACATGTCATGCAGTATCTGTATACGGTATTTAACAAAATAAAAATACACAAGTTTCCAAATAAATAACAAAATGGTCGTGGTCATCACGGACTTACATACAAAAGACAATTATTTCACACATGTCTTAGCCGTGTACATACACGGACGAATATAAATCACAAATGTTTACAACTGATAAATTACAAGGGAGGTAGGAACTCCCATATGTCTCTCTTTCCTTCTTCAATCAAAGCATGGAGGGCCTCCCCGCGAGCGTCCTTTCCAGCCTGTGCCTTGACCGCAGTCGCATCCAACGCCTCCGCAAGCAGCTTTTCACCTTTCATCACTTTCGACACGGAGTCGTATGTAGCCAGGGTCAAGGGTATGGGATCCGCAGTAAGCTTGGACATAACCGCCTCGTTCGGAGCATCCTTCAGCGCCTCGAGTTCATCAAGAAGAGGGTGTTGGATCTCTGCCGGTGCATCCATTGACGCGGTCATATTGTCCGCAGCTGAGGGATTATGGTATGGATGCTGCATGATGTCTTCGTTCTTACCTATAAGTTCTGCAGCTTTGACCAAACCCTCATGTCTACCACGGTCGATTCCATCGGATACGACCCCGGAAAATGCCTGCAGAAGGTGCGGAGCTTCCATGGCCTTGCTTACGGCGAGGCGCATTCCTTGCCCAATCATCCACCTGCGTCCAGCTATGGCGGATAGCAGGGGAGGACACAGTCTTTCTGCACAACTTGTGGCCATCTTGCCCAGCTCCTCCTCCGCCGTTGCAGTTTGCTCTTCCAAGTTGGCCCGCACCTGTGTTAGCTCATCCTTCAGCGCATCGCGCTCTTGGGCGATGTTGAAGGCTTATACGGTCACGGCCTTGGTGGAAGCTTCGACCGCAGACACCTGCATATAGAACTTTGAGTTATTACAAGGATAATATATTCTTTTTATTGGTTTGGATAAAAATCAAGGCAAGAGTATATGTTTGAAAGTTTCGGAAGCATACCTTCTCATTTGATGCGGCTACAAGGGCTTCGAGCTCGGCAATGCGCTTTTCTCGGCTGTCGGCGTGATGAGCTTGCTCTTTCACTGTAGCCTCGGCTGTCACCAGCGCTGCTTGCAAGGACGCGATGGTCTTCTCGTTCTTCACGACCATTGCCTCACGGCGAGCTATCTTTTTATCCGCCCGGTTGACATTAGCAAGGGCCTTGATCAAGCGGCGCCTTAAAGCGGCTCCAACCGTCACTTGATGTGCGGACGACACGTCGAACTGCTCCAGAAGGGTTTCATGATCCAACTCGTCTAAGTCTTGCGCAAGGGCTGGTGGGGTAATGTGCTCGATGAATTCTGAACACTCGGATTCCGCTTCCAACCTTGTCAGACTTGAGAGGTTCCATGCTAGGCGCAGGCTATCTTCTGGCCCTTCGGGGTGTGGTTCCTCGGCGTGTGTCGCAGCAGGGGATGGGGGTCTGTTTGATGGTACGGGGGATGGATTCTTCTCCACTCCTTCCTCTTAGGCTACGGCCGACGGATCCGCCCTGTTATTGACATGGCAAATTTTGTTTAGGCATTATATATTTCACAAGTATAGTGACACGAGTAACATTCGAAGGGTACTTACGTGGTATCAATTGCAGGTTCTGGGCCAGTAGGAGCTACGACGCTCACGGAGGTAGCTCGCCAGATTGGCTCTCCCATGTGCGGGGTAGAGTCGGCCTGAGCAGTCGCAGTACCACTTCCCTCTTGGTACTGCGGATGGTCCTTCCTCAGCTTCTTTGGGGGAGCATTCGCGGCCCCGGCCTCATCCCCTATCTTCTTTGCCACCCTCCTGGTGGTCTTTCTCTTCCTAGATGTGAGCGGGGCGGACCCGGAAGCTTGAGTGGTGTCTTCATTGAGGAGATCATTTTCATCTTCCTGGTGGGTCGCGGTCCCCTCCAACAGTAGTTCTCCACCATCTTCATTATGGAAGTCCAATGGGGATTTCTCAATGATGGGCTCCCCTTCATCTGATCTGGGCTCGGACGTCTCTTCGAGTGGCATGGTGCGGTCAGCGGTCGCCTCCAGCAGGGGGAGCTCATTCTCCTTCAGAGGGCGGAACCCTTCGGGCACCTTCATTGGGTCACCCTGGCGTATTAATCCGTGTAGGTTCATTTCTGTGGACATTTATAAGTATACGGGTTAGTAAGGCTCTACAAATACGCATGACATTTCAAATTTACAAGGTATAAGTAAACCTACCCTCTCCCTGTTCCGTCAGGAAGCACGGATATAAGTCATCCCTCCCAAAGTAGCGGCGGCTTATTCCTACTAAGCACAGAAAGTGTTCCGGCAACCCCCTATGGAATTCTGTGTGGTGGGTATCTAGTATTTTTAAGTCTTTGCTACTATAGTCTTTGGCTTTGGGCGGATAGTCTTTGGGTGCTTTGGTTTTGAGTACGAAAGGAGTAGGGAATACCTTCTCATCAACAAAGAAGTAATGGTCGTACCAGTTCTTAAGGGAGTCTAAAGGCTTCCTATACGTCATGGGGGCGTTCCCGGGTCGCTTTTTAAACGATAGCCACCCATTCACTAGCTGGGGGAAGTAAAAAGCCCTAAAAAGGTTCACGGTTGGAGTTACTCCGCAGGTATGGCATGTAATTTCAAACTGGTTGATTTTACACGCCCCTATGCAGTGAAGATGGGTTATGTGGAAGTCGTAATACAATAGCAGATCTACCAAGAATTTGGATAGGGGGATACGGTAATTGGCCGAATCAAATAAGTGCGTATACACGCCTATTTTCCCCGTCGGTGCATTCGTAATCGCCTCACCTTCACCTGGATAGGTGGGATGTACGCTTTCGGGAATGTAATACTTCGACAGAAAGTCGATGTATTTTTCCGCCGACATCACGTTAAGGACATCCGTGATAACGGGGTTGTCCTTTACCATGTTTTATAGAAAGGTTTTGAAAGGCGTGATGATCTAACCTGCGGTCGAGGAGATCCGTGGAATCGAAGGCAAAGTTTTGGAGGTAGAAGCTTGAAAATAACAATGGCGGAAGGAAGGGTGAATTGTGTATGTAACAAACACACACACCAACTCTTATATAGGGTTGCCTCGGTTTCCGAGGTAACGAGGATGTTCGACACGTGTAGGCCACCACGCCTATCCAACGGATGGGATTTCTGACACTTCTGCAAAATCAGAAGGGGCCCACGGGTCACTTCTTGGCAGTTTTACGTGGCTCAATGGTGGGCATTAATGGTGCACTTTTGCAGCAGTGCGGATGAAAAGATGACTACCATTAATGTTTTTATTCTTGTGTCAGGATATGCGGCTCTTACGTAAGACCATATTCAATGCTACATTTAATTTGTCTCGGCCGTTACGTGTGGCTGATGTGCTATTGGAATTATATTCCTAAGGCAGGCCGCCACGTGCGGCCAAAGCAAAATTTTCAATATTTCTCATTCCCTAGGTCTTTCTTGGTATGTCCGGAGAGCACCTTGATAGTCTAGAGGTTACGCCTACGACTGTAACAACTAGACTGGGGGGACATGATGACGTATAGTCCCCAGTCAGGTCAGGAGCCCGGCCCACGGGTACTACCCGCATCCGGCCCATCACAGATGGGTGGGAATAAGTGTCATTTAAGCTTATGGGCTTGGATGAACAGTAACCGCACGCACGTGTGCGGCCCACGGCCCGGCACGGCCGGTACAGGGTTAGACAGAATCATATTCTGTCTAGGAATAGGATTTACCCCAAAGAAGAGGATATTCACTCACCATAATTAGAAGATAACAATCATTCTAATTTTGATACTTATCCTTTCCTTGGGGCCGAAGTATCAGTGGCAGCCCACTAGGGTTTCACTGCCTATAAAAGGAACCCCCAAGGGTTCCACAAAGGTATTACGTTCTATACTCTTAACTCACATAAACCCTAAACCGATTACTTACTCTCACGCCGGAGTCTAATCGTGGGAAACATTCCCACGGTAAGCCTAACGCGTATTGTTTAGTGTGCAGGATCCCAACCAAACAGTTCACTTGGTGCAGGAGCCGGAGCCCAGCCAACCCGAATTAAGCCTAATTCGGGTCTAGCAAGGATCACCCAACTTTGGCATCAACAGAATACGTGTACCTAATTCAAAAGGGTATGTGTAAATTTATGAATGAAAAATCACTTTGCGATGTATTCGATGAAACAAGTGACACACCAATTCCGAAAGGCGACGTTAGTGCCATCACGACAATGACCAAAATGGGCTCGTCTTCACCACCTTTGAAGGACCACGTCTTTGAGGCTTCAACTTCTAACTCCATCGAAGTGCCTCCTTTGCCTAGCCCAACACCCGTTGAGGCTAAAGGGTTCATCGACATCGATCCTATCATTTTAGAGAAGTCACCTAAGCATAGTCATTCGACTTGTAAGACCATGGTTATGAGTGCCCACATCGACTCTTTCTTTGACGATGACGATGGCGATTTTGTCGAGATTGATCACGTACTTCGAAATCCACATGCCATTTTTGAGGATTCTCCCAAAAAGACCTCTTCTCATGTGAAGTACGATGATTACGAGTTTGATCCCGAGATTGAGGAAATCATTGAACGAGAGCTAGCTCTTTTGCCTCAACTTCCTCCTACAAGTGAGGTAGATCTTTCCAAAATCGAGGATGAACTTAATGAGTTGGAACGTCTTATTTTCGATGACGAACCAACTCATGTGACCACTAAAAATCCAATTCTTGAGGAGTTACCTAATCAACACTCCTCAAATGAGAATTACGTTTACCACATTCGTGAGGATTTAACTTATCAACAATCCCCACAAATGAATGATGGTTTCGTGCTTGATCGTGATCTTTTCGAGAGAGTTTCTAAGATACTCAAGGAGGGGAATGACAAACCTTGGTTTGACAAGCCTATCTTTGATGAAGAAATCGATGAGATTGACGTTCATGAGGATGACGAGTATGTAGACCCCGAGGGGGCGGTGTTCTTTATTGATAAACGTTTTGAGAACTTATATAATCCGCCACCCCCTCCTACCAAAGACTTAAATGTGAGTATTTTTAGCGCGGCTAATTTTGAATTTGAAACGCCAAATATTTTCGACATTATAAAATCGGGTTTTCATAGAGTTTTTAAACGATGAAAAAGGAAAAGATTTTAAAAATGATTTAAAAGATTTTTCTAAATGTCTAACTCCGTCATCACCGCGTTTTATAAGTGCTACCACCTCGTCTACTCCTTTTGACGATGGTGTGAGTGGTTTTAGTGTGGGGGAAGCCCCTTATGTTCCCTCCCATTTCTCCACCGAGGACGAGGTTTACGATCCCGGAATTGCTTGTAAGGGAAATATCGGTCTTCCACCGATGCAATAAATGGAAAATCTTTTTGTTTGCTTGGTGAGAGTCTACCTCGAGTAGCTCATAAGTTTGACTTACCCATTGCCCCACCCTTCTACTTCTCATCTCTTTTCTTCTACCCCTTTGGGGTTCTAGCACATGTTGAAGTGGCTTTGGTTCGTTTATCCCATGAGAACGAGGACGCCATCTTCGACCCCGGTATTTTGCATTATCAAAGGACTTAGTCCTTAGTACCGGTTTCTTTTGGGCATTTTTTATCATGTAAGCCCCATCAAAAATGACCATACCAAGATTATCCCTAAATGATCACATTTATGGGGATTCGAGTCAAGCTTTTGACTCGGTTATCAAAAACAAGGTGCCTCGTGGGGATTCTCATGCTTATCCTTGTAAATATTATCGTTTTTCTAATAGTGTAATGAGGGGATTTGTGCTCTTCCAACCTTTTTTTCATGGTTGTTTGCGATTGTGATTCATTAGGTTCATCGTCATCATTGAAGCCTCTCGTGTTCGTTTTACGGATCACTCGAGCTTCGATCGTTGCCTTTGGAGATTCTGATATCCGATGATATCCTTTTATGTTCTAACGTTTACCTTATTAGCAAAATTCATAAACAGCTTTTAGGTTATTCGTTTTACCCTTTCCATGCTCGAGATTAAGCATTCGACTTCGTCTCTAGTATGGGGGTGTTTTCACCCCTAGACTCGAAACATTAAGTACAATGTTTAGCTTTAGTATGGGGGTGAGTAGATACTTCACCTTGCTTACGTCATCGCGCAATCCAATATTCATCTTTTTGTTATCACTTTGTTGCAAAATAAGGCTAAAAATGGCCAAATTTTAAAAATTTTCTTGTTTAGCGTAAGTGTTTAAGACACGAATGTAGGTTTTCCGATGGTGAGAATAAGAGTAATTTTTTACTCGACCGTGCGTGTTGAGCACTTAGCTTCGATTCCTTAACTTTTTAGGCTAAGTCTCTTAAATGAGGACGAGAAATGATAGAGTTATTTATAAGTCTCGTAATCGTTCACGATCTCATGTGTAGTGATTATTAGCTTATTCTCCCCACGCTTTTGTATAATAAATTGTTAATAAATATTAATTTAGCGGTTTAGTCACTATTTTTGGTTTCCAATTTGTTTTGGTAGCTTCCATGTAATTAAATTGGGAAAACATTAAGGTGTCGCCAGCGTCGCGGTTTTGAAGTATTGGCACCCGAATAATCGAAAGCTTCACCTAATAATAAGATTTCAAGTGCTCACCTAAATTAAGCAAAAATTTGAAGCTCACAAGGCCGAAAAATCTATGCCCAAATTGAAAGTGAATCAAGCCTTAATCTTTGAAGCTTTAAAGATCCAAAATTTGCTTTAACGTGAGGATATACGTCTTTGGCCATAATAAAACCACCGATGATGGAGGATAATAAAAGGCAAGGCAAGACCGAAGTCATAATAAAAGCTCCATGGCGGAGTTGAATAAAAGATGGAGGTAAACCTATGATAATAAGGCCCTTCCGTTAGGGGGCGTATAAAAGTCTTGGTAATAAGTCTCATGCTCAAAACCGTTATAAAACCGTGTTTATCGATCCTTCTTGTTGACTTAATTTTTTGACATCGTTGTCTATTAGGGTGAGTTATTAATTCGATGATTTTGGTTACACCGTTAAGACTCTATTTTTATACCTGATCTCTATTCACGCATAAGTCAATGATGTATCCTCGTGATCATTAAGACAAAATAAAATATAAGAGATACCAAGTAGGAATAAAGGAGTTTAGGTGTGTAATTAACACTCATGAGATATGATTGTGTTGTTAACTTATAATAACAATGATCTCGTTACACGCTTAGCATGGAATCGAGTGAAAATCGAGGACGACGAAATTATTTCTACCGAAGCATTCATGTGTTCTTGTTCTATGATCCTAAAAGTCACTTTATCGTGATGAAAACAATACATTATGTCTAAAACACGTGTAGTAGTTTAGTTAAATTTATATCTTCAATAAATGTCATCATAAAATGAATTTTGGAAGTGCTACGATACTTAATTCTAGCATTGCGTGGGGACACAGCAATGGTTTAGTATGGGGGAGTGATGAGACTGTAATTATACATAGCCTCATCGTCCAGATCGGGCTTAAAGCGCTTAAAATATCATCAAAATACCCAAATATATGCTTGTGTTTGTTCATTGTGTATGTTAGGTACAGATATCGTGAAATCAACAAAAGATCACAGGAATGAAGCAAAAACGAACACGGGAAACGAAGCCGCACAAAGAACCGGACCCGAATGCTGATTTTCCTTTGAAGTCCTTGAAGTTTGAAGAATTGGCAACTCTGGTCCCTCATTTTTGAAGACTTGGCAAATTCAGCCCTTGAAGATCAACAAAGTTTCATGAAATGCCCTTATTTCTAATTGATAAAATATTGAGGGGTTGTTATTAAGACAAACTACTTTACAAAGGAATTTGGGTTATGTGCTACCAATCTTTAAATGCAAGATGTATGGAAGCATGGGGACCAGTTCTGCCAAACCACTAAAACCTATCCAACCAATCCCACTCTTACACCTCATCTTTACCCACCCATAACCCGAAACCACCCCAGCCCACCAAGTTTATTAATAATTTTAAATTATTATAAACTAATCTCTTATTAAGCCAGGAACACATACTGTTTCCATTTTTTCCTAATTTTTCCCAGCTCAAACACTAAGAACCCTAATTCAAAATTAAGCCCAAATCAAAACCATGGGATTAGCATTGCTCCAGATTGATGATTAATGTTATTTGGACATACCCACATCTTCAAAACTGGTCCCCCTCCCCTCACACATCCTACCCACGTGTCCCCTGACCCATCATTTTCCTCCCCAGCACCCCAAGCAGACAATCTCAACGGCTGAAATGACAAACTTGTTCCCAAAGTCTTGATAAACGACCAAGATGAAGAGTACTAGCTGGAATCACATGGGATGGCAGCATCCTTCACAAGAGACCACTTTGACCAAGAACAATATTCAAAAGGCAAGGGCAGTTTTGGTTTATCATACATTAAAGTTTAGAATTCTAGATTCTTCTTTTTAGCAGTATATAAAGAGGCCCAGAATGTGGAGTACCCTTTGTTCCAACTTGTAACTTTTTTTTATGATTAATGAAAATGAAAGTTAAAATTATTTTGCAAGTTGTGTTCCAAGTTTAGTTACTTGTTTGATAGTTTAAACCTTTTATGTTTATTGCAAAGTAGATTAAGTTTCATCAAAAAAATTTGGGTTTGTTCAAAGTTCAACAGCTTAATATTTTTTTTGAGAACCAAAAGCCATAAGCTTGGATAAGCTGAGCTGACAACTCAGTTTATGCTAAGTCTTTTAGTTTTTGTTAAATTCGGTTTTGAATCATCGGTCTGATATTGGTTGTCTCAAAGATTTTTCATGAATTGTGTTTCCGGTCTTATTTGTAACCTCACTGTTTGCTTAAACAAGTAATAAGTTGTTTGACAAACAACTTATTAACTGTTTATGTAAGCTTGTTTCGTTCTTCTCTTGGTGTATGTGCAGGGTCATAAAGGAGTTATGATTCGTCGATGTCGTTGATATTTTTATCGGTTCTGTGGTAGAACCTCCAACATAATCAGTTCCGTAAGTTCATAAGCATCCCAAAAAGCTCTCAATAGGCTGGCGGCATCCATTGACTACTCAACCTGAACAAGGTTGAGATTGGTAAATGTGAACTCCCTTATTTAGACTTTTCTGTTTTGCCTAATGATCTGTAATTATGTTCGTAAGTAGTGAATGATTTAGTTGAATCTTGCTAGTTTAGTTGTATTAAGTTTGAGTCAGTTAAGTGGTTTAGCTAAGTGTGAAATTAAAACAAGTTTTCTCATTTAATATTTTCATTAATTTAGGCTGATTTAGATACAAGTAGGTTGTGTTAGTTGTTCTATTATTTCTATTTTAAGCTTTTTGATTGAATCTATAGGGTTGCTTAAGTGACGATTGATGGTCGTTTTGTGTTTTTATTATCTCAATTGAGTGTTATGTTCAGGTATTAGTGGAAGCTTTAAGGTTGAATACACTTTTATTGAAAATATGTCAATAACTGCTCTTACAAGTTCATTTCTGAGATAGCACAAATCAGATAGGATCATTGCTTATGTCGGGGATATGAGAGGCTGCAATCAAGGATTTTAGTAGCTCGAGGATATGCTTCAATCTGTTTTCAGTTTGCTTGAGATTTTAAGCGTATTAGAAAGCTGATAGTTAAGCTTAAAGTTGGCTCAAATGCACTTAAAGTTTCATATGTTCTGCTACTGTTCATCAGCAGCTTTTCCCATTTAGATTAAGGCAGTTTTCTATTTTTAGAAATATAAAGAGATTAATGTCTTTTAGCTGCTTAAATTTAAGCTCATGATTCACTGCCCCAAGCAGCATAAGTCACCAGTCATCATTCTTTGGATAAGGAGTTTGCGTCTTTGGCATTTTTGCTTGATAAGTTGCTGTTGTGTTTGTGCTTAGATTGGTATTGTTGTTCTTTTCTTTTGTGTGTTTGTCAAGACCCCCCAATAGTAACTGCTATTGGGGGTGCCATTTGCGCCCAGCAAAACCAAATCATCCCATTACCGGGCATCCACAATACTCCCCAAACAGTAGCATAAGAACAAGAAAGGAAAAAGGAAGTCTGTGAGATTTGAGCCAAATCCAGGGCACCAATCGTGTTTTGTATTTTGATTTTTGGTACAAGTATAGCTTAGGGTTAGACATTAGTGTACGTTATCTGATATTTGAGGGTTTTGAGGAATTTGCTGGATTATAATAGCACTTAAGCTTACTGATCTGCACACAATCCTACCAGACCCGCGATTTTGCTGTCATTTTCGCCTATTTTGATTGATTCAGTGGCTAATTGTCTTGGTGTTTGTGTTTTTTGTGATTGTTTTTTACTCCCCACGCTTCAATTAGTGTGGGGGTGCCGTTTGTGCCCAAAAACATTGACTAACAAGCTCGAAACCAGCGAAAACGAGCCCAAAACGAGCCGAAAACCCATACAGTAAGATTTTTCTTTGTTGACCGAGAACGCTGCAAATTTTTTATTTTTTGGTGTTGTCCGATATCGGACAACACTGATATTGGACAACACCTTTGTCTGGTAGGATCTTGGACAACACAGAAGTACTCCACCTTGGAGTACTTTGGGGTACTTTCGTTTTTAGCCTTTTTTTTAGTTTTTTAAAAAAAAATCATTTTTCCCTTGTTAATTTAGTTAAAATATAATTTTAGAAAAATAAAATTTATTTTTAGCATTATTTTATTATTTTTATGATTATTTTAGTTTAAAAAGTGTTTTTAGCCTTTTAAAATACAAAAATAGTTTTAAAAATTTAGGAAAGATACTTTTTAGTCTTTAAATAATATAAGTGAGTTATTAGTTAAATAAAATAATATGTTTGGCTTGTTCTTAATTATATTTAATTTTAGGGCTTTAATTAGCATTTAAAATTGAATATTTAATTAATAAAAGGTTTTAAAAGTTATTTATTGAATTTTTATTCTTATTTATATTGTTTTAGACTTAGTTTTCATTCTTAATTAATTTTTAGCTTTAATTTTTAATTTGTCGCGTTTTACGTATTTACGTTCGCGTTTTACGTTATTACGTCGTAGTGTAGTCGTAGTCGTAGCTCGTCTTTACTTTTTCTCTCTTTAAACCAAAAACGACACTAATCCAAACTTTGACTTTATATAAATGGCACTTAATTCACACACCTCCTTCGAGAACGAACCCGCATTTATTCGGTTTTACGTTTTTCCTAAAGCGTAAGATTTAATACTTGCCGCATTATACTTGTCTTTCCTAAGACATGTATATAAAAACCTACATCAGAGGACTTGGAAGATCTGTGGAAGATTTTGAAGAAGTCCTTTGCTGCAAAGCCTCCTACTATGGATGGTGTAGAGAAGGATTGGGTGATCTGGGAGTGCATGCATAGGATGTATGAGCATGAATTGTTTGATCCCATATTTGATGCACTAAATGGAGGAAATTTGTTGTATTGGAAGTTGTTTACCAATTCTGGGGTCTATGAGATAGTTATTGAAGGGGTAAGTGTTTACTTGATTAATCATCGTTACTATCCTTTCAATCAGGAGACCTTGAAGAAATTAGCACAGGCTGACTTGATTGTAGACGCTAAATCACTTGTTGCTTATGATCTGGTAAGGATAATGCATAGTCATCTTTGGCCAGGAACTTTGTAAGCACCCTTATCAGCTAGTATTTATTCAGAAACTTGTGTTTAGGAGAAAGTACAAGTTTAGGGGAGGATTGTTGGGAATAAATATAAGTATATTAGTTACCCCTGCTAGTTGGTCAATGGTTCCCCTGCTAGAGTAAGTTTCCCCTGCTAGATAACAAAGGCAGGGGGATTGGTTCCCCTGCTGAAGTCAAAGGCCATGCCGCTAGAGATAAACTTGGAATAGATTATTGCGTGTTTGTGTTACTATTCCGAGATACTTTCCAAGTTTGTTAGTAGTAATCTTGTACGTGAGTCCTTGTGCTATAAAAGGACTTACTAGGTCATCATGCAAAGTGTGTCTTTAATTTCATACTTTAAGGTTTTTGTAACCCTAATACCATTATTGGGTATTCGTATATCTTTGATATATTAAAGTTTAACATTTGCTTTAATCATTTGTTCTTGTGCTAAACACTACATTCCGCATCTTGTTTAGTTACTTTGTGTTGCAAAGTTTCTCTAGTGTTAGATTGAATTTATTCTTTCTATCACAACCCTTAAACAAGCTAAGGTTTAAGATCTGAGTTTGGGATCAACACTTATGAAACCGAAATACCTCCGTAATCTGAGCTCTACGATGAAGCATAAGCGCAAGAACCTCCATAACAAGAGTGAACAAGTAAGGTGACATTGGGTCACCTTGCTACAACCCTCTCTTTCCCTTAAAATAACCATGAACGTCTCCATTAATACACAACGAGAATGAGGCAGAAGTAACACATACCATAACCCACTTAACCATAGTAAGATGAAAACCAAACCTCACGAGAATACCCTTTAAAAAACCCCAATCCACCGTATCATATGCTTTCTGAATATCAACCTTGAAAGCACAACGAGGAGGGCCTCTATCACAATGGTAACTCCGCATTAACTCTTGAGTAATAAGAATGTTATCCGAGATGCATCTTCCCGGAATGAAAGTTGATTGGTTCTCACTCACCACCTCTTTGATCCCCTTCATAAGCCGGTTAGTCTAAATCTTGCTAATGCACTTATATATAACATTACAACAAGAAATTGGCCTAAAATCATACTATTTGGGGCGTCGGTACCTTAGGAATCAAAGCAAGAAACGTATGATCAATTTCTTTGAGAAGTATACCATTCTAAAAAAACTCCCGCACAACATTACACACATCCGCTCCAATCGTATCCCAGCCCTTCTTATAAAAAGTGGACGTAAACCATCCGGACTCGGTGCACGGTCATCACCAATATCAAAAATAGCCTGTTTTATTTCATCATTAAGAACATGCCTAACCATTAGAACAATGGCCTGGTCCGACACCCTCTTAACGAACAGCCCCTCCTCGTTCAAGTTCTCACATGGCGAACAAGACCCAAGGAAGGTTTCATAATGAGTAACAAAAACGTTTGGAACAACCATCCCCGTGATCATATCATTATTAGCATCAAGAATCACGTCAATACGGCTATGATGGCATTTACTTTTTATGGTTTTGTGAAAATAAGCAGAATTAGTATCACCCACCTCTAAACACTCAATTTTTGCTTTCTGTTTTAGAAATCTCTCTTCATCGATTTTAGCATTATTAAACGCGTTAACATATATTGATTCTTCCTCACGAAGAGTAGGATTTGATGGATCACGATCCAGCGCCTTTTGAACCTCTTCAAGCTCATGGCGCAGCCGAACTACTCTTTCATGTAAATTCCCTTGATCTTGTAACAGCTTGTGTAAAGGCTTCTTCAATAACTTAAGCTTTTGCACCACTTTAAACATAGTGCATCCCACAACCGGCGTACTCCAAGTATCTGCAACAATATCACTAAACTTGTCTTTATCTGTAAGAAAATTATAAAATTTGAACGGTCTAGGCTTTCGCATAGTGAGAGATGGAAGCTTAACGACAGCAGGTGCATGGTCCGAAAGTGTATATGGTTGAAAAATTGCATACGCCCCTGGAAATTGGTCTACAAACTCCACATTACCCATGATACGGTCCAACTTCTTCAATAAACCATCACTCCCTTGCGGCTTTTGATTCCATGTGTAATCAATACCAGAACAGTTAAGATCAAAAATCTCCACATTCTTCAGACAATCTTTAAATTCACTCATGGCAGACGTCAATCTAGAAGGACTAGTAACAAAGTCTTCCATATTAAGCGCGAAATTAAAGTCACCCATTAAAATCCATGGCATCCCACAAACGACATTCTTATGATAACCAAGCTCCTCCCATAGATGGCGTCTTTCCACCTGCAAATTACCCGCGTAAATAAAGGAGGAATGAAGACTCTTATTATCTTATTGATGAGTAATCTTCACATGCATAGCCTGCCTAGATTGGGCAATCACCATTAGCATTAGAAGTCCAACTCCATGTTTTGAAAACCCTAGAGCATACGTTGGCAAGAACATCAACATCAACATCAACATGCGACTCCAAAATTCCATACACACTCAACTAATTTTCGCTCACCACATGACGAACCTCGGACTGTTTAGGGGCTCGGTTCAATCCCCTTATATTCCAGGTACCTATACTAAACATGGGGAACATCACTAGAAGGAGTGCTTACCCCTTGGTTTTTCAAGTTCGACCTCTAAGACCTCCTCAACTTCACTATCACTTTCAATTAACGTCTCCAGGTCCACCTTAGGACCCTGATCATGTCCTCCGCTTGTTTCCCATACTTTCTTTTGAACACGTAATTCATCCTCCTGTTGTAGAGTAGTAAACATATTCACATGTACAATATTATTCGTTCCCTCTTCACTGTGATTTTTACCTTCAAATTTCTTCCCTTCTTTATTCCCATATGCAAACTTTAGCTTTGGTTTATTTAATTTCAAGCCCACCACCTGCCAATCATGACTTTCTTGCTTTTTCTTACCCTTATTCCTCCTCATACTTACCACAATAAAACCATCACTTGGTTCGACCGCTTTCTCTTTATCCTTGGTTACCACACGCTTAGGACACTTCTCATGAACATGTCCAGATACTTTACAATCTAAACATAGTGGAGGCTGCAACTCATACTCCACTTTAAGACATTCTTTTGTAAAACCGCCACCGTCCTCATTTAGAATAGCCATCGTCACTTCTCGTTTTAGAGGTTTATCCGAACTCACCTCAATAAGTGTCCGAGCAAAATTAATTCGACCCCAAGAATCATCACACATGGAACTAGTGTAAGCGTCAAGCATCAATGGTTTCCCAATTTGAGTGGCTATAATACTAAGCCCATCTTCGGAGTACGCCACCACCGGAACTTTATGTAATATCACCCACACCGGCACTTTTGTGACTTTATCTTTAGTCAATGATATAGTGGGAGACCATTTAGTAAGCATGACAGGAGTATTTCGTATCATCCACGGTCCATTCTCTAAAACTTGCTCCAACCCATCTTGAGACGCAAATTTAAAGAAGAAAAATCCATCTTCATCTCGTATAATCTTCAAGAACCCGTATTTTCCCCATGTGTTAGACACATAGTTCTTCACCAACGGGAATGCAACACTCTTTCCCACAAAGAATCCAACCAAAGAATTTTCTAGTCGATGCTTTACTTTCTCCATAGCAGCTATAGGTAATGAACAATCAGTATCATCAAATCCTTGACATACAAGAGTCCTAAAGTTCTTCCTGGTTTTAGATGAAGCAGTCGTTACCACAGAAGCAAAGGATTTGTTTGTACCAAGAACCTCCTCAGCCGTATTGTACAAAACCCCATTTATAGTCGGATCATTCCAGCCCGACGATTCCGATGAGTACTTATAGCCACCAGATCCATCAATCAGATCCTTCGACTCTTTGACTCCTTGCCCGTGAAATATCGCATCATCTTGTATAGTGGTTACCAGGCTAGAGTTTGTACCCAAATTAGTGTCTAATGGCTGCTGAAGCGCAGCATCCCTACGTTCGCACACTTTCCTCATCAATTCCAGCAACGGTTCACTTTTTATACCATTCACATCAACAGTATTTACATTCTTAACCCCATTATCCATCTCTTAAAAAACCCACGCACAAGAAAAAACCACCGATTAGAACAGTAATATGGGCGAAACCTTAATTAGGGTTTCACCTACGCTTCAGCTCCAAGACTAACTGACCTCCGTGATTAACAAAAACACAAGAAATAACCCTAACTATGAACGATTCACGAGACCTTAATGAACAGATCGACACCCTAGATCCTAAAGAACCGCAACCAAATAAAAGTGATTATAGTATCATGATCAACAATCAAACAACAATAATCAAATGTTATATGGCTTTAGAAACAATAGAGATAAAGGGAAGATCAGTTAATCAATAGGAAAGAAAGGGGTCATAGGAACCGCCCACAGTAGAGAGAGAAATAGGGGTTGACCTTGAATTTTTTAACATCCATGTGATCCGTAATATCCAACTTTCGGAAGGATATAAATGTAAATGCCCCAAAAAGTATATTGAAAAAATGTATTTTATATATGTTTGAAAAAAAAGTCAACGAGAAATTGATAGTTCAATCTGATAATCAAAACGAGCAAAAATCCAGTTATATGGTCGATTTGCGAGCCGATTCACAAGTCAAACAACTCAAAATTTTAAGACATTGCCAAAAATCAACCAAACATATGTATAGGTCAAAGTAAAAAGAATTCAAAACTCAAATGAATCAAATTTTATTATAAAAAAATCACTTATCATACTCATTTTTAAAATAAACATCTTATGAAATAATAAGCTATTAAGAAAAAAATATACATTGTCGCAATAGGGAATTTTTATCTACTAGTAAACGCACTTTTTATATATCTTCGACGAGATTGTATTTCATTTTTATTTTGTTATTTAATATTAAATAATACGAAATCACGTGCGATCTGTGATGAGAATATTAAATTTCAAATCATAGATCAAGTGTGTTTTTCATTTTTTCATATGTAAATTTCAACACTTATAAAACTCGAAAAAAATCTTTATCAAAAGTATATCAAAACATACTTTTAGTGAAAATGATTTTGTGCGATAGTTTTGCATAATAACCAATGATATATATAAGATATGTTTTTAGAAAGAAATGTAAGTTAATTTTTCGTCTTATTAAAAATAGAACGTTATAATTCTACTATTTCATGTTTGATTTTTTCCACTTATCTTTATTAAACAAACTCTCATTTGTTTATAATAAAGCGAAAGTATGTCATTAAACATCCTAGATAATAGACTAATCTCCATTTAACACAAAAAATCATGTTTAATATAATCGTTAACCTATATCGATACATAACAGCTTTAACCCTGCTAGAACCTCAGACTGGGATCCATGTTTATCAAAGGACTAGTGAGTCCTAATCGAGTGGTAAATGTCATATTTCGCGCTTCATTTATCAAAAAGCCATGTGCTGTAAATTAGTTTACCATCTTCATGCATATCCATGTATTATCAGCATATCTTATGATTTTTCTATCCATGAAAATGATCGTTCTTCCAATTTGTAGTCAAAAATCATGAAAATATACCACTTGCATAGTCAAAATTCACAAAAATCTGTAACCTATGATACGCATCCAACATACCCACATGAGCAGATGTTATGTTAAGTCTCGTGTAGTCTACTTGATACTCCTAGCTTCCATATCTATATACATGTGATCATTTACTCTTCTCTTTTTCAATATCACATTTCCCTAACAGACTAACCTCCAACAATAATATAAAATATCCTCCAACAAAGTCTATAACTTCTTTTTTCGCTCAGGTTTAAAAAATGTTCGCGTTTGAATTCTCATATGTGTGTTGGTGTCACTCGTCAGTAAAGGATTAATAACTGGGGGTTTTTAAACCTCGTATGAAAGTTCGTTGAATCCGATCTTTTCGAATTGATCTCCGGTTGAAAGTGCGACTCAGTCGTTCTTGGTGGAATAATAAATGGGGAAAAGTTATATATTTTAAACTAAAAATAAAAATGTCGTTGAAAGTTTGAAAATTTAATCTAAGATAAAACAAGTTAAAACAATGCTAAGAAAAAGGCGGGAAAAATTAAAGTTGAAAAATAGAAACAATTCAGAAAACTACCAATTAAACTAAGTCTGAAAATTGGAATTTCAGAAAAATGGATTTTCGGAATAATGATCTTTTCAGAGAAATTAATGTTTTCGGAATAATGAAGTTTTCAGAAAAAATGGTTTTTTCGGAATAATGCAACAATTCAGAAAAATGGCATCTTCGGAATAAGTAACTTTTCAGAAAAAAGAGTTTCTTCGGAATAAATAACTTTTCAGGAAAAAATGCTATTTTCGGAATAACAAGCTTTTCAGAAAAATGATGTTTTCGGAAAAATTAACTTTTCAGAAAAAAGAGTTTCTTCGGAATAACAAGGTTTTCAGAGAAATTGATGTTTTCGGAAAAAATGACTTTTCAGAATAATGAGCTTTTTCGAAGAAAAAAAAAGAACTTTTTCACGGAAATTGGTTTTTTCGGAAAAAAGAAGGTTTTCAGAAAAAGTGGATTTTCAAATAATGACGAATTCAGAGAAAGGAGAATTTTTGAAATAAAGGCAATTTCAGTAAAAGGAGTATTTTGGAATAAAGGCTTTTCAGAAAAAGGAATGTTTTCAGAGAAACAAAACCCTTTTCCGAAGAAGTTAAAGCACGGATAAAGATAAACAGTAACAACAAAACTTAAGAAATAAGCAACGAATAAGCACAAACCAAACAAGCAATTAACCAAAACTTTAACCAAATAAATTTTAAGAAGAACTAAATAAGCCACAAATTAAAAACTATAAAAACACTAAATAATTAAAACATTTAAAATCAACTAATAAGCAATTCTATAAATCTATCAAAACAACTTAATCAAAAATAAGCCAAACACTAGAAGATTAATAACCATAATAAGCTCAAAACATCCACCACATCAAAACTAAAAGATCAATCACATGAATAAAATAATCACTTAATCAAAGAGATGAGATTAACTACATGATTATCAAGATTAAGAAAAAAATTAAGAAAGGTAGAATGAGAATTAAGAAAATAAGCTTCATTGATTAAAGATGAATATCAAAAGATTACAAGATTAATGTAAAGATTAATAAGTTTGAAAGAAAAAACTAGAGAGAAAAATTAAAAACACTTAAAAATTAAACTACAACTACTAAAAAACTAAAACACCTAACACCCTCCTAATGACATATTAGGAGGGTATTTATAGGAGGCGGGGAAATTACATGCTTAAGCTATCTAATTTCTTTCTTCTCGTCTCGACTCGACTTAATTTCTTGTCTTTCTCGATGTCGTCTCGGGATTTGTCGATATAAGTTGAACTTGTCTTCTAATTTTCTTCTATAATTAGACTTGAGTTCTTCGACTTCATTAAACTTCCGTCTTTAGACTTTTTCTTTGATAAATCTTCAGAATTGGCCTTGGACTTCCATTCTTTTTGCATTCTCGATCTTTCGACTTCGTCTTTAGTCTTTTTCTTCGATAAAAGCCCGTGATAGCCCATGTTTTCTTCCTTTTCCATCTTTTGGTCCTAAAACACAATAAAAACACAAACCACGCATAATTCTGACTTTTACGACATAAAATACACGTTTTGGTCTTGTTATTATTGGAAATAAGTGGTAAATGGATAAGTGTTTTCACACTTATTAAATCCCCTACACTTGATCATTGCAATGTCCTCATGCAATGCACTAATTTCAAAGCACGGTTTACATTTTTCATCATAGATAACCCACCTTGGCCTTTATTAAATACTAAATACTAAGAAAACTAAAAGAGCAAAACAAGTAAAGAAATCAGAGACTTACATTGGGTTTTAGGTTGTCATGAATGTTCATCATTCTCAAGTTTCACGTTCCCCATACCAAGCTTAAAAACGAGATCATTGTTATTATAAGTTAGCAAAATAACACGAACTTATGTGGCCCAATTATTCACTTAGACTCCCTTATTCCTAGGTGTATCTCTTATATTTTATTTTTGTCTTGAATGATCACGAGGATGCATTGTTTGACTTATTTTGATAGTTATTTAGGCTGAAAATAAAGTGGGACGATTTAATCTATAGTTAGCTAAAGGACAAAATCTTTTAAAACTGCTTCTCGGGACCTTTCAAAGTTCATATCTTGGCATAACTCGTTTCATGATTTGAGACCTTTCTCGGACCGATATTTGGCAGCGACTTCATACTTTAAATTTTTGAGAGATGTTCTTGAAATTATGGTCTTCTCTTCATAATAGGAATTTCTTCACTTGAAGTTTTGAGAGATTCTTCATATTTGGACCACGACTTCTTCATTTTTCTCCAATCATTACTTTGGACTTTGATATACAACGATCCGCCTCATTTTAGGACTTGGATCTATTTATCCTCATACCTTGCTAGGGTCTTTTCGGATAGACTTATCCATGATCTTTAGGGGAGTATTTGCTTTTCGTCGTGTGTCTCGATCCTTCATATTGATTTTTGATAAATGATTCTTCACATCACTTTTGGATCTTTAGCAACAAAACGTAGCCCTCATGCCTTGTTATGGCCTTTTCAGACTCGCCAATCTTCGCATCCCGCTTCAATAAGTTATGCCTTGGATATGAACTCTAATTAATACCGAGAAACTTTTAAACGATCTTGTGCTAGAAGCTACGTAACTTTTCAAACCGTACAACCTTATTTATTGCAGATAAATTTATTAGCAAGCGATAGGAGAATAGGCTTATAATCAACTCACATAAATTCATGAAAGAATACCAAACTTATAATTGACTCTATCATCTCTCGTTCTCCACAATTTAAAATCTCAAGGAATGAGACTCGTGGATGCTTAGCCAATTAAATCAAAGTTTTAGGTTTACAAGCCATCTATTGGATCTTGCAAACTCTTAGACTTTTTCAAGTTTAGAATTCGCGTTTTAAAGTTCCTTTGATAAACAACTCTCTAGGATCAATTATAGGAACTTGCGAAAAGTTCTTGTTCTTAACCCGTGAGAGTTAAGACTTTCGCGTTTTAAAGTTCCCTATATAAAATCCTAGCAAAACTAGACTTAAACACGTTAAGGATACTAGCTAGAGTAAACTTAGATAAGTAAACTCGGGTTGAGTCAAAATATTCACGACTTTGAAAAATTTTAAAACCACTTTATTAAACTTTATTTTAGCAAGGAAAGAAAATAACCATAACAAAGGAAAATACAACTATACCACTGGGCCAAAATAGAGTAAAAATTTTGAAAAATGTCGAAAAATTTGATTTTCTGGTTAAAATGAGGACAAATTCATGTAAAAGACCACTTACTTCGATAGAAGTCCCCCCTACACTTGAGATAAACATTGTCCTCAATGTTTAAGCATGTGGGAGTAAACTCCCCTACACTTATGACATTGAGCACTTTGTTTAAATCTTGCTAAGGAAAGGACAACTATAGTGATTTCAATGTGAACATATAATATATGAAATATTAAATCACGACAGTTTAGGATAGAACCGGGAAGACGGGTACACGGGATCACGATTCGTCAAAAGTCATCGAGAATGGATCTTTGAAGCTTTAATCCCTGCACAGAAGAAGAAACAAGACAACAAACACATACGGGGCTCCCCCTACACTTATTATGAAAACGGTAAAGGATAGATCAACGGGTTGCCTCCCGAGAAGCGCTTGTTTTTGTTAACCGAGTCACGAGCCTGACTCGACCCAGAACTTAATTCAAGGGAAACGTCGTGAGGGATGGAATCATCTCATGAGAGATGTCCTCACCAAAGTACAACTTCACTCGCTGGCCATTCACTATAAAATTGGGCCCATTTGGCTGAGAAAGCTCAATGGTGCCATATGGGAAGACTTTGGCGACGGTGAATGGACCAGACCAGCGGCTCTTCAATTTTCCCGAGAAGATCTTCAACCGAGAGTTAAAAAGGAAGACTTGATCACCAATCTGGAACTCTCGGTTCTTAATCCTTGCATCATGGATGATCTTGGTCTTCTCCTTGTAGATTAACGAGTTCTCATAAGCTTCATTCCGTAGTTCGTTGAGCTCGTTGAGTTGAATCTTCCGAAGATCGCCGGCTTTGTTGATGTCGAAGTTAGCCCACTTCAAGGCCCAGTATGCCTTATGTTCTAGCTCGATAGGGAGGTGGCATGCTTTCCCGGACACAAGACGATAAGGTGTACAACCAATCGGGGTCTTATAAGCGGTACTGAAAGCCCACAAAGCATCATCTAATTTATCGGCCCAAGAGGCGCGATGCTCTCCCACAGTACGCTCCAGAATTCGCTTCAATCCACGGTTAGATATCTCGGCTTGCCCATTAGTTTGGGGATGATAAGCGGTGGAAAGACGGTGATTGACACCGTACTTAGCCATGACTCTTGCGAATTGATCATTGTAAAAATGAGTCCCGCGGTCACTGATAATAGCACAAGGAACACCGGATCGAGCAAAAAGTTGCTTCAAAACGTTCACAACCACCCTCGCATCGTTCGTGGGGAGAGCCTTAGCTTCAACCCATTTGGAAGCGTAGTCAACGGCTACGAGGATGTACTTGTTCCCTTTAGATGATGGAAATGGCCCCATAAAGTCGATACCCCATACATCAAAGATTTCACATTCTTGTATGAAATTTTGAGGCATCTCATCTTTATGTGTGATCTTGTCTTGTCGTTGGCAAGCATCACAACGTTTAACCATTTCATGAGCATCATGATAAATGGTGGGCCAATAAAATCCAGAGTCGAAAACTTTCTTCGTGGTGTAATTGGGACCAAAGTGTCCACCAGTGGGTCCTTTATGGAAAGCATCAAGGATTTGTAAAGCTGCCGACCCATCAACACATCGACAAATAATCAGATCAGCACATTGTTTGAAAAGGTAAGGGTCGTCCCAAAAATAATGTTCAATGTCTTTAAAGAACTTCTTATTTTGTTGGGACGTTAACCCTTCCTTGAGAATTCCACCAGCTAAGTAGTTTGCAATGTCCGCAAACCACGGGGTTTCATCAAGATTGGAATTTATAGACATTAAGGTCTCAAGGGGAAAAGAGTCATTGATCTCTTGGTTCGGATGATCCCCTTGATAAGGATCCTCAAGTCTACTTAGATGATCCGCGGCTAGGTTTTCCGCTCCCTTTTTGTCACGAATTTCGATTTTAAATTCTTGAAGGAGCAAAACCCAACGAAGAAGTATTGGCTTAGAATCTTGCTTAGTCAACAAGTACTTCAACGCGGAATGATCGGTATACACGATGGTGGTAGAAAGGACAAGATAGGGGCGGAATTTTTCAAAAGCATACACTACAGCTAAAAGCTCTTTTTCGGTAGTGGTATAATGCAATTGAGCCCCCGTCATTGTCTTGCTAGCATAGTGGATTGGTTGGAAGTGTTTGTTCACTCTTTGGCCCAAAACCGCTCCAATAGCAAAATCGCTAGCATCACACATTAATTCAAAAGGTAGCTCCCAATTAGGGGTAACCAAGACCGGTGCCTTAGTTAGCTTATCCTTAACAAGATTGAAGGATTCAAGACACTCTTTGGAAAAGATGAAAGGAGTATCTTTTTCCAAGAGGTGGGTCATCGGGAGAGCGATTTTAGAAAAATCTTGAACGAATCGACAATAGAAGCCCGCATGACCAAGGAAACTTCTCACACCCTTCACGGTTGAAGGTGGAGGTAATTTGGCTATGACATCCACTTTAGCACGGTCAACTTCAAGACCGGCTTTAGAGATTTTATGTCCAAGCACAATGCCTTCTTTTACCATGAAATGGCATTTTTCCTAATTTAAAACAAGGCGAGTGTCTTCACACCGCTTAAGCATGCGTTCCAAATTGGCAAGGCAAGTAGAGAAGGAATCGCCATAGACCGAGAAATCATCCATGAAGACTTCCATAGTTTCTTCAACCATGTCATGGAAGATAGCCATCATACACCTTTGGAAGGTCCCAGGAGCATTGCATAAGCCGAAAGGCATTCTTTTGTAGGCAAATGTTCCATAAGGACAAGTGAATGTGGTTTTCTCTTGATCTTTGGGATCGATGGGAATTTGAAAATACCCGGAGAAACCGTCTAAGAAGCAGTAATAGTCATTACCCGCTAGACGTTCAAGCATTTGGTCCATGAAAGGGAGGGGAAAATGATCCTTTCTCATAGCATCATTGAGTTTGCGATAGTCTATACAAACTCTTCACCCTGTAACGAGACGAGTAGGAATCAACTCGTTGTTTTCATTGGGCACAACAGTGATTCCGCCTTTCTTAGGCACACAATGGACGGGACTAACCCATGGTGAATCCGAGATAGGGTAGATCATTCCCGCATCAAGAAGTTTGATAACCTCTTTTTTGATAACGTCATGGATCTTAGGATTCGCCCTTCTTTGGCTTTGAATAGTGGGTTTAAAGTCGTCCTCCATGAGAATTTTTGTGTGCAAAAGTGAGGATCAACTCCACGAATATCAAAGATCTTCCAAGCAATTGCTTTCTTGTGATTCTTCAGCACGGCGATAAGTCGGGATTTTTCTTCCTCTTTCAAGTCCTTAGCGATGATGACGGGTGACTTCTTGTTGTCTTCAAGGAAAACGTACTCGATATGAGACGGTAGGTCCTTAAGTTCTAAATCCGGAGGATTTTCGATGGAAGGCGTAGTCAAATTCGGTTCATCGATAGAGATATCCTTAGGAGATGGTGGAGAAATATGGTCCTCATTGAGAAGTTTCTCAATGGTATGAATGTCTTCATCCCAATTGGAGGGAGAATCGTCATATTTTAAGTCCACATCTCCCAAAGTTGATTCAAAGTCTTTGAAAATGAAATCACTTTCTCCAAATGGAGTTAGTGATGGAGCAATAGAGGCAACGGTCTCAACAGTGGGTAGAGAAGAAGAACCACTTTTACAAGCGTCTTTGAAATGTTCTTCACAAGGCTCATCAATAACGTCAATGAAATTAACACTCTCGTTTTCAGAAGGCTGCTTAGAAAGTTTACCCATGTTGAAGACGATTTTATCGTCACCAACTCTCATGATTAATTCGCCAGCGGCTACATCAATGAGAGTGCGACCGGTCCTCAAGAATGGACGTCCAATGATTAATGGAACACGGGGGTCCATCTCGTAGTCAACGACAACAAAATCCGTCGGAAAGGTGAATTTGTCGACACCAACGAAGACGTCTTCGGCTATCCCCACTGGATAAGCAACCGTACAGTTAGCTAATTCCAAAGTCATTCGTGTGGGGACTAGCTCGGGTAGAGACAATTGTTTCCAAATGCTTAAAGGCATTAAGTTTATGCTAGCACCTAGATCGGCTAGGGCCATACAGTTCTCTACCCCAGGGAAGTTACAAGGAATCAAGAAACGACCAGGATCACCAAGTTTGGTTGGTAATTTCCTTAAGAGCACTGCGGAGCAATTCTCATTAAGTTGGGTCTGAGCAATATCGAGAAGTTTCTCCTTATCACTGAGAAGATCTTTAAACATTTTAGCATATTTCGGCATGTGAGCGAGAGCCTCAGCAAAGGATATTGAAATTCACTTGTTTAAACATTTTGAGAAAGTTAGAAACCTGAATATCATCCTTGTTCTTCAATTTCTCTTTCCTCAACCTTGAAGGATAAGGTATATTGGGTTGAGATGAAGGCTTTGGAATGGAATTCTCACTCACGTCCTTGGGTGGTGGAGGGGTAGAAGTAGAAGGTGGTGGAATTGGAGAAGTAGAAGTTGGAGGAATAGAAGGTCTAGGAATTGGAGAAGGAGACTCGTTTTCCTTTGTCACAATCACCAGTGTAGGTGTAGGAAGCTCGGGTTCCTTTAAACCTTTTCCACTTCGAGTGGTGATTGCTTTCATCTCCCCTCTTGGATTAGCAACGGTGTTACTCGGAAGAGAACCCGAAATAGAGGCTTGATTACTTGGGAAGAAACTAGCCATCATGTTCCTTAAGTCATTCGTTTGACTTGCAAAAGAGTTTCGCATATCGGCTCGAAGATCATTCCCTTGTTTCACCATATCTGCTTTCATGTTGGCCATTTCCCGCTGAAGATTTTGCACTATCGCATCATTAGTCCTCATCTAAGTTTCAACCTCGTGATTAAATACGGTGGGTTGGTTGGGAGGAGGAGCATGGTAAGAAGGTGGTTGATAAGCAGGTTGTTGGTAAACTTGGTTGTTTCTTTGAGGTTGATATGGGGTTCTTTGGGTTTGAAATTAATTTGGAGCACGAGGTTGGTTTTGATTGTTGCGATTGAGGTTGTTTGGGTTTTGTGAGGGAAAACCGGGTGGTGAAAGAAAGTTGTTTGAGCGATAGCTGAGCAAATTGCGGTCACCTTGAGGACGTTCTTGATAGCCTCCTGTAGAATAGGTACCGTTGGCGGCATACACATTTTCCGGATTGTCATGAGTCGAAGGACAATCGGTGTATGAGTGAGATCCCCCGCAAATTTCACATGATTGAGTCAAAGCACTAGCTTGGGCAGTGATAACTTTGGTATTGTTGGCGGCGTGGAGAGCAAGTGATTCAACAAGCGAAGTAAGCTTGTCAATTCTCTTGTCGCTCTCATTAGTGCTAGCACTAGCCACATTGGTCCGAACACTCTTGGTTTGCACTCTAGACTTGTTCTCAATAATATCCCAAGCGGCATTAGCAGACTTAACCAAAATATTACCCCTCCCCCCCCCCCCCCCCCCCCCCCCCGAGGCACTATTTAGTGAATCTTGGTCATTCATGCTTAAACCATTGTAAAAAGTATTAATCTGATGTACTTTTGTTAAACCATGTTGTGGACACTTTCTTAAAAGTTCCTTAAAACGGTCCCAAGATTCACTAAATGTCTCACCGTACTTTTGTTCAAAAGTAATGATTTCATTCCGCAAAGCGGTAGTACGTGAGGGTGGGAAAAAGTAGTTGATGAATTTGGTCTCTAAATACGTCCACGTAAGAATACTATGTGGCGGTTCCTTATCAAGCCAATAACGGGCTTGTCCCTCTAAAGAGAAAGGAAAAAGTTGCAAGCAAATTACCTCTTGTGAAACCCCATTATACTTAACCGTATTAGTGAGTTGAAGGAACCTTTTTATATGGTCATGAGGATCATCAATTGAACGCCCCAAGAAGGGTTGAGCAGAGACCATTTGAATGAAGCTGGATTTAAGCTCAAAGTTGTTGGCTCCAATCTCGGGTATGACAATAGCATCGGTGTTGCCTTCTACGTGCGATTGCAAAAGCTCGATCATTGGTTGATTGTCCATGGTGACAATAGGTGGAGTTATGACTTCGGCTTGAGCTACTTTCTTCTTACGAGCACGAGTACGCATGCACACCTACAAAAGGAAAATCAAAATAGACAAGAAATATTTTTGGTTTTTATATGTTTTTCTATTTTTTTGTATTTTTGAAAAAAATTTAATTTTTATGGATTTTTTTTAAAAATTTTAAACCAAGGAAAATAACGTTCAAAGATGAACATATACCAAAATCCAACGCGTCTCTCACTTAAAACCGTTAATCTTAACGAAAAGAGCCGGCAGCGGCGCCATTTAATACAAGGGTTTTCGGAAAAATGATTGTTTTCAGAGAAACAAATGTTGGGAATAAATTATAGCCAGTCTACTTGAGCGCTGACAAGAGTAAAACAAGCGTTGACAGGAGTAAAACAAACGCTGACAGCTCAAGCGTTGACAAGACAAAGTCAAGCGTTGATACATTGAAGACAAGCACTGATGGAAAGATATACTGTACGCGTTTATTGTGTTCTAGATTACTTCTAGTAAAGATAGGAACAACAATGTATTTTCTATATTTATCTTTACCTAGAATAGTTGATACGTAGATTATTGTACAAGGCTTCTTATGTCTATAAAAGAAGACCTTTAGGTTAATGTTCAATATAAGTTTTCATACGTAAACTACTTTCATTGTAAGCAAGTTTGATATCATTAATCAAAGTGAAAGTTTGTTTATATCTTGTGTGTTCTTGTTTAAGTGTTAATTCCGCATAACACTTAGATTGTCATATACATATACAAAGGTTTCTCTAAGTGTATTACTTGATCTAATCTCGTATACATAAAGCTAAATCGATCTAAGTTTGGGATCAACAAGTGGTATCAGAGCTTGTTGAGGAACTTTTGATCTTAAAGAACACAAGAACCCTAAAAATCACCAAAACCCTAATTTTCTCAAAAACCCTAACAACATCATGTCAAATCCAGAACTAACCTCCTCCTCCTCACCTTTACCAAACATCAAGATTCCCATGCTTGATGCAACCAACTTTGAATTATGGAAATTCAACTTTGAACAATACCTGGGGATCTATGACTACACACTCTGGGAGATTATTGAATATGGAAACACATTCGATAAGGCTCAAAAGATTTCTAATGCTATTACTGGAAGAGCAGCTGTTGCCGGATGTTCTGAAGCAGATAAGAAAGAAAAGCCTGATGATGGTAGAGTTGTGGCTGCTGAAGACATAGCAAAGAAAAGGGTTGACATGAAAACCCTAAATATTCTGAAACTCTCTTTAGGACAAGAGAACCAGCATAAATATAGAGGTTATGAATCTGCTAAAGACCTTTGGGCAGCTCTTGAAGTTGCATATGGTGGCAATGAAGATACTAAGGAAGAGAAGAAGAAGCAACTTATGCATGATTATGCTGTCTTCAAGGCTCAACCTAATGAAAAGCTTAGTAGTGTGAGAAGCAGATTGCTTAATATTACAAGCAAATTGTCCTCATGGGGACACAACTTGGTGATGTTGATATTAATGCCACTTTTCTTAAAAGTCTTAGTGAGGCGTGGAAGATTGAGGCAAGATCTATTCTTGCCAATAATACTTACAAAAGTTCCACGTTTGATGATATCTACAACAAACTGAGGCTGTTGGAAGATGAAACTCTTTTATAGCATGGAAGCAAGTCCACCAACAGTAACATGGCCTTCTTTTTTCATAGTGAAGGTCAATTCAATCAGAAGGACTCCTACATGCATCCATTTACTGGATCATCATGTGTCAGCGATGGAACATGTCTTGTCAACGTCTCCTTTTCAGATGCTGACATATTCAAAAGTGACTCACCAAGAGTTAAACCTGCTGGTTTGGATTTGGATATTGTATGTGCTTATATTGCTTCTTTGCCCAATGGTTCAGTGATTACATATGAGGACCTTGAGCAGATAAGTGATGAGCACTTGGAAGAGATGGACATTCAGTGGAACATGGCTCTTGCTAGTATAAGAGCAAACAGGTGGAACAGAAGGTTTAAAAAGAAGATGACCTTCAATGCAAAAGACACAGCTGGATTTGATAAATCCAAAGTTGAGTGCTACAACTGTCATCGTATGGGGCACTTCATGGGGGAATGCAGATCTCCTAGAAGATCTGATGCTGGTAAACCCTCAAGTCAAATTGTTAAGGCTCAGGATCCTAAAGCCATGGTTGCAGTTCAAGGAACTGATGGTATGGGATGGGTTTGGAGCTATCTGGCTAAGGATATGGAAGAGGATAAAGCTTTGGTTGCTGAAATTGAAGAAGAAGAGCATGTTGAATATGCTCTCATGGCACACTCCTCCTCCTCATCTGATAACGAGGTATACGATGATGCTTTTTGTAGTAAAGGTTGTAGGTTGAACACTGAGAAACTTAACAAAGAGGTGTTAAGATTATTAGATGATGTGAGTACTGAAAGATGCAAACTGTCTAATTACCAACTAGCTCTCACACAAACTGAGAAGACAATTTCTGAATACAAGAAAATGGAATTTGACTTAAAAGATAAAATAAATATCTTAAAACATGAGTTAAATGCTAGTATGGATATTAGAAACATCATGGAAAGGGTTAATGGTGAGTTACAGGCTAAGTTAGATGAGGCCATTAAGAATAAAGATAATGTTGGCCTTAAAATTCAAAGATTTGATAAGGCCACACAAACCCTAGGAGAATGTGTGAGTAAACAAAGGGATCCTAAGGACATGAATGGGATTGGGATGAAAGACTACTCTGTGGTTCCACCACCAGCTGGTGACTTTTATGGTGTCCAACAAAAGGATCTATCTTGGACTGGTTTTCCAGAACTCCAAGAGGAGGAATTCATTCCTCCACCAAGAGTCGTTACCCCAGTTGAAGAGTATCAACAAAAGTTGACTGACCTGAATGAATGGAAGAAAGCTAACCCTACCTTATTTGTTAAGGGTGGCTTGCTATGTGAAAGTCCTAATGAGTCAACTCCCATTAAGGTTACAAACCCAATCACTGGTAAGGCTGTTGATCTTGGCTCAAACACTGTTAGAAAACCTTGCATTAAGTATGCAGAGATGTATAGGAATACTAGGTCACCTAAGAGCCAAGTTAGCAATGATGGAACAGGCTTCTTCTCTTCTAGACCTAGGGTTGTGTCTAGAAAAGCTTGTTACACTTGTGGTAGCTTTTCACATTTAGCATATAAGTGTGTCAACACTCCCAAAGTCAGCGCTGACAGGAACAAATTCAGCGCTGACAGGAACAAAGTCAACGTTGTTAGAAAGTCAAACGTTGTCAGACCCAAACCTTGTGTGCAGCAAAGTCCACAAGTTGTTAGACCTGCCCCATTCTTCACTAGAGGGTCTAACACACATGGACAAAGACCATTTCAAAAGACAAGCACTTGGTCTAATAGGCAATGGGTTTCTGTAGCAAACCCTAGGTTCAAAGCTGTCAAAGGTAACTTCAACGTTGACAATACCAATTCCAACGCTGACAGAAACGTGACCAGACCTAAATATTTGCAACCACAAGGTAAGGGGTCTAAAGCTTCTTCAAGCTTAACATGGAGACCAAAGAAAGATCAAAACCCTAATGATAATAGGATTTCAATGACCTGCAATAGATTTAATTACATTTCAAAGGTCATTACAAAACCTATTGGGGTTAACTAGGTATTTCATCCTAAGAAGGATGAAAATGGGGTTGTTGTGAGAACTAAGTCTGTTCTTATTGTACAACCAGATGAATCCAAGTCTTCCAAGGCTTAGGTTCCCAAAGAAAACTAACTTGTTTTCTTTATGTGCAGGGCATTCAAAGACAGGTCAATGATTTTGGATATTAGGATAGTGGATGCTCAAGGCACATGACAGAGAAGGAAGATTATCTGACTAACTTCACTCCCATTAAAGATGGTGATAAGGTTTACTTTGGAGGAGGATATGGTACTATCACAGGCAAAGGAACCCTTCTCACCAAGAATTTGCGTTTTGAGAACGTATTTTTGGTAAAGGAACTTGATTACAATCTTTTTAGTGTATCACAAGTTTGTGATAACAAAAATAAAGTACTGTTTACTGATACTGAATGTTTGGTGTTAAGCAAGGATTATAAGGTCCCTGATGAGAAATATATTGACTATAGAACACCTAGGCATAAAGACATATACAATGTGAATCTGAATGGGATTAGAATGAATAATAATATGTCTTGTTTTTATGCTAAAGCTTCAGTAGATGAAAGTATTTTATGGCACAAGAGACTAGGGCACATAAATTTTAAGAATATAAACAGGCTTGTGAGACTTGGCTTGGTTGATGGTTTGCCTGAGAAGGCCTTCCACAATGACCACTCTTGTGTTGCATGTCTTAAAGGCAAGCAGCACAAGGTCTCATTCAAGTCCAAACAGGTGCACTCTAGTACTAGACCTCTTCACTTGCTTCATATGGACCTCTTTGGTCCAACCAATATAGAAAGTTTGAATGGTAAGTCCTACTGCTTTGTTATAACAGATGACTTTTCTAGGTTTACTTGGACCTTAGTTCTAGCTATGAAGAGTGATACAGCTAACTCTTTAATTGATTTTATCACTCAGATTGAGAAGAAATCAGGCAATGAAGTTAAATGCTTAGGAGTGATAATGGTGGTGAATTTAGAAATAAAAAGTTAGATGATTTTTGTGCCAGGAAAGGAATTACTAGGCAATTTACTGTTGCCAGAACCCCACAGCAAAATGGGGTTGCTGAGAGGAAAAATAGAACCCTAATTGAAGCAGCCAGAACCATGTTGGCTGATGCTCATTTTCCTATAGCCTTTTGGGCTGAGGCTGTTAAAAGATCTTGCTATGTTCAAAATAGAGCATTGATCAACAAAATTCAGAACAAAACACCTTATGAGTTACTTTGGGGAAGAAAACCTAATATTGGTTTTCTCAGACCTTTTGGTTGTCATGTAGTAGTTTTAGATACTAGTGATGCCTTAGGTAAATTTAGTGCAAAATGTGATGAAGGCTACTTCATGGGGTATTCAGTGCAGAGCAAGGGATATAGGGTTTATCTTAAAGAGGAAAAACGTATTCTTGAAAGAGTACATGTCAGGTTTTTAGAGAATAAACCTAGTGATCCTGAAAGTGGTCCAAATTGGTTGTTTGACTTGGAACCCTTATCTAGGACTTTAAATTATATGCCTGTCACTAATCCAGACATTGTGAAGGTAACTTCAAGTGTTGTGGAAGAACAAGTTGTTAATGTTTCAGGTACACAGGTTCATGAAAAGGTTGGATCACAAGCAGAAAAGTCATCTCCTATACAAGAGTATGTCACAATTCCAATATGGACAGATGCTTTTGCTGCTGCTGGTAAAGATAATGGTGGTCCCCAAGTACCACCAGATAACAACATGCATGGTCCTTCAGGCGCTGATAAAGGCAAATCTAGCACTGACAAGACCAATTCAGACGTTGATGGCTCAGACGTTGACAACAACAGTTCAAGCGTTGTTAGCTCACATGCTGACAAACAAGGTTCAGGCATTGACAACACTTCTGCACATCTTTCTCTTCCACTTTTGAACAAGGTGAACCTTCCAATTTATATGAAGAGGTTCATCCTCATGTTGATGAAAGAGAGTCTGAAGAAGAAGATATTGGCAACATGGAGAATGAGGTTGAGGACACCAGACTTTTTGAAGGAGGAGTTCTCACTTCTACTATGAAGAATCACCCCACTTCTCAAATCATTGGTGATATTATGACTCCTGTTCAGACTAGAAGATCTCATCAAGGTCTTGGTGGATTTATTGCCAATATTCACAAGAAGGTTGATACCCCTCTTGTGCAAGCATGTTTGTTTGCCTGTTTTCTGTCACAACAGGAACCCAAGAAGATATTTGATGCTCTCAAAGAACCAAGTTGGGTGGAAGCAATGCAGGATGAGCTTCACCAATTTGCAATTCAGGATGTTTGGGAGCTGGTTGATTGTCCCGAATATGTCAGACCTATAGGGACAAGATGGGTTCTAAGAAACAAGAGAGATGAAAGAGGTATTGTGGTCAGAAACAAGGCAAGGTTAGTGGCTCAGGGATATACACAAGAGGAGGGGATAGACTATGAGGAGGTCTTTGCACCAGTTGCAAGGATTGAAGCTATTAGGATCTTCTTAGCCTATGCATCCTGCATGGGCTTCACTGTCTACCAAATGGATGTCAAGAGTGCCTTCCTCTATGGAACAATTGTTGAGGAGGTATATGTGATGCAGCCTCCTGGTTTTGAGGATCCAGAGAATCCAGACAAGGTGTATAGAGTCAAGAAGGCTATGTATGGACTTCATCAAGCCCCAAGAGCATGGTATGGTACTTTGTCTACTTATTTGGTGGATAATGGATTCAAGAGGGGCACCATAGATCAGACACTATTTACAAAAAAGAAAGGTAAGGATGTGTTGCTTGTTCAGGTCTATATTGATGACATCATTTTTGGGTCTACTGATCCAAAGATGAGTGAGGATTTCTCCAAGCTCATGACAGACAAATTCAAGATGAGTGCTATGGGGGAGATGAACTTCTTTCTTGGTTTACAAGTTCAGCAGAAAGAAGATGGTATCTTCATCTCCCAGGATAAGTATGTGGCAGAGATCTTAAAGAAGTTTGGCTTTTCTCCACATGAAAAGAGGGCTATTATTCCTATGGATAAAGAACACCCTTGGGGAAAGATTGGAGATGGGAAAGATGTTGATGTCAGGCACTATAGATCCATGATTGGATCATTGATGTATCTTACAGCCTCCAGACCTAACATCATGTTTGTTGTGTGTGCTTGTGCACGCCATCAAGTTACTCCTAAGGAATGTCACCTTTATGCTGTGAAGAGGATCTTTAGATACCTATGATGCTATCCTAGTCTTGGTTTGTGGTACCCAAAGGATTCACCATTGGAGCTGATTGCATATTCAGACAGTGACTATGGAGGTGATAAGTTTGATAGAAAATCCACAACTGGTGGATGTCAGTTTCTTGGGAGCAGGTTGATATCTTGGCAATGCAAGAAATAAACAGTGGTGGCTAATTCTACAACTGAAGTTGAGTATGTGGCTGCAGTTGCTTGTTGTGGACAAGTTTTATGGATTCAGAACCAGCTGTTGGACTATGGGTATAATTTCATGCATACCAAGATATTTGTTGACAATAACAGCACATTATGCATTATTAAGAATCATGTACATCATTCTAAAACTAAACACATAGAAATTAGACACCATTTTATAAGAGATCGTTTTGAAAAAGGTTTAATACAACCAGATAGGGTTGACACAAAAGAGAATGTGTCAGATTTACTAACTAAACCTTTTGATGCTGGGAGGTTTCAATACTTGGTAACAAGTATTGGGATGATCAATCTCACATAATATGTGTTTTGGAGTCTTTTTGTAAAAGTATGTACAGGATAATGCATTGTTATTGGTCTTTTGAAAATTTAGATTTTCCACTATATTTTTCTAACACTGACAAAGGTTGCTTGAACGCTGATAAGTGTTTTTGTGACGTGTTCAGCAATATATTTGTCTAACGTTGACAAAGCTTCCCTCAACGCTGTCATGTGTTATCGGGGCGTTGTCAGCAACAATGTTAGTTTTGTGGTTTTCAATCTAAATGTGCAGGTGGTGTTAGAAGTATACCATTGGATACAAAGTTGCTTATGGATCACTAGAGAAGCATTTGGGCATGTTTTTGTTTATGGATGATGGTTGGAATTTTTAAATTCCTATCTTGACATAAATTTTTATGTTCATGCATATTTTTAGCAACTTATGTATCATAGTTTAAGGGGAGGTTTTAGGAACCTTTAGGATGTTTGGGTATCCATATGATACTCTTATCACAATTCTAGATTGTGTCCATAGGTGAGTATGAGTTAGTTTTACTAAATCATGAGGCACTGTAGCATGCAAAGTTGATATACTATGCATGCTGCCAAGACGTTTTTGGCCTAGAATTGGTTGTGGTCTGTTGGGAGACTTGGGAATGATTTTGTTATGGGATTTACCTGGGAGTAACAAGGAATTTTATAAGGTAACTTAGTTGTTAAGAGTTTTGGTTAGCAAGGGACACTAGAGGACTGTTATGTCTATCTTGCATAAGAAAGTGTACATAACTGGATAGTGCTTGCCGCCCTATAATAATTATCAGCTTTTTGGTTATCTTCTCTAGGATAAATTACTTTGTTAAGGTCATTTTTCATTTTTAAACATTTTTATTTTTGGACGCTAACAAGTATTTTTTTCAAGCGTTGTTGTGACCAATTTAGACGTTGACATGGCTATGGAAAACGTTGACAAGAATATAGCCGTTGGGCGTTGATAGGTTATTTTTGACCGTTGACACTCAATGGGACCTACCCAGTTGTTACTTTTTGACATATTTTTAGGCCGTAATTTTGGGAGCTGATAACTTTCATTTAATGCATGAGATAAACTTATTCTTTTTCAATATTTTCATGATTACATTTTGAAAATACTTGCCTATTTTTGGGCCAATCACATGCATTTTCTTCTCCTATATATTTGGCTCCTATTTTTAAACAGGGTACCTATTATTCTTGTCTAACACAATTTTCTCTTATCAACTTCATCTTCATCAATCATTTTTAACAACTTTCAACAATGGCACCAAACTTTAAACCATCAGATTTGGAATTGGGGTTCAGAAGCCAACACAACATGGTCGCGTATCTTGAAGCTGATGATGCTCTGTTTCCCCAATACACACAAATGGTGGCGTATTTGAACGCATCTCCTTTTAGGTATGCTCTTTCTCATGCACCACTCATTCCTGTCACACATATTAAACAGTTTTGGAACACTGTTAGTTCCTCAACAGTTAATAGAGTGACTACATTATCTTCTATTGTTCATGGGAGAACTTGGGTGGTTACTGAAGCTTTGGTACGCCAAGCTTTGCATCTTGATGATGCTGATGGTATAACCACCCTTCCCATTAGTGAAATAGAACAAGGACTACGGGCTTTGGGTTATCCTTTTCCTGCTCAAGGAACTTTAAATAAATATCATAAACAGGAGTTTCCCCCAACCTAGAAGTACCTAATACATGTCCTCCTACAATGTTTGAGTCTCAAATGTACTGCACACAATGAGATCAATATATCTATTGCCAGTGCTATTGTGTGCATTGCTACTGGGCAAAAGTTTAATTATTCTAGAATGATTTTTGAGGGCATGTGTAAAAATAAAGGGAACAAAATGACTTTAACTTATCCCAGATTTTTACAAATGGTTTTTGATGTCCAAGGATACTGCACAAGGGATCATAATGATTTTTATGAGATCCCTGTGCAAAAGAAAGCAATTTTTATGAAGATGAACTCACCCCCACATCGTGACCTACCCCTAACCCCAGCTATGATTGCTGTCATTGAAGCAGCTCAACCCCAACCAGACCCCCAACCCCAAATTGATCCAATACCTGAACCTTTACCTTCACCACAACATATGCAAATTGACCAAGATCTCTTCGACGCTGACACGTTAAATGTTGGCATTGATGTGCCTATTTCAAACGTTGACACACAACCTTCACAGACCCAAACACCCCTTAACCAACCCACATCCACCCAATCCACATCCTCATCTCCACCAACACAATATAGGTTACAAAAACGCCAAAGGACTACTAGAGTGTTCTCCTCTAGTGGTCCTAGCCATGTAGCAGAGAGAACCACCACCACAAGTGTGGTTGGTGTTATGGATGAGGCTGGGACTATTGGTTCTGGCTTAGAAGCTGGCCAAGACAGTCCTAACATACTTAAGACCTCATCCATGCCCGATGAATCTAATTTGGGAGGTCACATACCCATTTTAGAAGAGGGCAGATTGGAACCAATGACCCTAACGGAATTGACGGTTGTCTGCATGAGCTTACAAAATCAAAATGCAGACTTGGTACAAGTTGTCAGCACACAAGGCCTTGAACTCAAGCAATTGAGGGAGATGATTGTTATTTTGGAGACTGCTAGTACAAGGAGAGGGATGGAGGAATCTTCCAAAGGGGAGGATGAACAAATAAATGTGAGTGATAAGGGCAGCCATGATGGTCAATCTTTGGATGTTGCTGAGGCCCTAACAAGTTTGAAGAAACAGACAGGTTTTGATACGTCTCTAGTCTTTCCTACGAACTTAAATTTATCATTTACAGCCATGTTGGAGGAAATTGCAAAAGGCGCTGAGGCAGGAAATTTGAGCGTTAACAAGGAGAATTTGAACGCTGACATGAGTATCTTGCTCGCTGACAAAGCAGAATTGGGCGTTGACAGACCTGCAAATGAGGTTGATGTATCCCAGTCATCATCCATCATCAAAGAGGTTTCTTCACAGGTATTACCATCTACCTTACCAACAATTGATCCATTAGATAAGGGTAAGGGTATTATGGTAGAAGAGGTTGTTCCAAAGAATGCAGCACAAATTGAATTTGATAGAAGGTTGGCTGCACAAATTGTGGAACAAGAAAAGAAAAAGGTGGGTGAATCACCTTTTGTTGTCACTTCAGAAGAGCAAGAAAGAAGTGATGAAGCCAACTCAGACTCAAGTGTTATGATCATAGAACAGCCAGAAAGACTTGAGTATGGAGATGAATTGGCCAAGGAGAAATTGAGAGAGTTGAAATTACAGGTTGATTTTGATATGCCAGAGGTGGTTCAAATGTATGCTTGGGAAGATAGGTGTATGGAGAATCCACACTTGACCATTTCAGATCAGATATGGGGTTTGGAGATTCTTCTCAGAGTACAAAAGGATTGCAAGGTCATTTTGAAACACAAAGCAAGCAATGTTCTCTCAAATTTAAGAAGGGATAGAAAGGAGTTGTACTTCATGCTGCTCAGATGTCATGGAACATGATGGACTTACAAGAAATTTACTGGGTTGACATTTGAAGAGTTGGAATGTAGAGCTTATCCCATTTGGGTTAGAGTGCATGAAGCAAACACTCTAAGACTTCTTTCTGATGAAAGAAAAGAAGAAGTTACAGAGGAAATGGAGCTCAAGAAGGCAATGTTTGTTCCCAAACTAGTGAAAAAGGGAGTTCCTCTTGAGTTTCCCAAAGATATGGATCCATTACATCCAAGTGAAGCTGTCATAAAAAAGAGTCTCAAGCTCTCACCATTAGAAGCTTCAGATTTGGTACAAGTGTTACCACTTGATTCTAGAAACCCAATTGTAAGCTATGAAGAAGATGAATGTGGGTTTTGGAAGATTGGCAGGTATGGAAAAGAGGTTCACACCTTTACCACCCTTATATCTTTGTTTGCAAGTTTTGACAGAGAAGACTTGGTAGACCTACGGAGGTTGTTAGAGGCCAAGTATGAGGCTGAAGCACCAACTTCAGCCAATGGAATAAAACTGTGGTCCACATTCAAGAGAATGTGTGGACCAAAAGATGAGGATCCTGCTATTTGGAAGGATCTTGAAGATGATCTCAGTGGTCTTCAATGGAGATTGTATTCAGCTGCTGGTGTTTATTATTTGAGTTCTACAAAGTTTGCTAAGTATCTACTTGTGGATGGTCAGTATTTCATGTCCAAGGATATCTTGGAAAAGATGAAGAACACTCAGCTGGAAATTGATTGATCAAGTGACGTGGCAAAAGACTTGATCAGATTTATTTATTACCAATATGAGAAGGTTTGTAAGATTCCTCCTAGTTCTTAATGTTTATTCAGAAACTTGATCATTAGAGTAGATATCAAGTTTAGGGGAGGATTGTTGGGAATAAATTATAGCCAGTCTACTTGAGCGCTGACAAGAGTAAAACAAGCGTTGACAGGAGTAAAACAAACGCTGACAGCTCAAGCATTGACAAGACAAAGTCAAGCGTTGATACATTGAAGACAAGCATTGATGGAAAGATATACTCTACGCGTTTATTGTATTCTAGATTACTTCTAGTAAAGATAGGAACAACAATGTATTTTCTATATTTATCTTTACCTAGAATAGTTGATACGCAGATTATTGTACAAGGCTTCTTATGTCTATAAAAGAAGACCTTTAGGTTAATGTTCAATATAAGTTTTCATACGTAAACTACTTTCATTGTAAGCAAGTTTGATATCATTAATCAAAGTGAAAGTTTGTTTATATCTTGTGTGTTCTTGTTTAAGTGTTAATTCCGCATAACACTTAGATTTTCATATACATATACAAAGGTTTCTCTAAGTGTATTACTTGATCTAATCTCGTATACATAAAGCTAAATCGATCTAAGTTTGGGATCAACAACAAAACCCTTTTCCGAAGAAGTTAAAGCACGGATAAAGATAAACAGTAACAACAAAACTTAAGAAATAAGCCACGAATAAGAACAAACCAAACAAGCAATTAACCAAAACTTTAACCAAATAAATTTTAAGAAGAACTAAATAAGCCACAAATTAAAAACTATAAAAACACTAAATAATTAAAACATTTAAAATCAACTAATAAGCAATTCTATAAATCTATCAAAACAACTTAATCAAAAATAAGCCAAACACTAGAAGATTAATAACCACAATAAGCTCAAAACATCCACCACATCAAAACTAAAAGATCAATCACATGAATAAAACAATCACTTAATCAAAGAGATGAGATTAACTACATGATTATCAAGATTAAGAAAAAGATTAAGAAAGGTAGAATGAGAATTAAGAAAATAAGCTTGATTGATTAAAGATGAATATCAAAAGATTACAAGATTAATGTAAAGATTAATAAGTTTGAAAGGAAAAACTAGAGAGAAAAAATAAAAACACTTAAAAATTAAACTACAACTACTAAAAAACTAAAACATCTAACACCCTCCTAATGACATATTAGGAGGGTATTTATAGGAGGTGGGGAGATTACATGCTTAAGCTATCTAATTTCTTTCTTCTCGTCTCGACTCGACTTAATTTCTTTGTCTTTCTCGATTTCGTCTCGGGATTTGTCGATATAAGTTGAAATTGTCTTCTAATTTTCTTCTATAATTAGACTTGAGTTCTTCGACTTCATTAAACTTCCGTCTTTAGACTTTTCTTCGATAAATCTTCAGAATTGGCCTTGGACTTCCATTCTTTTTGCATTCTCGATCTTTCGACTTCCTCTTTAGTCTTTTTCTTCGATAAAAGCCCGTGATAGCCCATGTTTTCTTCCTTTTCCATCTTTTGGTCCTAAAACACAATAAAAACACAAACCACACATAATTCCGACTTTTACGACATAAAATACACGTTTTGGTCTTGTTATTATTGGAAATAAGTGGTAAAAGGATAAGTGTTTTCACACTTATTAAGGATCATAACTTTTTGTCAAAGTTTATAATTAGCAAAGAATGATATTATTATGCCTTATTGTCGATATTGATTAATAACAAGTTGTTATATTTTACCTTCTAAGTATTACTCCACATCGTTTTTATAAAAATGCTTGATATTTATTTTGAAAATGCATCATAGCTTTTAGACATACAAGTAAAAAAAACTCAAAATATACTTTTTTTATATAAAGTTTATATTATTCTAAATTTTCGAAAAACTCATACATTAGGATAGAGACTAAAACTATAAGTTATAAATACAAAATATTATATTAGACATTTTAAAACAGAATAAAAAATAAATAAATAATTTAAAGACCCACACACAATAATTATGTATTTCTTCTTCAGTGTAATGTATACTTTTCTTCAATTAAAGCTCAAGTTAAATCTTTTTTTTGTCTCTTTATTAACAATATCTCTCAATTTTTTATAATTGATCTGTTAACATAAAAAATCCTTCAAAAGTATTGTATACATATCCTGGAGTTTTAGAATTTGAGGTAGAGATACTAAATCTTGTCTATTTTTTAATTAGAATCATTTTTTGATATATTTTTTTTAATATAGAGCATTTTTTTGTTTGTTCATTCATTATTATTGATGGTTAAATTGGCACATGTAAGATATAGATGAGTTCTAATAGGTGTATGTAAAACACTAAATGAGCCACTCGGTAGATTTTTAATATTTAATGGCTTTTTTTCGACATTCAAACAAGTATTATTGTTTTTAGGTTAAACTGCAAATTTAGTCCCTTGACTTTGCCAAATCGGCAAATATGCCACTGAGTGCAAAGTTCCCGCAATTTTGCCATCGAAGCTCCTAAAATCATGCAAAAAACCCCTCAAGTCGATGTTTTGTAACTTTCGACCGTTATCCCACGTTATCTCTCTCGCGTGCCATGTACGTGAGGGCACTTTCGTCATTTACCCTCCTCACCATCTCCTCATCACATCTCCCAACTTTCCCTTATGCGAATTTCGTCCCCGAAACCATTTCTCGCCATTGCAAACACCTGTGGTTGGAAGCTTGCATATATAGGTACATCGACACGAATTTTTAAATAGTGTTTGTTTTAGACAGTAGACATAATGGTTGTTCAGGGCCTGGTGTAGTTAAAAATCCGCGTAGCAGTGATAAACACGAATCTTTAGTCATAACATTTTTGTCCTTAAACATTTTGCACCATTAAACTCACTGGTGAAATCTTACTTATGCAAACTCACAGCAACAAGCTCATTTCTTCTGCCTTGAAGAACCACCACCCCTATCTTGCTTGCTCTCTTCTTCCTTGTACCTTTACCAGTTGGACTTGTTCCTAATGCTCGAGTTGTTTGTGATGCCATTGGCTGACTATTTGGGACTCCTTGGCTATTTTGTGACCCTTTTTTTATCCATGACCTGAACTTCCACCAGTACACTCTCTATTATAATGACCCAATCCTTTACACTTGCTGCAAGTCATTCAGATGCCCGCCCTTGTCATCTTTCCCTTCTAAGCCATTTTCTTTATAGCCTCCTCAGCATCTTCATCCTTGGAAATTCTTCTCTTCTTCTTTGGTCTACCTATAGGAACATGATGGTGCAGAGGTAGTAACATACTAGGAATCCTGCATCTTGGCCAGAAACTGCAACCACTAACAAGTTCAACCTTATATTAATATGTCTTCATTGATGTTCTTAACCAATAACATGGTGCCACCCATTCCTCTGGTATCCCAACAGCTTCTCCATGAGTTTCCTTATTGTTTAGTGCTGCAACATCATGCCTACATGGTATGAAGTTAACTCCCATCTCCTACAATCACATTGCTTAAGGTTGAGCTTCACAACACACCGGTCATTAGGCCCCTTACTCTGGTATGATACCCCCATTAAAAAGAACATTGTAATCATTTGCTAATGCCTTGATGTAGTTAAAAATTCGCGTAGCAGTTGGGGTTAGCAGATCAGTACTTCTGTCTAACACTTGCTCACATTTACAATTCTCTTCATAAGATACTCCCTTATGTATTCCAAACAACTAATTATTGGCATATCTCTACCATCCACCAACTTATTGTTAAAAGCTTCACATATGATATTTAGCAGGATATCATACTTAGGTCTCCTTCTATTTCACATATAGTATCAGTAGTCAAGTAATAAAATTGGAAATTGCATATTCAACCAACCAAACAAACATACCTAGTATCAGCAGTCAAGTAATAAATTGGAAATTGTATATTCAACTAACCAAACAAACATACCTGAGAAATGTGCCATGCACTATGATGCTAGATGAATCTTTTTTAACCAGTCATAAGCTTTAGGGTTAACTTCTTTTACTTGATCCATTTTTTCCTCCAACTAAGTTATTGTTGATACCCTTGCACACTTCCTAATAAGCTCCTTCAATCTTTTTTCTTTGTGTTCCTTTTTCATATTTTCATAAATGTGTCTGACATAGAATCTATGTTCAGCAGCAGGAAACAGTTCTGGAATGGCTGGTAATATCTCATAAATCAAGAAACAATATTTCAATTCATTGGCTTTAACAATATACATATTTATTTACTAGTCACGGACTATACCTTTTGTTTGTCAGAGATGAATGTGAAGTTTGAATTAGATTAAAAATTAAGGTCATCTCCTAAGCAGGTAAGGAACCATAACCATGAACTATTGCATTTAACTTTAACAATTTCATAAGCTATCGGGTACATACCACTATTGTTATCCACACCAACAGCCGTTAAGATTTGACCAGTATATGGACCTTTAATAAAACTCCATCCAAACCTATAATTTCCCTTTTAATTGCTCTGAAACCTACTTTTAGTGAACCAAGACAAACATAATTTGTTTAAAAACCCTTGAATTAACGGTTAAATATGTGCCTATTTCAACATGAATCTTGATAGTTGTATCTGGGTTTCTCGCTTCAACTCCATCGCATAATCGTCGAGTTTCTTATATTGCTCTTCATAATCACCTTTTAATGTATTCATGGCGATGTGTTTTGCTCGGGAAACCTTATCCGAGGAAATTTTGATGCCCTATTTTTTTCACTATTTGAAGTTGTAGAGCGTTGTTTGGGATCTTAGGGTTTGATATAAGGATTTTGCTTACCTCTTTAGATAGGAATCTTGCACTACAAATCGGAGTATCTTTTATTTTGGAGGCACTTATGATCGTCAGAAAATGTTTTTGATATTCCAACAAGGATCATTTTAGGTTTTGGATGCGTGTAGGGACCATGGGTACATGGGTTTCTCACTGACCTTTTGACCATTCAAGTTCGTTTCTTCATTTTTTTCCTTCAACTCTGAACTACGAGGAAAGTTTGAAGGGCCTACATCATTGGCTGCATCCATCGAACTGGCAGGACATAATACAGTACTAAGACAAATATCTCTAATCCTAGTTAGATCACACTTCATGACTTTAACCTTTCTCCTGCTCTCGATGGAATACGTTTATGTATTCATGTATCGGTTTTCTGCTTGGATATTCCTTGCCTACGTAGAATTTCACGTTACATCCTCCTTGTCGGGCTATTCCTTATTGATTTTCTTCGGCCTTGTCTTCCTTCTAGTAACAAAGGGAGAATCTTCTGGATCACAACTCATATATGCATCAAAGTCATGATCGTCCTAGAGACACGACCAATCCTCTCCCTCCCCAACCTGATTTTTCGTATATTGAAGGTGTAAATCAAGTTCAAAATCAAAATTGTTTATGTACACCTCTGGCTCAATGGGGGCTGTATCTTCTTGTTCAAATCACTTTCATCACTATTATTCAAACCGTATACATCCCTCGACATCTTCAACAACTTGTTCCTTATCAACAACCTCTTCATCGACCTCGTCATCTACAGGCAAGGTCAATACCAGCGGTTCATCACACCCTTGTAGAAGTTACTTCACCATGTCTACGCCTGCATCATCGTTGATGGGATCATCAGCAGGCACCTGTTGGAACATATCGTTTTATATAATAGTAATATTAGCAAAATCGTTTAGGCCACGCACATGCTCATTCCCATGAACAACAAATGGATTTCCTAATTCAATGTTTTGTAGCATTCTTGTAAAAGTCAATGACCCGGTTCATGCTTGACTTTCATTATATCTAGAAATCCTCATGTTAGCATCATCTTGACCAACAAGGGATACACCCGGATTGAACACTTCATCCTGTGTATCTAGATCAAAAGTTGCTAAGCCATTTATATTTGTTTTGTTAATGTAAACCTCTTTGTCTTTCGATGTAGTAACGTAGTTCTTCAGTTCTGTTACTTTTTGCTCAGAATCTAAGGGTACCAATCCCTCATCTAATGATTGTCCTGGTATCCTAAAATAAAAGTGGACGATCCTAACATCCTTGAAACCTACATCAGGTAACAAGGCATGATACTTATCAACCAAAAATATTTTTGCATCTACAAAATCGTACCAAGCTATTATTGGATAGAGATATGTCCTTGCACGCGTTGCTGAAAAATTTCCACGATGACTGATTTTTAGGGTAACAAGTTCGTATAATTGTTTGTGAAAAAAAGCAAAACATAAACAACAACCAACTATTAAAACTACACAATTAAACACTAACATGTATAATTAGAGAGTTCACTACATTGAACTCATTATATGAATGTTGTAAACATGTACAAAAACTATAATAACATTCAAAGTAAGAAAAATCTAACCATATAAACCAGCAGAAAGAGGGATATGTGCATTATCTTCTCGCCTAACACAAAAGGTTGGTTCTACAATTTTCGTTAAATTAAGCATTGTGTACTCGATTCACGATTTGAGATTAAATCAAATTACTGTTGCGAAAATTTTTGGACACCAAGATTTTTTTTGCGTATAAAATATGGTAGACACACGTGTATGATTTGACAATGTAGGGGGTCAATGGTTTTGGGGACGAAATTCGCATAAGGGAAAGGTAGGGATGTGTTGACGAGATGGTGAGGAGGGAAATGACGAAGTGCCCTCACATGTGTGGCACGTGAGGGAGATAACGTGGGATAACGGTCGAAAGTTACAAAACATCGACCCGTGGGTATTTTTGCACGATTTTAAGAAGTTCGATGACAAAATTGCGGGACCTTTCCGCTCAGTGGCATATTTGCCGATTTGGTAAAGCGAAGGGATTAAATTTGCAGTTTACCCTATTTTTTATTTAAGTTTTTATATGTCTATTTCCCTTTTAGCATTAACCCGTTTAGCCCGAGTCCGTTTAGGCCGCGGCTTGTTTTTTCCGCCATCGCTCGTTTTGTTGCCGCCCGTGCCCGTTCGACCCGTCAGTCTTGCCACCTTTATTTTGAAGTCCCTATAAAATAAAGGTCTTGTGCGATTCATATCCCGCGTTTGCTCAAATTCGGCCATGTATATGTACATATGTATATGCATGCATGCTACGAGCTAAAGTAGGTGGATGTATAATGTGTCAAGCTGTTAGAATTCAAGTACACGGCCCTAGATTTCAGCTTCTAACCTGATCCGATAAATTTTGTCCGTTTTATTATTTTTGTCTAGTTGCATACTTGTTATGCATAAAACATTCAAAATTACAATTCCGTGCGTAAGAAATCGTTACGAATGTAATTAATGTACCATCTTTTCTTTTGATACCTGGTTCAATGAAACCAGTGGCGGAGCCAGCTGAGAATGTAAGGTGGTTCCTTACTAAATTAACACTAAAGATTTAATGCATAAATTAGTTAAGATGCCGGGTCGGGTTGCCGAATCTTAATTCCACTTTAATTCACGAAACTAAAAATCATACAGTAATGTTTACAAGTCCAAAAATTCAATCGGCGACTAACCAAAAATAAATATGGTAAAGTTAAAAATATACAACATATTTTTGAAATAATCCATTATACCCACTGAACTTTTTTATGTTCGAATTCACACTCGCCACGTAGTGTATTTTTGACATTTACCCAAAATAAATACGACGCTGAGATAGTCGTATCTTTTTCCTCACATATCACGAATACATACGAATCACCGGATTACTGAAACATACGTTATGTTAAGGTTACGAAAATCTTTTTTTTTTGAACAGGCAATATATTAAACTAGCAAGGAGCTAGAGAAAAATTACAAAGAAAGTAAATGAGGGTTTTTCAACCAGTCTATCCAAGAAAAACGCCTATTACAGCGATTAAAACACCATTGATAAGCAAGTAAAACAATATCATCGAAAATAGTTGAATTAGTTGGAGGGGATTCGTCATGGATTACTTTATTCCTGAAGCGCCAAATGAACCACCATGTCACGTAAAATACACCTTCCAGCATAACTTTAATCTTGGCCGGGAGACGATTAGAGGATAACCAAATCTGCCAATCATCAAACGAAGACCAAGTATGATTATCCAATTCCCACCATTGCAAAATACGCCTGTAAAGCTGAACCGTAATATTGCAGTTAAACAAGAGATGCTGAATATCTTCGACCGAATTGTGACACAACGGACAATCTGCTGTATCAACGTCCACCCCACGAAGAACCAGATTGGACCTAGTCGGCAAACTATCCATGCGAGCCCTCCAAACAAAAACGTTTACCTTTATTGGGACATATCTAACCCAGCGAGTCGGTTCACTATGAAAAGGTAAATATATTGTATCAATAAAGTTGCGAACATCCTTAACTTTGAACTCACCGTCCCCGTTTAAATCGCAAATCCATCGATCACTAGACGAGGAGAGAACAACCGAATTCAAGAAAGTACTAATCTCATCCAACTGAGATTGCTCAACACCACCCCGAATCGTTCTACGAAGAGTTTGAGTAAAACCTGCCTGCGTTTTCTCAGCCACCATAACTTAATTTTATAAATTTTTATCTTTTTTAAAAAACATATAAAATATTTTTTCTTTGGTAAAAGTTTTTTTTTTAAAAAGATTGAGAAATTTAATGGTGAAAGACAATATAAAATTATGTGTTAAATTTGTGAAAAAAAACATAAAAAAAGAGGTGGTAATAAATAAAAATTTAGTGATTAAAGTTTAAATAAATTAAATAGTGTTAAATAATTTTTCATATTTTTTCAATAATTTAAAAATTAACAATCTTACAATTTATAACTTAATAATATCACAATTACAAATATTAAGCACATAAGTTTTTCATATACTCGTATATGAAACAAAATATTAAGTTATATTAAATTTATTTTGTAAACTTGTGTGCGTACAAATTTTATATAATTATAAGTAGTATCATTCGTAATTTTTAATCTCAGTAACTTTTTTTTTTACAATCAAGTAGCTAAAATGAGTAAGTTAAATGACTGTAGAAAAATATGCAAAACATAGTTAAATACTATGTAAGTAGTATTCTTTTTAGTACTGTACTAGTGTTTCACATATACCAATAATTTTCACTGTTTTCTCTCAAAACAAGTGCACACCAATATTCACACAAGACTTCCATCTTCTTCATTTATTCCAGTAGATATCCAGCAATCTCAACCGAATCATACTTAGTTTTTTCTTTTTTTCTTTCTTTTTAATCTCCAAGGTGATTCCTGAAAAATTTCCAAGGTAGGTCCTTATCTATTTTACTAGATTGCTTGTAAACGATTTCAGTTTCGGTGGTTCCTGGGAACCACCTACATCTGCTGTAGTTCCGCCACTGAATGAAACACAACGTTACATGTATTATTTGCTTGAATCTTCACTAGATGGTTTCTAATGTTAGTGAAAACTAATCAAGATTGGCCAGTGGGATCTAAGGTAGTCGTTTTTTAAGTTGAGCGTACTCTAAATAAAATCAGTTCATGAGCTAAAAAGGGCCTAACCCAAAAATTCACTTGAAGTAACAGGCTTGGGCCATTACGTTATGTGATCCACTGGTAGATTTTATCAAAAATAGCTTATCAACTTTTAATCGATATCATCAGAACTTCAATCGATAGGGAGATATTGAATTCAAGTGTGTAACGTATATCAAAACAACAAATAACTTTGGAAAATGATGCGTCTATGTGCTTGCAACTCGACATGACGTCTTTTTCGAAGCATTATCAATACTAGTCTACCGATGAATAAAACATAAATTCAAATCAGTCTCAAAATTATTGTGAAACTCCGTGTGACAACCACATCATTCAAATACTGACACTGGTTTTTATGAGAGATTAGTCCACTTTTTTTTATAAACTTCACCAAAGACGGTGAGAACTCTTTGTAGTAGTAAAAAAACAAACCATTATCGTTCAAATACTGACACTGATACTTTTTTACAAACTAAATATCTCTTCTAAATATACAGTCGAATAAGTTATAAACAAAATGTTATGATCAAATAAGAAGATTAAGTAAAATGAGAAGAATGAGAAGAAACCACAGCCACATATTTCAGATGCACCTACAAAGTCAGATGCATCTCCCCTTGAAATTCTCCTTCCTTTGTGGAATTTGTGGTCAGGATTTCATCTTATTCTTCTCATTTTAATTTTTCTTCTTACTGGATCCCTACTCTATCATACCATAATATTATTTTTTTTGAACATTACCAAAATATTATTGACCAATCTTATTTTAACACTTTTTTAGTTTGTAAAATAAATTTTTTTGTAAACTTTCGATCAATAATACTCTTTCCGTCCCAAAATAAGTATTCGCTTTTGACTTGAAGTATTTTTTCACAATTTTGACTATAAATATGTTTATTTTTGTTATATAATACTTGATAAAAGTTAAATTAATGAATTATACATTTAAAACTCTATCCACTCATATATATGTTGCAACAAATGTTATAGAATACACGTATAAATAATTACGGTCAAAGTTACAAAAGAAAGATCGTAAAAGTTAAATGTAAACATTTTTATTGGTCTCAATTTTCTTATTTATTTTGACACTTTTAACTTATATAAGTTTAATAGTTCACAAAAGTGAGGAAATAAAAGGGTAAAAGCTATAAAATATCATCTTACTTATTGATTTGTGTCGACTTTAAACACTTTATATTTAATCTCGTGACTTTACCATTCTAATTTCAAAATCGTTTTGAAGTTACCAATATGGTAACTTGTTACCGACACGCTGGCACGGTAATATCCATGTCATTATTTAATTTTGTTTTAATACGTCCACGTCTGATTTCCACTATATATACATGGTGACTTGGACAGTTTGACTAAAATATCCTTTGCTTTCTTTTCCTTAAATTTTCTGATAATTATTTTTATTTAATTTGTTTATCATATATATATGAGTAACCGAGATCTTTACCAGTAAAAAAAACCCAGATCTTACAAAGACTCGTATGCCATTAATTCTTCGTCCATTAATTCTTCCACAAATCAACTCGTTCTTTCCAACCATCAAGTGCATCACCAATACTTAGAAACGGGTTGGTGTTCCCAAGAAATAAAAAAACGAAGAATTAAACAGTAACCTGTGAAAAAATCATTGTAGTTGGTACCATCAAGTGCATCACCAATACTTCGAATAGTAACAATATTATTTACTCGTTCTTTCCAACCATCAAGTGCATCACCATTAATTCTTCGTCCATTAACAATATTAGTTTCCCACTTTTTGATGAATCAGCTATGCTAGTTTCATTCTCTGATGAGTTAGATAACTAACCCTTTTATAAGAGTCAGTTCACTTTGCATATCATCGAGGGTAGTTAGTTTTTTTTTGTTTTGATTATATATTATATATAAAAAAACGAACGAAAAAAATAAAATAAGAACAACATTGTGACATCCGTCAAATTTTTTTTCATCTTTATTTCTCCATGTATCTATTTTATGTGAGCTTTGAACCTTGTGGATTTAACGAATTGAGAAGTTATCTCATATTTATGAAGTATCCTTATTGTTTACCAATGTGGTGTCGACGTAAGTGTATTGTTTGTTTTGCTTTGCGGACAAAGCCCTCTTTAGGGAGAGCGAATGTAACAACTCGAGTTTTCGCGTCTTATATGTTATGATAGAAACGTGTTCGTTATTAAACGTTTATGCATTAACTGTTTACGCCGGTTATGAATGTTTGCTAAATCCTTTGAGGATACACGTATCTATCCTTGTTTAAGTTGTGTGTCGAGATTGTATTATGTTTTCCTTGTGGTTAAGTATCTGCGTCTAAACTATGTAATTTGATAAACCCTTGATGGGTCAATTACTACAAACTAAACTAACACAAAGAGTGAATATAAATATCAAACTTAGTAACTTTTATTCAGAATTTCAAACTTGCTAAACTCAGTCAACCTAAGTCCAACCCACAATATACTAAGTTATTTTATGTTTTCCCACTCACCACAAAAGTCCAGCACACATGCCTAGTTTACCCAAAATAGGTACATCACAAGACCTCCATTTCCAGATTTGGACTAACCCTAAGCAAGTATTACAAAGTTAAATACTATCCAAATTGTTCACTGTCCAAACACAACACAAAACACATCCACAGTCCAAATATTACAAGTTTGTTCCTGCTGAGCAGTTTTAAATACAAGTTCTGGGTAAAAACATAAGGAGTAGTGATAAGTCTTGAGCCAGCCGAGCCGTTTCTTTCCTTGTCCGAATACCAAACCGAAATCAAAACCCCCGTTGTGAGTCTTTCAACCACTTTTCTTTTATTTTCTGCATACGTCTTAGTTGTGCTCGTCAATTTTAAAATAACCTGCTAGAATAAAACAAACTGATTAGTCTTTTTTAAACTGTTCGGATTAAGCAAAAATGTTATGATATAAGATAGTACTATCAACTTGGACTTTGACCCACAAACCGCAACCCCTCATTGTTTCTGCCGTGACCATACCGAGACCCCCCTTTTTACATTTTTTTTGTTGTTGTTATTCTGTATAATATTATCAGAAACTAGTAATGATAGCAGTAGCCAACAACACCACTCGAATGATTTATATTCTAATTACTCAAAAATTAACCATAATATAAAATTTACACAATTCTTTTTACAGAAACATTACTTAACCACAATTAAACCCGCGGGTATAAAAACCCCCAAATTTATATAAACCCTAATTTTTAATATATTAATTTAAACACTAATTAGACCTGATCTAAATACGAATTGACTAGTTAATTAGATTAAAACCGAAATATGAACAAACCCCCAATTTGACCGAAACCCTAATTTTATAAATCGGATCATTTGATGAAATTGATAAGTTTTTATGTTAGAAAACACTAATTAATTATTATTAAACATCAGATTTATCAAAACCCCTAATTATTCGAAACCCTAATTTTCGAAAACTCATTTTAATTTACTAATTAACATCAAGAGACTTATGAAAACATTAATTAATTATAATAAAACCCTAGATTTGGAAAACCCCCAATTATTTTCGAAAACCCTAATTTGATTTTATTTAATTCGAGAATCCCTTGTTCACATTTTTATAATACGAATGATTTTGAACCAATGAATCCTTTTATGTTCGAAAATATAAAACGAAAATCAGTTGAACCATTTAATTAGAAGGAAAAAGAATTAGAACTTATCTTTGTGAAGAAACTATCATCGAATCTCCCTGGGAAAACACCTCGAAAATGGATTAGTTTTGATGTGAGGATGAAACCCCACATCCCACGCATAATTATTCACCCTAAGACTTCATGATGATTTATGTTAATCAATCTGAGATGGTTATTTTGGCCAAGGAGAGTGTTAGATCCGGTTTGAGAGGAGAGAGAGAGAGATGAGGCGACTTGAGTTAATATCGAGAGAGAATTGGTGTCTGTGTGTTTTGGGGGAAAGTAAAATGGATATAACCACTCTTTCCCTTGTTTATACCGCCCTTGGGCTGGGCCGGGTTGGGTAACTCACACATGGGCCAAAATATATTAAAGGTTGAATTGGAGTAATTGTTTTGGGCCATTCGTTTGTATTGGGTTTATTTAAGGCCCAAACCGAAATGTTAATAAAAAGTGTAATATTTAGCCCAAAACCCCATTTGTTAATTAATCAAGTTTTAATTGTCGTGTTTTCCGTAAACGAAAAATGTCGTCAAGCACAACTAGGATGTCATGCTTTTATTGGTGTAATTTTAGATGTCGTAACACGGTCCTTATATTCAAATAGGTCGCGGATAGCGTAACCGTATTCTCGAGCTACATTCATATTTCCATTACTTTGCTGATTTAACGAGGTGAGTTTATAGCCCCACTTTTAACTGCTTTTACTGCTTTTTGGGGTGAGACATTGCTTGATTTAACGTATGAACACAAGTGCAATTACTGGTTTATATACTAGTCTAAGTCCCACTATAAACCCAGTTGCTTTGGCCCGTGAATCGTGAACCGTTAATTACTTCGTGTAAGCGCGAATGTTATGGATAGATCTATCGGGGTTGACGCCCCTGTCTGTCTTGGTCCAACAAGGGACAAGCGGGCAAGTTTCATTTGAGTCTGAGATAGGATGTCGTGGGTTTAGGCATCCAGTTGGGCTACATTTATATGATTATACTACCGGTGTTGTTAACGCTTCGGTGTCACGAGCTTAGACTGTAATAAATGCTTTTATGATGACTTTGTATTTGTTATATTGTCATCACTTTTGGGAAAATCTTGTGGTTCATTAAACACTTCAAATTAACTAAACCTATGAACTCGCCAACTTTATGTTGACGCTTTAGCAATGTTTTTCTCAGGTATTAAGAAGGAAGATGCTATGTGAGGTCTCATGCACTGTCGTCATTTCTATTGAAAACAAAAGATCATTTGTACTATTTGGAAACTATGTTTTGTAACTGTGACCAGTTTTATGCTTCCGCACTATGTTAAAACTATTTATTTTATCAAATGCAAGTGATCAACTTTCCGAACGTCTCATTTAGAGGTCGTTCTTTGTAACTGTGTGTGTATGATAATCATGACGTCACCACTCCCTTGTTTCCATTATACTCTGATATTTTGGGAGTGTGACAGATTGGTATCAGAGCCATGGTTATAGAGAACTAGGTTGCATTTAGTAACTCTAGACTATAACTGTTATGTGTTTAGTCGATTATCATACGGATTGTAAGTATTAAGTATATATATATATATATACATGGATATATATATATATATATGTAATAAATGGGATACATATGATTTAACAATTACGAGATATATTTACATGGGGTACATGTGCAACAACAAAATCTGAGTTATGTTATATGGGATACATGTGGTTTGAACAATGATTGCTATATGTTATGTCGATGTCCCTTTTACGGACTAATTATATGAGATATTTACACACATCTATTCTGTTTATGTTACAGCGATGTCTTCTTCTGATGATTCCACGTCTACAGGGGCATACTACAACCGCAGTTCACAGTCGACTATCAGTTCATCGGTAGGATTACCTAGAGGATCACCATCAGGATATCCGTGGTACCGGATGACTTCAGATGATGAGACTGAGAGAGAGACAGAGGAGATTTACCGTTCACCGATCCATATCCCTGATGCACCAGCAGATGACGTACTTAGCCTAGAAGGCGGAGGAGAGGACGACCTAGCCGCTGATGTGGTGCAGTCACCAGGACAGGCATCAGTCACTAGGGGTGAGTCGATGGAGGATACTGAGGATGATGATATGGAGTTCACTGATGGAGAAGGTGAACCCATGGAGGTCACTGAAACTGAGGACCCCCCTGCTACATATGCTGCTACTCCTGAGGTATCCATCGCACTCATCTCCTCGTCTTCGTCTGAAGACGAAGGGGAAAGGGCAGACATCCCTACTCCAGCGCCTGGCACTCTGCCTTTCTACTATGTTAGGCGACGTCTTCGGGGGAGAGCCGCCCGACCACCACCTTCACCTTACCGACCCCTCATACCTTTCTCTGCCACTGACAGGCATGCAGCCCGCACACCTGCCAGTCCTGCCCCAGAGGCGTCACTACCACCACCACCACCAGAGAATGTACCTGCTGTGTATCAGGAGATGCTTGCCGATGTTGGCATCTCTACTGGACCGAGAGCTGCGACCCCTCTTCCTAGGAGAGCTACATCGACAGTTGTGATGCTTGGAGCAGCGGATGGATGTGTGACGACCCGTTTGAACAGGTTGGAGGATGTTGTGGAGACTTTGGGTGAGGAGTACAATGAGGTACAGGATAAGCTAGAGGCATTGACGAAGAAGAGCCCAGTGGAGGATGAGACGACATTGACGGTTTGTGTGACCCGTCTACGAGGACAGATCCATGCTGTTCTCGACCAGATGGATACCATGCCGAATGCTCGCCTTGAGGAGATCGAGAGCCTGATGACCCGTTGGGGAGTAGAGCCATTGGTTGAGACAGGTGGACTAGAGGCACCTGTGGAGGACCCTATTGCTGACTTGGATAAGAGGTTTAGGGCCGCTTGTTATGATACCGATGTCAGACTTAGGGATTCCCAGGCTCGTGAGATCGTGGTTGAGAGGAGGTTAGCAGAGTTAGAGAGAGAGCTTCACCAGCTCCGTGAGGGCACTAGTTAGACTTATCATGTACTGTTGACTCATTGTTATACGACCACTAAGCTATGAGGTTTATCTCAGCTAGTTGACATTTCCTTTTCCTTATTATGTATGACGAATTGTGATGTATTGCAAAACATTTCTATGAATGACATTATTTTATTTGGGTTACAAAATTTGTACAATCATCATATATTGTTTATTATACCATTGAGCATTTCATAATTGTATTATGCGTGCCATGCATGTTATGTCTGGCAAAACTCATTGTCTTGTTTACCTTCTAGATTATGGCACCAGTTAGAAGATCCGAGACACAGAATCCACCAGCTGCTACCGGTGGGATTGACCCGGTCATGCTCAGTCAAATGATCGCGGAACGAGTGGCAGAGGCACTCGCAGCAGCCGAAGGGAATCGTACAGCGATCACGCAAGAGGAGACAAACCAAGGAGCCACTGTTGCCATTGCGCGGACCTGCACCTACAAGGAATTCCGTGCGGTTACACAAGTGAGTTTCCGCGGTACTGAAGGAGCAGTAGGTTTGACTAGATGGTTTGAGAAGTTAGAATCCCAATTTGGGATTAGCAACGTTGCTGGAGCTGATAAGGTAAAGTTTGCGTCAAGCACATTGGTGGATGGTGCTTTGACTTGGTGGAACGTCTATGCTCGTGCAGTGACCATTGATGTTGCCCAAGCAACACCTTGGAGTGAGTTCAAAGCTATGTTTGTTAGGAAATATTGCCCACGAAATGAAGTCAAGCAGATGGAGGTTGAGCTATGGAACTTGAAGGTCAAGGGTACCGCTCTTACTGCTTACAATCAGCGCTTTCAAGAGCTAATCCTGCTATGTCCCGAAATGGTGCCCAACGATGACCAATTGTTGGAGCGATACATTGAAGGATTACCTTTGAGCATCAAGGGGAATGTGACTTCATCAAAGCCAACTGATTTGCATGAGGCAATCGATATGGCTCAGAGTTTGATGTACCAAGTGGTACAAGAGTTGGGAGAAAATACTGGAGATAAGAGGAAGTGGTCTGGCAATCACTATAACAACAATAGCAACAACAGCAACAACACTAATAACTACAGTCAGAACAAGCGTCAAGAGGTGGCTAGAGTGTTTACTGTTGGGCAAAGTAATGCTGGAAACTATGCTGGAAGACTTCCTTTCTGTGGAAAGTGTGGCCGACACCACGAGGGAGCATGTCCCCCTACATGCTACAACTGTGGAAAGGCTGGACATAAGGCAAAGGAATGTCGAGCACCACCCCGTCCTGCTAACCAAAGAGGACCGGGAACTCAAGGTGGCCAAGGAGCGAATGTCACTTGCTTTGGGTGTGGAGAGAAAGGGCATTACAAGAATAAGTGTCCGAGCAGTGGGAATCAAGGTCGTGGTAATCAAATTCGAGGCAACCAGAATCACAACCAAGGGAACCAGAAGCAGAACCAAGGGAATCGGGGAGGAAATAACCGAGCCACAACTAGTGCTCCTGGAGGATTCACGGCACCTAGCAAGGTGTATCATTTGTGTGCTGAGGCTGCGGTGTAGGACAACAATGTTGTGACTGGTACATTCCTAGTCAATAACAACTATGCTTCAGTACTATTTGATTCTGGTGCGGATAGGAGTTTTGTGTCATCTGTATTTAGTGAACGCCTAAATATTACCCCTACTGCGTTAGATATTAAGTATAATGTAGAACTAGCCGATGGGAAGTCAGTAACCACCGATGCTATTCTGAAAGGATGTAGTATAAGGTTACAAGATCGTTCGTTCAGTATCGACTTACTCCCCATAGACTTGGGAAGTTTTGATGTCATTATTGGAATGGATTGGATGTCGAAGCATCACACGGAAATTGTATGTCATGAGAAGTGCGTCCGTGTTCCTTATGGAAATGATGTACTAATCATACAAGGCGAAAGAAGTGGAGTGAAGAATGGATCAAGACTAGAAGTCATCTCATGTATTAGAACCCAAAGATACATTGAGAAGGGATGTCCAGTGTTCTTGGTTCAAGTAACGCGAAAGGAGGAAGAAGAAGATCATGAGAAGAAAGTTGAAGATGTACCGATCGTTAGAGATTTTCCAGACGTATTCCCAGAAGACTTACCGGGATTACCACCAACACGACAAGTGGAGTTTCACATAGAGCTTACACCAGGAGCCGCGCCTGTTGCTAGAGCCCCATACCGCTTAGCACCAGCAGAGATGACAGAGTTAGCTGAACAACTAAAGGAACTTTCTGGCAAAGGTTTCATTAGGCCGAGTTCCTCACCTTGGGGAGCACCGGTCCTATTTGTCAAAAAGAAAGATGGATCCTTTAGGATGTGTATTGATTACCGAGAGTTGAATAAGCTGACGATAAAGAACCGCTACCCATTGCCAAGAATTGACGATCTTTTCGACCAACTACTAGGATCTAGCATATACTCGAAGATTGATTTAAGGTCAGGATATCATCAGCTAAGGGTTAGAGAAGAAGACGTCAACAAGACGGCTTTTAGAACCCGATACGGACACTACGAGTTCCAAGTTATGCCTTTTGGTTTGACAAACGCACCCGCGGTATTCATGGATCTCATGAACCGAGTTTGCAAACCATACTTGGACAAGTTTGTGATTGTATTTATCGATGGTATTCTCATCTACTCTCGTAATGAAGAAGAACACAAAGAGCATTTGAAGACCATACTAGAGCTGCTGAGAAAGGAGAAGTTATATGCAAAGTTTTCCAAATGTGAGTTTTGGATAAACACGGTGCAATTCCTTGGGCATGTAATCGATAGCATTGGTATTCATGTTGATCCTGCTAAGATCGAGGCTGTGAAAGATTGGGCGACTCCTACAACACCCACGGAGATCCGCCAATTTTTAGGTCTTGCTGGTTACTATAGGAGATTCATTGAAGGTTTCTCCAAGATAGCTAAACCAATGACGGAGTTAACTCAAAAGGACAAGAAGTTTGAGTGGAAAGAGGATCAAGATTTGGCATTCCAAACATTGAAGCAGATGTTGTGTGAAGAACCTATACTAGCCCTACCTGAGGGTAATGAAGACTTTGTGGTGTATTGTGATGCATCCATAAAAGGGTTAGGTGCGGTATTGATGCAAAGGACTAAGGTCATTGCTTATGCATCAAGACAACTAAAAGTGCACGAGAAGAACTACACAACTCATGATCTAGAGTTAGGAGCAGTGGTGTTCGCCCTGAAGATTTGGAGACACTACCTTTATGGCACAAAGTGTGTTGTATTCACTGATCATAAGAGTCTGCAACACATCTTGAATAAAAAAGAACTCAACATGAGACAACGACGTTGGCTAGAGTTGCTCAGTGATTACGATTGCGAGATCCGTTATCACCCGGGCAAGGCAAATGTCGTAGCTGACGCTTTGAGTCGAAAGGAGAGAGTTCTTAGAGTGAAAGCCTTGGTGATGACCATTGACTTAGACCTTCCATCCTTAATTCTCAAGGCTCAGAAGGAGGCAGTTGAAGAAGAAATTCTCAAGACTGATGATGTTGAAGGCATGATAAAGAAGTTAGAAGCTCGCTCGGATGGGACATTATGCCTTGATAATAGGAGTTGGTTACCGTGCCACGATGACCTACGACCTTTGATTATGCATGAGTCGCATAAGTCAAAATACTCCATACATCCGGGATCTGACAAGATGTATCATGATCTTAAGATGTTGTATTGGTGGCCGAACATGAAGGCGGACATTGCTACATATGTTAGCAAGTGCTTGACTTGTGCCAAGGTCAAGGCCGAACATATGAAACCATCAGGATTATTGGTCCAACCCGAACTGCCAGAATGGAAGTGGGAAAGGATCACTATGGATTTCATTACAAAACTACCTAAAACCTCAGCTGGATTTGACACTATTTGGGTCATCGTCGACCGACTCACCAAATCGGCTCATTTCATACCAATCAAGGAGACTGACGGAATGGATAGGTTAGCTAGAACATACTTGGAGGAGGTAGTCACGAGGCATGGTGTGCCTGTATCTATAATCTCTGACCGAGATAGCCGATTTACTTCACAGTTTTGGAAGTCGCTGCAGAAAGCATTGGGAACGCAGTTGGATATGAGCACTGCGTACCATCCCCAAACCGACGGTCAAAGTGAAGGGACCATTCAAACCCTAGAAGATATGCTGAGAGCTTGTGTGATCGACTTTGGGAATAGATGGGATAGGCACCTACCTCTGGTGGAGTTCTCATACAACAAAAGTTATCACACTAGCATTAAGGCAGCACCGTTCGAAGCATTGTATGGTAGAAAGTGTCGTTCACCCGTGTGTTGGGCAGAGGTTGGTGAGGCCCAACTCATTGGACCCGAGATCATACACGAGACTACTGAGAAGATCTTTAAGATCAATAGCCGTATGCAAGCCGCAAGAGATCGACAAAAGAGTTATGCTGACATGAGACGCAAACCTCTTGAGTTTGAGGTTGGCGATAGATTCATGTTGAAGGTCTCACCTTGGAAGGGTGTGATTCGCTTTGGAAAGCGTGGAAAGTTGAATCCTCGTTACATTGGACCATTCAAGATCATAGAGAGGATTGGCCCCGTAGCCTATCACTTGGAGTTACCTCAAGAACTTAGCCGAGTGCATAACGTGTTCCACATTTGCAATCTGAAGAAATGCTTAGCCAACGAGACACTCGTTATCCCTTTAGAAGAGATCCAACTCGACGACAAACTCAACTTCGTAGAAGAACCGGTGGAGGTCATGGACCGTCAGGTCAAACAGCTCAAACAAAGTCGTATACCTATCGTAAAAATTCGTTGGAATGCGCGTAGAGGTCCAGAATACACATGGGAACGTGAAGACCAATTCAAGAGCAAGTATCCTCATCTTTTCGCTAATCACCCTACTACAACAACGTCTTGAATTCGTGACGAAATCTCTAAAACATGGGAATACTGTGACATCCGTCAAATTTTTTTTCATCTTTATTTCTCCATGTATCTATTTTATGTGAGCTTTGAACCTTGTGGATTTAACGAATTGAGAAGTTATCTCATATTTATGAAGTATCCTTATTGTTTACCAATGTGGTGTCGACGTAAGTGTATTGTTTGTTTTGCTTTGCGGACAAAGCCCTCTTTAGGGAGAGCGAATGTAACAACTCGAGTTTTCGCGTCTTATATGTTATGATAGAAACATGTTCGTTATTAAACGTTTATGCATTAAATGTTTACGCCGGTTATGAATGTTTGCTAAATCCTTTGAGGATACACGTATCTATCCTTGTTTAAGTTGTGTGTCGAGATTGTATTATGTTTTCCTTGTGGTTAAGTATCCGCGTCTAAACTATGTAATTTGATAAACCCTTGATGGGTCAATTACTACAAACTAAACTAACACAAAGAGTGAATATAAATATCAAACTTAGTAACTTTTATTCAGAATTTCAAACTTGCTAAACTCAGTCAACCTAAGTCCAACCCACAATATACTAAGTTATTTTATGTTTTCCCACTCACCACAAAAGTCCAGCACACATGCCTAGTTTACCCAAAATGGGTACATCACAAGACCTCCATTTCCAGATTTGGACTAACCCTAAGCAAGTATTACAAAGTTAAATATTATCCAAATTGTTCACTGTCCAAACACAACACAAAACACATCCACAGTCCAAATATTACAAGTTTGTTCCTGCTGAGCAGTTTTAAATACAAGTTCTGGGTAAAAACATAAGGAGTAGTGATAAGTCTTGAGCCAGCCGAGCCGTTTCTTTCCTTGTCCGAATACCAAACCGAAATCAAAACCCCCGTTGTGAGTCTTTCAACCGCTTTTCTTTTATTTTCTGCATACGTCTTAGTTGTGCTCGTCAATTTTAAACTAACCTGCGAGAATAAAACAAACTGATTAGTCTTTTTTAAACTGTTCGGATTAAGCAAAAATGTTATGATATAAGATAGTACTATCAACTTGGACTTTGACCCACAAACCGCAACCCCTCATTGTTTCTGCCGTGACCATACCGAGACCCCCCTTTTTACATTTTTTTTGTTGTTATTCTGTATAATATTATCAGAAACTAGTAATGATAGCAGTAGCCAACAACACCACTCGAATGATTTATATTCTAATTACTCAAAAATTAACCATAATATAAAATTTACACAATTATTTTTACAGAAACATTACTTAACCACAATTAAACCCGCGGGTATAAAAACCCCCAAATTTATATAAACCCTAATTTTTAATATATTAATTTAAACACTAATTAGACCTGATCTAAATACGAATTGACTAGTTAATTAGATTAAAGCCGAAATATGAACAAACCCCCAATTTGACCGAAACCCTAATTTTATAAATCGGATCATTTGATGAAATTGATAAGTTTTTATGTTAGAAAACACTAATTAATTATTATTAAACATCACATTTATCAAAACCCCTAATTATTCGAAACCCTAATTTTTGAAAACTCATTTTAATTTACTAATTAACATCAAGAGACTTATGAAAACATTAATTAATTATAATAAAACCCTAGATTTGGAAAACCCCCAATTATTTTCGAATCGTGTCGAATTGTGTCGTTTTGTCTCGAATCATGTCGAATTGATTTTACGTTTTCTCGTTAAGACTTTAATTGTTTTTGGTTAATAAAAGCGTATTTTGGTATTATTAACTACTTGACACAAAAGATATAAAAAGTAAAAATATTATATAATACGTATACGTACTATTCTAAAGCAAATTACAAATACCGCAAGTAAAAGTCAAAGTAAAAATATAAAATGCGCAATTAAAATGCAAACGCGAAATATTAAAATGCTAAACAAAAATAAAAGTATAAATGCAAAAATATTAAAATGCTAAAAATGTAAATGCAAAATAATTCTAAAAATATAAATGCCAAATTTATTCTAAAAATGTAAAAACTAAACTTTAATACTTTTTGAGTCCGGTTATTTAAGATACCTTGTATCCTTTGGATACAAGGGGACAAATCTGGACCGTCCATCTCATCTTATCCAACAACCCATATTAAAAACAAAAAAAAAAAAGCAGAGGGGTAGTTTCGTCATTTTACCCCTCCCACCTAACACCACCTACCACTCTCACAGATCTGGGATCGATTTCTTCTTCTTCTTCTCTCTAAAACACACATAAACACACACACACACACACACACACACACACACACATATTTACATCTTAATTTATCAACACAAACATCAAATCCATCGATCATCACCGTCACAAATCGATCATCCTCTTCATAAATAAGGTAAAGTTCATTCGATCTGTTTTGATTCATCTTCTTTAGCTTATTCGATGTGAATAAGCTTATAACTCATCTTATTTTTTATAGCTTATTTTATAAGATACATGAATTTAACATGTCAAGTGATAAGGTAACTTGATGCTTAATGTGAATAAGCTTATTGATAATCATCACCTTTATTATGATGAATTATAAGCTAACTTATTAGCTTATTTTCATGAATTATAAGATTTTTTAGCTTAATCTCGCTGAACATATTTAGTGTAACCTGTTTGTGAAGTATCATATATGATATACTATATCATATATGATATAAGCTAAAATATCATATATGATGAGATATATCATATATGATAATGTGGTTGAAAATTGAATTAACTCTTTTTTTAATGGATTAATCTGGCTGAACATATTTAGTATGACTTGCTAATGAAGTATCATATATGATATGCTATATCATATATGATATAAGCTAAATATCATATATGATCAAATATATCATATATGATTATGTGCTTGAATATTGAATTAAATCTTCTTTTTTGTGTAGAGAAGGTTGTTTACAAGGCGTGTTGAACATTACAAGCATCCAAAAGGCCAAGAAGCTTAATGAATAAGCTCGTGAATTTTTCTTTTACGTTTATTGTTTGTTTTTTCTTGTAATCTCCTAATGGAGTTTGAAGTATATGGACGATTTTGTAATCAATTGGTATCTCGTACAACATCTTGTTAATATGATTTAACTTTCTTGGTACTATGTCATGATGCTTTTTATAAATTAAGTCATACGGAGTATATGATCATGCACTATCATATATGACACTCAAGAAAAACTTGGATTTATTAAATAAAGAATCTGATGAATTCATGATTACAACAAAGAGTATGCACAATTAATAATCAAACACTTGTTCATAACATAAAAATGTACTTTTGAACAGAATCATATATGATAATTCAAACCGAACGTAACCTAATGTAAAATCATATATGATATACCTCTGATATCATATATGATAACAATTTATACAAAATCAAAAAAATGCACAAAAAAACAGATTATCAAATGATGAATTCATGAACAACGCCTACTCCGTCTTGATCCTTAAAACATATCCATGCACATCCTCTTGTTATAATCAACATCCCTCTCTGCTTTGCTCCAAAGCTGCCAATCGCACCATCTCTGTCTGACTGCATTTATAAAAGATAAAAAGAACATATTATGCAACATTTTAACACCAAAATAAATTACTCATATATATGATAGAAGACAAGTTTCAAGAGTTTATATTGATTTTCTAAAAAATACTCATACAGAATCTGTTTTTCCTATGGTTTATTTGATATATCATATATGATAGTTATATCATATATGATATATCATCAGTTATCATATATGATATATCTATCATATATGAAAAGAGATGATATATCATATATGATATATATATATCATACATGATATATCAAGCTTATTGCAGCCTACATCAGCAAACTTAATCCAACTTACATAAAATACCTTACGATTTGTCAACATAAGCTAATAAGCTAGCTTATTCATAACTCTCGTGTAATTTGTAAGCTTATTCACATAACTCCTATCTAATTCTCAAGATTATTTATAACTCTCATATAATTAAAAATCTTATTCAAACAAATAAGCTTATTCACATAAATCACCTAAATAAAAGCTAATTAGAATAAATTGATCAAAATAAAAACAATCAATCGGAATAATTCGATCAAAATAAGAACTATCAATCGGCATATTTCGTTCAAAAAAGCTAATGAAAATAAATTAATAAGTTTATTCAAAATCAAATAAGCTAAAAAAAATAAGCATAGATTATAAGAATACAAACCTGAAATGAATTCGTGTTAAGTAATCGATCTAATTAATCGATTGTGATGGATTCATGATGATGTTGTGATTGTTCGCTTCAAATTTTAGAGAGAGAAAGTAGATCGGGGTAGAGAGAGAAGTGAAAGAACGGGGTGTGTGTTTTTATGAGAAAGAAAGGAGAAAGTTGTGTAAATTGGGGATTTAATCTCAGCCCTTGAATGAGATGGAGATGGATGGTGGAGATGAGTCCCCTTATATCCTAAAAAACTTTGGTATCCAAAAGAACTTAATATATTTTTTATTTATTTATTAGAACTATTGAATTCTTATTAAAACAAAAAAAATGATTTTAAAACATTAATGACATGCTAAACAATGCAACATGATAGAAATGTTAAAAAAAATGAAAGTAAGTAAATGTAGTTTAAATGTAACCGTAGATGAAACAAATTGAAAATGGAAAAAAATGAATTTAGCTAGTAGTATTAACCAATAAGAAATCAGCCCAATAATCCTAGTGTGAGTGATCCAATTATCTTAAATTAACTACCAAAGTTGTAATATAAGGACAGTAACATGACATTCAGAATTAAACTACAAATGACTAACTAACAGATTACTTTATAGTTCGCAGAAAACTGAAAAGAACTAGACCTGCCTTCCAAGCCAAACATTTCCTAATTCCTATCTAGAATTCAACAAATTGCAATCTACATTTAACTGTCCTAAACACCACTTAAGAAAACTCGAATCTATACTCTAACTAACTGAATAAGCTGCCTAAGTGAATGAACAATTAAAACTGCACTATCAATAAGCCAAAAAGTAATCAACAGCAAGACTGAAAAGGTTCAATCATTCAACAAGGAAACAAGTTAAACAACATTATAACTAAACCATCATTATCGCACTATTGCAGAATTACAAAATATAAGCTAAAGATAAAAGATCACCTCACATCTCGGCCAGTCCGCTGATGACGACGTGCTATCGACACTATCGAACAGAGACCAGGAGTTTACTGAGCAAACCGAACTGCTACAATGAACCGAGCCGAAAACGTTACATCCCGGCCTCCATTGATGTCGAAAGCTGCTAACGACGAACGAACCGGAACCAAGCTACACTGTAAACGAAGTGAACCGAGACTGATGTCGAAGCTAATATCGAAACTGTATTTAAACCAAAAACTGAAACCATAAATCTTTACTTGAACCGAGCTCGAAAACTTAAAGCGACTCCGAAACAAAATCAACTAACTGTAACTAATATCGAATCTATGCTATGACGAGTTGATCCGAATCGAAACCAACGAATCTGAAATTATTATAATCGAAGCTTCATAAACATCTTTCAAACTACAACCGAAACATAAATCTGAATCCTTATTCTACCGTAAATCGAAAACTTCATCAATAAACCCGAATCCACCATTCTAACTTCAAATCGAAACCATATAAAAACCTACAGTAAACCTTCAAAGCTACCGAAAAATCAAACCTGCATATAAAACTTCATCCGAATACCATATTTTACTAACTGAATTCAAAAGCTGCGGAGCTTTATTAATCGAAACCAAACCATTAACTAGAAAAACGGATACAAGTAGTTGATTAAAAAAAAGAGATGCGATTACTTTTATTAAATCTCAATTTATAACTTGTAATAATAATATCTGATCTAAATCTGCCCTAAGAAATAAAACGAGACACAAAGTGAAATAAATTGAAAACTGCGTATATCAAAAGCTATCTGTGTGAAATGAATTGAAGTTGCGTCTCACAAGTGTTATTCAAGAAAGGAAATATTAAATAGACAGAAAAAATAAAAAAAATATTCTAATCTAATTAATACTTATTACTGTTTAAGGAAGCCGCGTTGCTTTTTTTATTATTTTCACTGGGTTTTGGCGGGAAAAAGAAAACGCCAAGTGTCCTTTACGTGGCTTAAGTCTGTAAACTCCCCTCTTTCTTTATTCTCACCCGCCCAAATTAAAACCTTCCACACAAATCCACTCTTACCAACACACACAAAATATGGATCTGGATAGCTAATCATCATCTTCATGTCCGGATTATCTAAAAAATACCCATACAAAACACGCATACACAATACCACTAGCGATTGGATTGATGTTGTATTTCCATTTAATTTTTACTAGCTTATTATGAATAAAGATTTTTCATTCTTGATTAGTAATAATTGCTTTTGTTTTCGTAGGAAATCAAAATTGAGATTATCAATTAACTATTATGAATGGGTTAACGATGCATCAAACCAAGCAAGCATGACAGTCAAACCCCGAACATAAAAAACACAAGAACCACCGCTTTAATGCGAGATTAAACCATTCCATTACCAAAATCAAGATCTACATGAATCTTGCAATTCCAGGTATGATGTTAAAAATAATATCGAAATTCATTTTTCCTAAATTTTGTTGCGGCTTTCATATTTGTGGGTTTTCTTATACGTTTTTGATGTTTGATTTTGATTATTGGGTAATTTATTTATGGTCATACTAAGCAGGTTTGACTCTGGACAATTTGACTTCCGAAAATTTTGACTTTTTTAATGTTTTCATAGATAGATTCTTATATGTGAGAGCTTAATTCAGGAATTACAGGTTTGACATTTTAAGTTTATGAGTTTTGTGTTTGTCTGGAACAAGAAAGAGCAAGAGTAGTGAAAGTTGGACTATGGTTTGAAAGCTTAGGGTCATCAGAAGGGGTGAAATACCAAAGAAAACACTCAGACGCAACTTTGAAATCCACCACATGGGTAACATTGAATTGAACTCCACATATTACTTTTTTTTTATTTGCGACATGTGATATCAGTAACCTTAGCACTGGAACTGAATGATAATTATATAAAAATATGAATCTCTATCGTCTTCTCTTATTTGGACAGGTCTCTATTTGTAATCCCAAATGAAGTGAACGCCACTTGCTGACATTCACAGTGACAATATACAGGTAAGAAACGTATCTCTGCTTGAATCACTATTGTACGCTTTTATACAAAAGTTGTCACGGGATAAATTGATGAATATCGTCTTTTTGGGTTCACTAATGACTGTAGTATGTACTGCAACTGGCTAGCCAAAACTAGGAAGGAATAGAAAGCACTTAGGATAAGATCCCCATTCCAAGTGATTGTAATCATAAAGAATTTTATCACCGCACACTAAAATTGAAAAATACTTGCATAGTCGGACTTTCTGACTTTTTAACAGCATACGTACTTGCTGGGAACTACGTTTTCATGGATCTTTGCAGCGGCGCACCATCGTTAAGTATGCGTTAGTTTTTGGATCTTTGGCAACATGAAGTTTGAAGTTGGTGCAGTTGAACATCCAATACATTTTCTGGCCATGCCAGAGGAAGCACTGCAGATGGTTTCAATCTATGCAAATAATATGTCAACGTAATTTCTACCAATTTTATCCAAACATGAGAGTGACTATAGATTATGGTTGCTGTTAGAAAGTCCTGGAATTGATATGAGTATATATATTACATATTTATAAATAGTCACAATTTGGTAGAAAAAAGTTTTTCAAAGATGTTGGTGAGGTTGCTAAGATCAGTTTTCTCATGAAAGTTTTGTTGGTTATGGACATGTTGAATTCACCACCCCTGATGCAGCCCAAAAAGTATAGCCTTACTTTAGTTATATTTTCAATAATTTTTTTTGTAGAGTCTATTAAGACCTAATAATCCATTTTTTATCTGCAGCTGTTACCGAGCATTTACATGGTCACGAAAATTCTACTTGAAAATTACTACAAGCCGTGTCAAACCACATTTCCTTATATGAACCCAATAAAATAAGAGAATGTGATGTTGCACGTTACCGATCAGTTCAGGAGGGGGTCGCGGAAGGAAGAAAATACAGGTACTTCATTCATCATTCTATACCATGTTATTACGTCTAATGATATTGCTATTAAAACAAAACGACACTAATTTCACTCGCAATTTTATACTCTATTTCATGTTCCTTTCACATTGGCTTCCTTGGACGCTATTGAGAGGTATACACAACTCAGTACTATCTTCATCACAAGATAAACAAAGCTGGCATTTCGTCTATACATTTCTAATCGAAGGTACACATTTTTAGTTCATACTTGAGCATTTGTTCTGTATCCTCTTAATTACGTTGAGCTTCCTGCTAGATGAAATGTAAAGCAAGTACTTTTAAACTGTTGCGGTGTTTGAATATATTTAAATACTTGAAACCGATGTATTGCAAATGGCCTTTTATAAAACATACAGAACTCTTCCTCATGTGAGTACTAATCCAATAAAAATACAAACCACTGTTAAAATATCATGTTAAGAAAAGGCATGCCACTATAGTGTAGTTGGATGGACCTAGGAAATTTCGAGATTTCTACTCTTGGCTAACCTGTTTTAGTTTAATCCTATTGTAGCTACATGATGCAAGTAAGAAAGCAATTAGAAGAAGCATGGAAAAGTTTTGCCTTAAAAATGTGGTTATACAACCAAGAATGACAAATCATAACTGGAAAGCTAAAAGAAAGCGCAGGAGCATTTGACCCACAAACGACAACTGCAGGTACACCAACCCACCCCCAAACCATAGTTGAACGCGCAGAACGAATGAAGACTACAACCAACCAACTATTGTCAAATACAATAATTACAAACGTTTCCTAATCTTTCCTTATATACAGCTCCACAATTACAACGACACCATCATCAACATATGCAGTAACAACAGCACCCGTTAAAAAAAACACCCGTAGAAAGCAGAGACTGAAAGCGAAGCATCCACAAAAGACCAGCCGCAACAGCTGAAGAAGAAAAAAGACCAACTGACGCTCACCTACCATAAAATATTAAAATGTATGCAGTTAGTTAGACAGCTTAACTTTTTTTAAATCTTTTGCATCAGATATAAGGTATAATGAAAACACTACCTGCCTAGAACACCCCCAACCCTTTTGTATAATATCAAATTCCAGCAATGTAGGTTTCCGTGTACCAAAATATTGTCTGCCTGGAACAACACCACTCTTTTCTGTCTAACGTTCAAATTCCAGCTATGTACGTTTGTATGTATGAATGTAAACTGTAATTTAAATGTTTCAAATTATAAGATTTTGTGAACTAAAGTATTGTTTACTGTTGATGGTAGTAATGGTAGTGTCTTGGAAGGATGTGTTATTAGGCGGATATACTTCAAACCCGTACCTAAACCTACTTTAACCCATAAGTGCCCTTAAACCTGTTTAGCCATCTCCCCCAATATGCCTTAATTGTCTTGGTCATTCGTTTAAATGCACATGGTACTTATGGTTAAAATTATACGGGACGCGATGCATCTATATACAAACATCCCGCAGCGTAGCGTGGGTTTCGCAACCTTGTTCTATCTACTAAGAAAAAGAAAACGTAGCTAAGAAAATAAAATAAAGTTGTTTTTTTTTGCTGTTTGAAGACTGCTGCCAAAAATACGCAGCCCTCTCTTCCCTTGTTTGCGTTGATTAGAAGCTGATATGTGATCTTTTCCCTTTCTTGGGCCTGACTGGGCTTTACTGCTGGGCCTGCCTTGGGCTGCAGCCTTCATTTTTTTATTTCATCTAAACTTAACTTTTTTGGGCTGTGATGGTTACGTAACGGGCCTGAAGGGCTGCTGTTGGGCTTGCTTAAAATAATGGGTCGGTTCGACCCATATAAATGGTGTCGGGTCGGCCCAATAAAACATGAATGCACCGTCCAACTCGATTTTCAGTGCTCTTTCCATATCTTGTACTCGTTTTTGGCTCTTTGGCTTCGTTTTTGCTCCTTTTCTTCATATTCGTACCTACAAATAACATATTTTAAACAATATATGCACTAAAAGTACACTTTTTGCTATTTATTATGCCAAAAATTAAGGGATATAACACTAAAATCATGACTAATTCCGTGTTTAAAATCATGACTAATTCCGTGTTCACATTTTTATAATACGAATGATTTTGAACCAATGAATCCTTTTATGTTCGAAAATATAAAACGAAAATCAGTTGAACCATTTAATTAGAAGGAAAAAGAATTAGAACTTATCTTTGTGAAGAAACTATCATCGAATCTCCCTGGGAAAACACCTCGAAAATGGATTAGTTTTGATGTGAGGATGAAACCCCACATCCCACGCATGATTATTCACCCTAAGACTTCATGATGATTTATGTTAATCAATCTGAGATGGTTATTTTGGCCATGGAGAGTGTTAGATCCGGTTTGAGAGGAGAACGAGAGAGAGATGAGGCGACTGGAGTTAATATCGAGAGAGAATTGGTGTCTGTGTGTTTTGGGGGAAAGTAAAATGGATATAACCACTATTTCCCTTGTTTATACCGCCCTTGGGCTGGGTGGGGTTGGGTAACTCACACATGGGCCGAAATATATTAAAGGTTGAATTGGAGTAATTGTTTTGGGCCATTCGTTTGTATTGGGTTTATTTAAGGCCCAAACCGAAATGTTAATAAAAAGTGTAATATTTAGCCCAAAACCCCATTTGTTAATTAATCAAGTTTTAATTGTCGTGTTTTCCGTAAACGAAAAATGTCGTCAAGCACAACTAGGATGTCATGCTTTTATTGGTGTAATTTTAGATGTCGTAACACGGTCCTTATATTCAAATAGGTCGCGGATAGCGTAACCGTATTCTCGAGCTACATTCATATTTCCATTACTTTGCTGATTTAACGAGGTGAGTTTATAGCCCCACTTTTAACTACTTTTACTGCTTTTTGGGGTGAGACATTGCTTGATTTAACGTATGAACCCAAGTGCAATTACTGGTTTATATACTAGTCTAAGTCCCACTAAAAACCCAGTTGCTTTGGCCCGTGAATCGTGAACCGTTAATTACTTCGTGTAAGCGCGAATGTTATGGATAGATCTATCGGGGTTGACGCCCCTGTCTGTCTTGGTCCAACAAGGGACAAGCGGGCACAGTTTCATTTGAGTCTGAGATAGGATGTCGTGGGTTTAGGCATCCAGTTGGGCTACATTTATATGATTATACTACTGGTGTTGTTAACGCTTAGGTGTCACGAGCTTAGACTGTAATAAATGCTTTTATGATGACTTTGTATTTGTTATATTGTCATCACTTTTGGGAAAATCTTGTGGTTCATTAAACACTTCAAATTAACTAAACCTATGAACTCACCAACTTTATGTTGACGCTTTAGCAATGTTTTTCTCAGGTATTAAGAAGAAAGATGCTATGTGAGGTCTCATGCACTGCCGTCATTTCTATTGAAAACAAAAGATCATTTGTACTATTTGGAAACTATGTTTTGTAACTGTGACCAGTTTTATGCTTCCGCACTATGTTAAAACTATTCATTTTATCAAATGCAAGTGATCAACTTTCCGAACGTCTCATTTAGAGGTCGTTCTTTGTAACTGTGTGTGTATGATAATCATGACGTCACCACTCCCTTGTTGTCATTATACTCTGATATTTTGGGAGTGTGACAAACATACATCATCAATCAGCCTACCCGAGATCTTACACAAGATCTAGATGCCACACTTCTTTTGTGTTCTTTTCAGATTGTAGCCTCGGTTTAAATATTATGATTTGTTTTATTGTTAAAGATGATAAAGGTTGAGTTGGGTTATGATTCATATTTAGATTGATGATGATCTGAGTATGTGTTGGAATAAACAAAAGATGTTACGAAGGAAAGAGGTGGAGTGTTCTATGTGATGAGATTAGGTTTGGGGATAATGGTTTTTGGATGAGGGTATTTACTTAGGTTTAGGATAATGGATCCACTTAGGATATAAAAAATAGTTTTTGATTTTTTTAATAATGAATTTAATGACGTGTAAAAATAAACGGTTATAATGGTAATATTGTTACAAAACAAACAAATACAATGGTAAAGTCACGAGATTAAATAGTAAGTGTTTAAAGTCGGCACAAATCAATAAGTAAAATGGTATTTTATAGTTTTTACCCCAAATAAAACTCAAAAGCAACCACCCTCAACATAACATTTAAAATATCCGGTCAAAGTTAAGATATGTTAGAGTATGGTTGGTGAAACGGGTTAAAGTCAGAGATTGAGTTGGGACAAAGCTAAGATTCGAGTTTATATTATGGGTAAATGGCACAAAAAGGTACTCAAGTTAGAGTTTACTTCTAGTTAAAGTATTTTATTTTTTTCCTTGCAAAAAAATGTATTTAACATCTTTTTTTGGCCAATTTAGGTTTTTTTTCACTTATCGTTAAAAAACTAACGATCATTTTGTTATTTCACTAAATAAATATGTATAAAACTTGAGGGTTTTTTTAACACTTATTTAAAGTCTATTTAAAATTATTCCATCATCCATTAATTTTCTTTTCTAAAATGGATTACTAGTGTGCCATTCTCTTCTCAATTACCCTTTCTTCTCTGAATCGTGCTTTAAAACCAAAAGACTTACTGATTCAAACATTGATCACTTTTCACTATAATAAATTGAAATTATAAATCCAATTCATGCCAAAACAGAATATTAAAACAAAAAAATTATGACGGGGTATCCCAAGAGCACCTTCCGAATTCACCTATTTATATGTGTGTGATCACCAGATTTAACAACCAATTTATAATGATACATTAACAAGCAAAAAATATGTACAACTCTCAAATCCAAACAACACAACAACAAAAAAGATAAATAATGATTTTAGAAACAATAAATATAAAGCATAATAAAAAAATGACGATCTGCTAGAATATTTCATCTTCCATTACAAGTCAATTTCAACTAAGTTAGATCATATATTACGTTGACAATTGGGACCTAAACATGAAAGCAATATATGACAGAAAGCCCATCAAGAATAAGAACTCTACGCAGGGGAAGAATAAGCATAAGTGTTAATTTGGCTCGAATTTGATAATAGGCAAGAGTCGGATGATATTAGGGAGCCATTGTTGAATACTTGAATAAATGTAATAAAAACCCCTCAACCTTCATTAAAAATTCATTTAAGATAATAACAAAATACCCATTAGTTTTTTTAACGGATGTGACAAACAAAACCTAAATCGACTAAAAAAATAAGTTGAGTACCTTTTTATGCAAGAAAAAAAGTAGAATACCTTAGTTGGAAATAGACTATAAGTTTAGTACCTTTTTATGTCATTTGCCATTTATAAGCCGAAATAAAAATGATTTACATTTATTGTTTATTATTGTAAAATTATAAAAGAAAACATAATTAAAAAAGTTTTTGTTATATGTTAGATGTTTTATGGGTTTATAAGTATTTATAGTATAAAAATCAAGGGTTAGAGTTTCTAAGTATTTATAAGTATTCATTGGGTTGAGGCTTATACATATTTGTGAATTACTCACTTTCTCTTAAAATTATTGTCTCTTCGAAAAAATATACATTAAAAAAAAAATATAATAATTATAATTTTTATATTTTTACTTTTTAACACAATAATAATTAATTAAAACTTATTATGACAATTGATAAACTTAATATCGAACTTTTATATTTATTTTTAACAATGCACGATTAATTTTGAAATATATAAAAAATAAAACATATATGAGTATAAATTTAAAACAGAGAAAGTATAAGCCCTTTGATAAAACCGCATGAGAATTGTTTTAAATTCTAGCCTCAACCCAAACACACCTTAATCCATAAACCCTCTTGTATTTTAGGTGAAATATCACCAGTCAGTCAGTCCCTCCATAAAAATTCTTAAAATTTAAAATCATAGTGAAAATGTCAACAACAAGAGGATGGTTGTTGGTACCCACAATCCAAACAAAAACAACATCGGCAGTAGTTCCAATTCGTTGTATGAAACCCAATTCTTTAAAGCTTCGTGCTTGTTTCACTGAATACCCTCTTGCTACCAAACTCATGGTCAGGAGTAAGTCTCTGCTTTCACAATACAACACTAATATTTTATTATTTATAGTGTCCCAGGGACGGAATCCATGGATGTTTTCTATTTACTCTTAATTTAATAAAAAAACATCCATTTCTCTCATATATCTTAAATGCACCAGGTGCATCGAGATAGTTTGTAATGTAAATATTGTGTGATGGTTAGTTTCCGTTCAGAAACAAATATTTATAATGCAATTTTTAAAAATTTATCAAAGTTTAGCCCCTCGACCATAGCTTTCTGTTGAACTCATGGTATGAAGAAACATGTTTGTTAGACCGTTCATTCATTATACTATTAGTCTATTATAGAATGAGTTATTGTTTGTAGTGTTTTAATTTCACAACTAATTTAGTACAAGTTGATTTGGTGGAAGGGAAGGCTGTTAATTAACGAAAGTATAAGAAATGAAAGCTACAGCACTAGCATGTTGTTCTTTTAGGGGGTGTTTGGGTTTATCTTTTGAAAATGAGTATGCGATAAAGAATTGTTTAGAACGATGGCTTGTTTTATTACTCGTATTTTGCTAGGTCTGATTATTTAAGGATTACATTACTAGTAAATTACTGATCATATTCTGGTATGTAGAGTGCCAATACTGAAGCTAATCCTAAACTAGTTATCCAGAAGTGATTATTTCTCAGTGAAACAACTGGAATCAATTTAACAACATGTAAATACTGGAAGTTATTCGTGAGTTTAAAAAACAATGATCAGAGGATCACTTTCAAAATGCAATGTCAAACCAGCTGTAAGAAGTTAAGAAATTCGACCAGTGGGTCATTTTAGGGAGAATTACTTGCTGAGTGGGTCGTTTTATTTGGACCAAAAGTAGATGTCGTGATATCGTTTGGGTTCAGACATTTTAGCCAAATAAGGAGGAAAAAAATGAACAAATAAACATGCTCTCTATTCTATGAAAATTTTAATGCTTGAAGAAGCAATTAACTATAGACGGTTATCTTACATTTTATTCAAGGATAACAAAGTCGGGGAACTTGTGGATTATCAAGATGACTTTTTATGTAATTCTGTCAATAGCCAAGCTGATCATTTTAGTTAATTAGTTTATTACAAAATGATGTAATGGTGCACCTTTGATATTATGTTACTACTTCTACATGGAAGAGTGGGCGAAAGGGAACAAATAGAAGAATAGTAATCTCGTTGACGTGCTACAACTTGTGTCAAGCTATTACTTAATTTGTATTTCAATGGGTTTAGATTAATCTTGTTTAGCTGCAAACTCTCTATGAATTGCTATTTCCTTATCTGTTGGTTAGACTATTTCGGTCTTATGAGCTTGAGATAATCCAACCTTTTTGAATTGCAGATTTATCCTATTCCACCAGCGAAAGCTCACTAAAGGAAGAATTTTCAAATTTTGGCCAAGTAGCTGAAGGTATGCAGCTTTTTTTATGTCTACAAGATTTGTCGACAATAAACTGTTTCCATCATCACTACTCCACTTAGTTCCACTCGTCACACAGACAGTTTACAATTTAATTCTAAACATTTTCTTGCTGTCTTTAACTATATACCATCTCGTTTTCTGTATAGTTAAGCTTGTTAAGGATGTAGCCTCTAAGAAATCAAAAGGGTATGCATTCGTCCAGTATACGAATCAAGATGATGCCATAAGTGCTCTAGAAAATATGGATGAGAAGGTTTCTCTTTGCCTTTGGCCCTCGTTTATGTTTGTTAGTGTTTTGTTGAGAAACTAAATTTCACTATCGTGCAGTATCTTGATGGCAGAGTAATATTTGTTGAACTTGCAAAACCTGTAAAGGATAAAAAGAGTTTTTACCCAAGAACCTCTGGACCACCTCAAGATATACCTGTTTTGGCTCAAAAGGAGGCAGGAGACTAACGGAAATGACGATTTATGCTTGTCTTGCTTCGGGTAATACAGTAGACAGTGTTGGATGTTATAGAGTTACATGTAATAACAAAGAAAAGTACTGTTGTAAAGATCTTTTTTATTGTTGTCAACTGTGTGAACAATCCATGTAAGTGACAATATTTTATTTGTGAGAGAATCATGTTCATCCAGATTTGCAAGTATCTTAATAAATAGAAAATTAGTAATTGGAGGTGTGGTATTAATTTTCAAGATAAAGAAGAAGATATATAATGACATCTGCTGTTGATCGCCGTCAGCCAATTAATGCACAAGGCGAAAGAAGAAAACAACGACCCCTTGGTGGCATTACAAATCTAGTGACAATTCGGACTGGTGTAACTCAAATAAACGAAAAAGGCTCCGAAGTCACAATCATCAGTTCTTGGTGCGCGTAGCAAGGTTGCTAGTGGGATCACTACTACAAAACCAAAAGATCCTTTCATCATCAATATTGATGAATTTGATAAGAACAATGAGCTTGCTGATGTTGAATATGTGAGGAAATCAGGAAATTTACATGTTCTACAAGTTCTCGGAGACAAAAGGATGTTTGAAGGATTACATGGGTTCCCAACTTGATATCCATGCTAGACTCATAGACGGACCTTCATAGAGACACCGGGGGGGGGGGGGGGGGGGGGGGGGGGTGGGGGGGGGGGGGGGTGGGGTGGGGGGGGGGGGGGGGGGCTGTGGCCCTCCCAAAATTCGGTGTCCATAGTATAATTATACTAAAACTTAAGGGCATTTTTTGAAAAATTTGTATTGGGCCCTCCCAAAAAATATTGTCGGCCCTCCACTAAAATTGTTCAAGTTCCGTTTATGGCTAGACTGCTAGCTATCTTGCTCGACTGGCTAACACAAGCTCACAGTAAGTATGGCTTGATGCCCGAGATTCTTTATCTCACTATCAATATTGTTGATAGATATCTGCCAGTCACAACTGTTGCTAGAACTGAACTTCAATTGGTTCGCGTCAGCGCTTTGCTTATATCTTCCAAGTATGAGGAAATATGGCCACTCGCGGTTAATGATATGATTACTATATCGGATAGCGCATACTGAAGAGAGGATATTCTTGCTATGGAAAAAGCTATTCTTAGTCATTTAGGTTGGTATCTGACGGTTTGGTACGCTATAGCCTCACTTCCAACTGACAATGAGATGGAGAATATGATGGTGTTCTTTTTCACTGAGCTCAGTTTGATGGACTACTTGGTTAGCATAAGAAATAACCCTTTAATGCTTGCTGCTTCAGCTGTGTACGCTGCTAGGTGCATCCTTAATAAGACACCAGCATGGACTGAAACACTCGAACATTATTGCGGACACACTGAAGATCACTAGGGGACTGTGCTAAGAGTTTGGTGGGCTTTCATGGTAGCGCAAGTGACAATAAGTTGAACGTAGTGTACAAGAAGTATGTGAATCCTGACAGGGGTGCTAAGAGTTTGGTTTTGTCATGGTGGTTAGTTAGGATTCTTTTGGTTGACCACAACGGCTATTCCTCGGTTTTGTTTCACAAGCTGCTGGGAGAACTGTTTAGCGATATTTTGGATAATTTGGGTGATTTGGTGCATTTGGAATGTGGACCCCCAAAGTTGAAGTTTCAAGTGGCGCAAAAGGTGTCTTGGATGACGTTTGACATTAGTGGTGCGATGGGGTTCAGGACTGTACCCCAAGCCACAGCAACGTCTTTTTCAATTATAGTACGAGCATGCATTCTCTGGGACAAGTGGTTAGTGCCTTGATACACCTTTTTGGGAAATCTATATGTGTCTATCTTAATTTTAGTAATTATCAAGTTATTCAATTTTTCTGTCTTGAATGTCATTATGTCTCTTTGATTACATTAAGCTGTCAGGACATAACTAATTTGACCCGTTGAGTAATCTCTTTGGCACACTTCTAAGTTTTCTATTTTACTATGCGGAGTTCCTAATGATGCTTATCCCTTATCATACTTCTTTTTATTCTGTTTACTTATTATGGATAACATCAGGTATGTAAAACGGGGACTTGTGGCCCATCACATCCAAATACGGCTGCAACATACATCAACGTAGCTTTGATGGAGGAATGCCTGGGATGTGTATGTCGCCCTCAGATATCTGCATAAAGCTCTTATGTGCAACCAAAATTTATTCGGCCCAGACCATATCCAGGTTTCTTATTCACCTCTTACTTCTCTGTAAGAAACATGTATCTGTGGGAAAAGGTAAAAACAAGATTAACCATATGATTCGTTTCTTCTGCTTTTCAGACTGCTGTAAGTTCCCATGCAATAGCGATTGCACTCTCTTTAATGGAAGCTTACCCGCTGAGTGTTATGCATGAGCAAACAACCTTGCAGATTCTACGTGCAAAGCTGGGCCCAGATGATCCGCGCACACAGGTAATGGCGTGACCCTATAAAAGCCTACTTGAATGTTGCTTTGTGATTTTGAAGAGAATTTGAAGAATAAATTTCAAAGTGGCAAGTATCACTTCATAAAGAAACGAGCAAATTATGTTGATTACCACACTGCTAAGACTCCATCTTCTAGTCAAAAATTTGGACGAAAAGTTGTCAAGGCTTTGACTTATAGAGTCAAGTCAGAACCTTCTTTCTGCCAAAGAATCCACAGAAGAAAGTGGAAGAGATGAATCTAATTCTTCACTTGAAGTTGGCCCTGTACAAAGGAAAAAAGTAGTACATGTATCACAGAGAAGCTCTATAGTTAGCATAGGGAGATCTCCTTCTTACAAAGAAGTAGCTGTGGCCCCACCAGGTTCTTTATTACAGTTTGAGTCACATAGTGATTCCTGATGACAAGGAAATTGATAATGGTAGAAATGAGGAACCCATCAAACAAGAAGAGACTTCTCAGGAAGAGAAAGTTGAGGAATTCGGGGGTTCTGTAGATAATTTGAAAGATAAAACAGAAGACACTCATTTGAGTGAGTTGATAGGAGATGAACATACAGAGACAGTACCTGAAAATATGGTGGAGGTTGATACTAGCCGTGCACATAATAACCGTAACCGAAACCGTAATCGAAAAAAAAAAGCGAAACCGAAACCGGTCAAAACCGGTTATTGACCATAACCGGTTTCGGTTACTAAATAACCGGCGGTTACTAACCGGTTATGGTTTCCGAATGTCAAGACCAGTTAGTACCGGTTAGTGAGTAACCGGTTATGCAACCGGTTAGTGAATAATCGGTTTGTAACCGGGTTTTTTTTTGTACAGTTGGTATATAACTATTATGGTCATGAAGCAAAATAAAAAAGCAAGGAAACATATTTCAGCCCGTATTTGTATATATTGTGTGTTGGGATATTAGTTTTCAAACTTATTAACTTGCATTACAATGGGAAAAGAAAGATTAAGACTGTGGTTAATGGTTATTACCACACTTGAGACACTGAATGTTACAGCAGAAAAGAAAAGAAACCATAGATTTAGTTATTACCAAATTTGCACTACAATGTAACACATTCTTAAGCCAATAAAAATCCAAGACCAAACTTACAAACCTTCCCAAACACCATTTAAAGTTTTACAGTGGGCAAAAAAGAAAAAAAAAAACATAACTGGTTACAAACCAGTTTTTTGGCATTAACCGGTTACTAACCAAACCGGACCGGTTAGTACCGGTTTGGGTTTTATACACACAAAATCCTAACCGAACCGAACCGATTTTTTTGATTAACCGATCAAATCGGTTATTGACCATAACCAGTTACGGTTACTAACCTAACCAATTACGGAAAATTAACCGAAATGTGAACGGCTAGTTGATACGATAGTAGACAAAAGTGTTATTGACATAACAATTCCATCTGTTACTTCCAATTTGGAGGATATCTCTGAGATGGATTCTGCCACTAAAATCAAACATGTTGATGATTTGCAAAAAGCAGATGCATTAAATGATTATATGATATATCAGAAGTTATTTCTCCAAATAATGCTCACGAACTTTGTTGTATAAAACAAACAAACTAATACGAAAGTGGAAGCTTTTATTCAATACCTAAAGTTACAATTCGAAAGCTACAAAAAAAAACTAATGACATTGGTCTCTATTTATAGGAGACCAATGACCTAAAACATACTAAATCCAAACATACTAAAAATAACAAAACTTGTAAGACAAGTAAAACAAATTACCAAACGAACCCTAAAGTTTAACTCACTTTCTAACAATCTCCACTGTGAGTTCAACTTCATACGAAACTTCAAAACAAACGAATCTTGGTCTTCAAATTCAAATATCTGAATATCAAATTCCAAACGCCCCTTGAGAGTTTAAGTCACTTTTCTAACAATCTCCACCGTGACTTCAACTCTATTCGAAACTTCAAACCAAACGAACATTCCGTCTTAATTCGGAATTCCAAACGAACAAACGAATAACTCTTAATATGTTATTCGACAAATGAACAAATGTATTATCCGTATCAAACAAATTCAAATTAATAAATAATTTGACGGACGGACACACATTCAAATGCCCCAAATATGATCCGGATAATAAGAATGACCCACTTATGAAATAAGATTTACGGTCCAAACAAACAAACGAACGATCGAGTAAACGATCAAAACAAACAAACAAATGATCGAATAAACGATCCAAACAAACAAACAAATGATCGAATAAACGATCCAAACAAACAAACAAATGATCCAACCTGAAAACGATCAACCAAGCAAACGATCTTCACCAAAGACTATCAAGTTCGAGCAACTAACTTCAAAAGCCCGACGAACGAGATCCCAAACTTCTCAAATTTTCGAAACTAACAAATTTCAAACGACCCGATGCTTATCAAGTCTTTAAACGATAAATCAATCCTCGAAACAAATAGTTACTCCACCATAACTGACAATTCCCGAAAAATTCCAAATCAAATTCGAACTTCAATATTATCCCAAAAACTCTCGATTCAAATTCTTGATCTTCGAACAAACGACCAAACCAAAAGGATCTCCATATACTAAAATTCAAACTAAAACACATCCTTAATTTGTCGAACAAAACAAAATTTAATGAAAACCACCGATCCACTAATTCATGTATCCAATCAATTCAAATCTAGTTATGCTCCAAAGTCCCACACATAATCGATCCAAAAATTAGCAAAACAAACTAAATCCAAATTATCAAATAACTCCACTGTTGGAAATACGTTTTACGTATTTATGAAGGATCGGTCGCTCCAACGATAATTATGTAATGGGCTCGTGATCCACTTAGTTAATGTATAGTCCATATAGCCCACATGTAGGGTGGGCTATATATATACCCCTCCTAGCATGTTAGGAGGGGTTGGTCATTTTTCACTTTTCATTATTTATCTTTACTTTCTCTCTCTACTCCATCATCTCCCTTCTCATCTTCTTTATTTCTATCAATTAATCAACCCTATTTATCAACAAAATCCATCATGTAGAATAGGCCAATGATCTCGTAGACCTTCAATTGGTATCAGAGCATGGTTAGTTTGGTTTATTCTTGTTTTTATTTTGTTTGATTTTGATGGGTTTTGATTTAATCAAGTGTTTATCTTAAAAAGTTTGTATTTTTATGCTTTAAATCATGTCAAATCTTTAGATTTACTTACTTTTTAGATAAGAATCACAAATCTTTATACAAAAATCAAAAACTTTTATTATCAAATCTTAAAAAGTTTGTGTTTTTATAAAAAGTTTGTGTTTTTCTCTTTTTAATTTTGTATTTTTATTGATAAAACCCTTTCGATTTTGATTGCATTTTGTTTGAATTCTTTAAATTGAACTTTTAATTTTATCCTTTTTTATTTTTTTATAATTAGTTTCCACTTTAATTTTTTATTATTGATTTTCGTTTATCAGTTTTTTTTATATAACCTTTTCATTTTTTTTATAATCAGTTTTTATAAATTTTTATATATAATCAGTTTCTCTATTTTTATCATTTTTCTGTTTTTTCAGTTCCAAATCTTTCTGTCCAAATCTTTCTGGCCAAAACTGTCAACTGTCAAAACTGTCCAAAACTGTCATTCTTAAAGTTCCGAATCAAACCAAAAGTTCCGGATCAAAAGTTCCGGATGAACAAAACTTCCGGATGAACAAAACTTCCGGATGAACAAAACTTCCGAATGAACAAAACTTCCGAATGAACAAAACTTTCGAATGAACAAAACTTCCGAATGAACAAAACTTCCGAATGAACATTCTTCCGAATGAATATTCTTCCGAATGAACATTCTTCCGAATGAACATTCTTCCGAATGAACATTCTTCCGAATGAACAAAATTCAAACATAACGGGACCAGACTCGAACCCAACAAAACCCACATCAATCATCCTCAAACTGACTTACTCTCGACTCATCAGACTCCCTAGACTCGGACAAACTCGACTCACCCCTCACCTTAGCACTCGACTCACCCATTTTTCAACACTTCACTCAAACCATCACAGACTCCCCCTCACACCCTCTCTCACAACAACACTCAATCTCACCACAACCCTCGAAATCTCTCGACGTCCTCGTCCCAACTCACTCCCCCTCACTCAAACCTCTCGAACTCCCTCACATCAAACAACCTCAACAGACACACTCAAGACAAACACACCCCAACAACTCTCACCTCACAAGACCCTCATCACAACCCTCGACACCCTTCACTCTCTCTAAAAACCCACAACAAACTGATTTTAACAAAAACCCACAACAAATTGATTCACCTAATCACTCAACCTCGGACTCACACTCTCACACCTCTCAAACAACTCTCGACCAACAAAACCATGAACACCACACCCTCAACCTAAACCCAAGACGACCCTCGACTCCCTCAACATTGACAAGACCCACACAACCACCCACCCCCGTTTCCAAAACCGACTCAACTCTCGACTCACATATCCTCACAACACTCAGACTCGACCCCACACACAGACTCACACAATCCTCACGATCTCAGTCTCTAAAACAACATCCTCGATCAACACGACATAAAACAACAATTTTAAACACCTACCCGAGACCTTAATTAAAAGATCTCAGATTCGTTTTGTGACATGCATGTCAAGATTTATTAAGATCTAATCACACAAAAACACTATCTTCATTGATCTATTGTTGGGTATACCCAAGATTATTATTCGAAATAGAAGAAAAGATTTATAACAAATTTGTTATAATCCTATCTTGTTTCGATTTGTGTGACAGAAAGACACTACAGATGATAGAAAGACTCAACAAATCAACATATAAAACCTACCCGAGACCTCTATAGAGAGATCTTGAAGATTGAAACTCGCTGCATAAAGACTGTTCGGTTTAGTTGGGGTTGACAAGGATTGAGATTGGAGGCTGGGAGTGTTTTGAGAAAGGGCGGAGGAAAGACGTTTAGATGTGAATGGTATGATCTAGAAAGTTTAGGAGTGTTTTGAGTTTTTTTTTTGACTGTGTGATTTTAAGAAGAGACGGAGGAGTTATAGAGAGAGAGATTTTGAGATTAGGTTTTAGTTTTTTTTTATACATAGAAATATAGACGGAGAATGTTGGAAATACGTTTTACGTATTTATGAAGGATCGGTCGCTCCAACGATAATTATGTAATGGGCTCGTGATCTATTTACTTTATGTATAGTCCATATAGCCCACATGTAGGGTGGGCTATATATATCCCCTCCTAGCATGTTAGGAGGGGTTGTTGATTGTCATTTACATATTAATCATTATTCCATCTTAACTTTCTCTCTCTACATTTCCCCTTTTCTCCTTTCTCTCTCTAATCCCTCATCTCATTCCTTCATCTTCTTCTTTATTAATCAATCAATCAACCATCCAAATCCATCAAATCCATGATATAGAATAGGCCAATAATATCGTAGACCTTCAATTGGTATCAGAGCAAGGTTAGTTTGGTTTATTCTTGTTTTATTTCTTTTTGATTTTGGTGGGTTTTGATTTAATTATGCTTAAATTTTAAAAAAGTTTGTATTTTTTATAAAAAGTTTATGTTTTTATGTGTTAAATCATATCAAATCTTCAAATTTACTTACTTTTTAGATAAAAAATCACAAATTTTTATATAAAAATCAAAAATTTCTTTATCAAATCTTAAAAAGTTTGTGTTTTTATAAAAAGTTGGTGTTTTTTTATAAAAGTTTGTGTTTTTCTCTCTTTAATTTTGTATTTTTTTTGATTAAATCCTTCTATCTTGATTATTTTTTTTTTGTTTGAATCAATTTTTTTATTTTTTTTTTATTTTTTTATTTTTTATTTTTTTAATTTTTTTTTATTTTTTTTTAATCAATTTTACCAGTTATTACTTTAATCAGTTATTACTTTAATCATATTATTTTTTTTATTTTATTTTTTTATCAGTTATTACTTTAATCAGTTTCTACTTTTTATAAACAGTTTTTATAGTTTTTTAATCAATAATTTTTATAATAAGTATTTTTTCTTTATTTTTAATCTATTGGGTCTCAGTTTTTGTCCAATATCAGTCCTGCTGTCCTTCAGTCTTGTCGTTTATCAAGGTTTTTGGGTTTCCAGTCAGTCAGTCATGCAGTTTTTGTCCTGTTCCGAATCAAACTAACAGTTCCGAATCAATCTCAAATGTTCCGGGTCAAACTCTAAGTTCCGAATCAAACTCTAACTCTAACTTCCGAATCAAACCCAAAAGTTCCGGGTGAACGAAACTTCCGGGTGAATAAAAAGTTCCGGGTGAAGAACAAAAGTTCCGGGTGAAGAAAAAAAGTTCCGGGTGAAGGAACTCTTCCGATTCGGAACTCTTCCGAACGAACAAGTTCTGATTCGGAACTCTTCCGAACGAACAAGTTCCGATTCAGAACTCTTCCGAACGAACAAGTTCCGATTCGGAACTCTTCCGAATGAAGCAACCATTTCAAACATAACGGGCTTGTCATCATCGTCTCTTCCAACGACTCAACCCCTCATCGAACTTGACAACAACACACCCTCATCGAACTCGACAACAACAGCCTCGTCTCCTCACCCCGACCATCAAACACTCCCTCGGCTCACTGGACTCGACAAAAACACTCGACTCACTCACATAACAGACCCCACCAATCTAGACTCTCGTTTTTTAATCTCAACCAGTGTCAACTTGACTCGACTCACAGCCGACTCGACTCATATCAACAGCCTCACACTCCCTCGACATACCAACTAAGACTCAATCATTCAGACTCCTCTCTCAACACATCCACCACCGATTCATCCTCGACTCACACAATTTACCCACCCACCCTCTCTCGACTACCCACACCATCAAACAAGACTCACACTCAACCCTAACACAAATCAACCTAGACCCAACTATCAACCTCTCGTCTCACACCAACCCACAAGACCAACAAGACACACACCCTCGACACATTTTTCACTCCCCCTAACCAGACCCTCGAATCAATCTTAACACCCTCACATTTTTTAACAGAACCCTCTCACCTCTCGACTCATATCCATTCTCACAACACCCTCCCCTCACGACTCCAAACACCCTCACCCTCGCTTACAACACACCCATACCAGACTCACACAACAACCTCATCACAACAGAAAGACGCTACAGAAGAAGAGAGAGACTAAAATCAAGATAATAATGCCTACCCGAGACCTTATTTTTTAAAGATCTTGAAGTCACGCTTGGTGCCCTTAGAATCGGATGATTCAGGTTGACCGGACATGATTGAACGATTGATTTAATTAAGATTAAAGGAATTAATTAGGTTTACGATTGGGGATTGGTTTGTGTTTTGAGAATTTTTTTTTAGAGATAAGAGAGAGATTTGAGTGTTTGTGAGAAACAGAGAAGGGTGAAGACGAATTGTGAGAGAGAGAGAATAGATTGCAGTTCTTTACTCTGGGCGGATATAACAAGAAAACAGCAAGTGGGGCGGTGGAATTCATTTGATTGGGCCACGTGTGTGGACACATTTTTGGGACGGAGAAAACTAGAGTCGTATCTTTTTTCCACATTTATCACATTTATCAATTTTTTCCACTTTTAAAAACTTATATTTTCGAAAGTTTTTAAATTTAAGTTATTTTTATCATTTTTTATTTTTTTTATTTTTGAAAATTTTATTTTTTTTTGGATATTAACTTTTATTTTCTTCAAATTGTTTTTATTTTGAGTAAGTGTGATTCAAATTTACTTTACAACTTTATACCTTTTATTTAAATTGTTTTTATTTTCTTTTTATTTTGATTAAATTTTGGGTTATTAACTTCTAGTCGGGACTAAGTATTGTGACAAAAGTGACGTGAGAACGTGATAAAGTGAATATGTTTATTTTGCCAACGACTTTCTGATCGGGTATTTGTAAGTGAAATCGGATTTTTCATCGATAAGTAATCCTTCCTTTATTTTTCATTAAATTTCCATGGATTCGTTCAATTCGACACTTAAAGCGGGAGACTTGCATCGAATGCAAGTCAAAGCTAGAGAAAGTGGTGTAAATTCCTTTCAAATGCTTCAGTGTCATCTAGTCACTCTTTCACGGATTCAAGAAGGGAGCGAATTTGTGACAATCTTTGGACAAGATCGTCATATATTCATCGACTCAATGTTCACCACTTTGACCGAACTCGCCGAGCAACTCAACCGTGACAACTTTAATCAATCTGCATCGTTACTTGCTTATAAGGCTCTTGTGACACAACTCACGCCTTTCCTCCAATTCAATATCATCAAGTCTGAAAGCTCAGTGATTTGCCAATCGTTTCTTCGAGATACACATACCGAGCTTCGTGTTTTCCGTGATACAATATTGAAACTCATGACATCGGTCTCGTCTTCGATTTATCAATAATCACAACTTCAGCAAACGTATGATAATGGAGTGCAAGAATCAATGCCGCAGATGCAAGAGGAGAATGGTCATACGGTTGAAAACTTGGAGCCTATCGATGCCAAGAGCACGGAATCAGGAGGACAACATGATACCAGTGGCACGTCAGGGACTGTTCACGGGATCCTTTTTGCTGACACCTTACCCGTTTATGACGAAGCGCCTGCAAACATGGTACAATGTAATGTTGTTTATGATGTATATGCTGATGACATGCCGCATATTGAGCATTCTGAACCTAATTATGACAAACATGGGATGGAAAAGAGTGATAGAAATACCACTTCTGATTCATCCGATGTAAGTCATAATGGGGGAGAAAGTGTTCAAAATGCTATAGTACATCATGATAAATGCTTTACAACTGCCTCGTTAACTGATTCTGATTCCAAGATTCAAGAGCTCCAAACGATCGTAGCTCGGCAATCAAAAGATCTTGAGGATGCCAAACTTGAATTTTCTAAGAAAACGGACAAATTTGAAACATAATTTGAAAAACTTGAAAAGTCAAACGTTGTTCTTGAAAGAAAATTGGATCAAACTGTTCTAGATTCTAAAGCTGAAAAAGATAATCTTTTGAAACAAATTCAACTGCTTGAATCTAAGTTGGCATCCCAAGATAACGTGCTCAAAGAAAATGAAACATTAAAGGCCCAATTACAGGAAAAGGTTTTTGCTACAGCTGCGTTGAAAAACGAGTTAAGGAAAACTAGAGGACCTAGTGTGGACACTAAGCTTGAAAAACCATCAATCTTGGGGAAACCGCCTACAAATCAGTTCGTCAGACAACCGTTTGTCAGACAACCTACTGCATTTAGATCCGAGCGACCACAATCCTCGAGACCGCGGTTTGCCTCCCAAGTTGATTTGGTTCAGTTTTCTAGACCAGTCACTCCAGCAACTAGGCCCAATGTGATCAAAACAGCGTTAGCAAGATCTAATCAGATGATTGCCCCTAGTTTCCCTAAATATACCAAGACCACGTCTAGAACTAGTTCAAATGATGTTGGCCATAAATCTGGTCTAAGGGAAGTTATGCAAAAGACACATGTAAGAGATAGCAATGTCAATCCTAGTCACATGCCTTCTAGATTACCCAACACTGCTAACCGTAGCATGTCATCTCCTAGGAGCATAGATCAAACATCTAGGAATTACTCGGACATTAAATATGCTACCTGTAAAACATGTAGAAAATGTGTCTTTACGGCAAATCATGACTCCTGTATCAAGAAATTACTTAATGAGGTGAACTCCCGTGCTAGACTTAAATCCCAGTGGGTCGCTAAAATCAAACCCGTTGGTAAAATGTGGCGCCCCACTGGTAGATCTTTCACTCTTGTAGGAAACGAGTGCCCTTTAACTAGGATAGTCTCCGATTCTACTAAGACTACTAGGGAGGAAATTGCAAAGGATGATACATCACTTAAGCCTGAACTTAAGATTTTCTATAAAAGGAAACGTTTGCCAACTAAGACAAGTGAATCATCCCCTCAGGCCACCTCTGACACAAGTAAAGCCAACTGTGAACCCCCACGTGCTTCTAAAATAGATATCTCTAACCCATGCAAAAGTATACAAACTCCTAATGAGAATGCAGGTACCAAAGTTGATGTTCCAAAAGAACGAAGTGGTCCAATCGTTGTATACCGTTCAACTAAGGACACACTCAGAGTTTGGTTGCTGAAGAAGCAGACATCAGAGAAACTAGTATCTCAGGGGATTCATGGTTAAAGTGCACTAGGACTTACAGTCACATAACAGACTGTAACTCGATCTCCAAAGACAGGAAAGTTCATCCCGATGATGACTTATCCTAAAAACGAGAAATTCATTTTTCTCGGGCATGAGCTTATGTTAAAAACATTCCATGTTTTTAAGCTCATGCACAAGGACTTACAGTCACATAACAGACTGTAACTCGATCTCCAAAGACAGGAAAGTTCATCCCGATGATGACTTATCCTAAAAACGAGAAATTCATTTTTCTCGGGCATGAGCTTATGTTAAAAACATTCCACGTTTTTAAGCTCATGCACAAGGACTTATAGTCACATCACAAACTATAACTCGCTCTTCAAAGAAAGGAAAGTTTATCGCCGATGGTAAACTTATCCTAACAACTTGAAATTAATTTTTCTCGGGCATGAGCTTATATCAAAAACATTCCAAGTTTTTAAGCTCATGCATAATGGCTCCTCGTTAAATGACAGACGACGACCCGGACTTTAGAGACAGGGAAGTTTATCTACGCAACGATAACTTACCCTCTTAACAAGAAATTAATTTTTCTTGGACACGAGCTTACCCTAAAACCATTCAAAGGTTTTAAGCTCGTGTATATGGTTTATCATTAAATATCAGATGGTAACCCGAGCATCAAAGAAAGGAAAGTTTATCGCCGATGATAAACTTATCCTAACAACGAGAAATTAAGTTTTCTCGGGCATGAGCTAAAATTAAAAACATTCAAGGTTTTTTAAGCTCATGCACAATGACTTACAGTTAAATGTCAGACTGTAACTCGAACTTAAAATAAAGGAAAGATTATCTTTTATGATAACTTATCCTCTTAACGAGAAATTCACCTTTCTCGGTTATGAGCTTGTATTAAAACATTCGAAGTTTTAAGCTCAGAAAGGAAAGTGTATCTTTTAAATAAGAGAACTTTTCCTCGTCACGAGAAATTAACCTTTCTCGGTCATGAGCTTTCCGTTAAAACAGTCAAAGTTTTCAAGCTCATGAAAAACGACTTCTAAGTAAATGTCAGCTTAGGACTCGTTCTTCAGATAAAAGGAAAGTTTATCGCCGATGATAAACTTATCCTTAACAACGAGAAGTTTACAACTTCTCGGACTTGAGCTCGTTCCTAAGATATTCCAAATCTTAAGCTCAAGTAATTGGTTTTCAAAACTTTGAACACAATTTTTCAAGAAATTTTCAAAGATTTTTCTAAATCTTTCAAAATTGTGTGTTAAAAAATGTTTTGATAAAAAGAGCATGTCTTCTGGAATCGATAATATTTACGAACCTAGAAATGTCATTCAATAATGACACGGGGTTGTAAATAAAGTTCGAGCAGAAGTTCAAATTTTTAAAACATGCTCAAAATGGTTTGCTATTCTTTCAGATAGCAACCCGCTTTTCATAATCCAGTCAAGCATTTCACCGGAAAGCTTTGACTCAACAACGGGAATTAATTTTCTCGGGGACGTGACGAGGTGACCAACATTCGTGAACAAGAACCATGTGAATCTTTCATATGATGTTCTCCATCATTCAGGTCCTACCTCGTAAATTGTTAATCTTGTGAATTCATTATTATATATGATCTTTGCACGTAATAAATACCTTACACTTGTGTTTAAAAGGTATTTAATTTACGTTTCATCACACCCTCATTAATTTGAGGGGGAGCTTGTGTAATTCATGAAGATAATTGGACTTGCATTTTTCTTCCCAAATTTTCTTAAAATGCTATTAAATCAATTGATATTAAAAATATCGATTGGGTTAATATTTTTAATATGGGGGAGAAAATGTGATTTAATATGGGATATGATCAATCATAAATGGTTTGACTTAACGTGATAGCTCATCCCGACATGTGCAAAATGTTTTCGGATATCGTAGCATATGTTAAGGGGGAGCAAAATGGATTTGCACTTCAAAATGGATTTCATGGTGACATACACTTACCCAAAACATCTCTATTCACGACGGTGAAGATTGTGGTGACATAAGGATGGTAGGATAGGTTAAAGTCCAATGATTTCTCTAGAACCGGAGGAATCTTCCCAAGGACATTCCATAGCTAGAAATAGTAGTCCTTAGGAAAGATGGAGAAAGATTGTGAACGTAGCTGAATGCCGACCAAGTACTTAAGTTAGCACTGGAACAATCACAACAAGGTGCTAGTGATGACGTATTGGTAAGCATTGAAGGGGTTGAAGAATGAAAAAGAAATGTAAAGATAAAGGGTGTAAAGAAAGAAGCCCTCCTTACAACTTTAGGCAGAAACCGGGTCTATACATATGCTATTGAGGTCATTTTTGCTAATGATTCTCGATATTGAAGAAAGACGTCATGGACCCAGTGATGCAATGCACAACCCTTCCCAGCTAACTCAAATATCTCTCAAAAGGTATTTGTTTTAATCACACGGAGATCAACACATTATCTATTGATTTATTCACTCCGAATAAATTGGTATTGAAAAGGTGGCACTCCTCTCCAGCCTCCGATCACTAAAAATCCAAAATGCACGATCGAGTCTAGAGCCATTTGAGATCATCAAATATCTCATTAGGACACACTTTCATTATTCCTTGCTTCTTCACACACTGTGAAAAGTAAGAAAGATCTTAAGAGTCCTACGCAAAATCTTCATGATCTTGCCTGAACATCCGAGTAATACGAAAGTATTTACAATGAAGATGGAAATCCTTCTTGAGCGAATATCAAAAAGCTCATGGTAGGTGACTTGTGCGATTCTTTATGAATCAAACTTGTGATAACTGGAAAGCAACAATGGTTTAATTCTTAAATGAATTTAAACACGTTCCAGGCCTCTACGCAATATCTTAGTGATCTTGCCAGAACATTCAGAGTAATACTATTAAGTATTTACAGTGACGAATGGAAATCCTTCTAGTGTTAACATCAAACAGCACTTGGTAGGTAACTTGCAAGATTCTATATGAATCAAGCTAGTGACAACTGGAAAGCAACGATGGTGCGGTTCTTAATTGAACTTCACTTGTTCCAGGATCATGAATTGACGGCTTCAAATCATGCGGATAATATTATCCAAATGATTCACTCTTTACGTTCGCAGTCAGCTTTGGACGGTCGAGTAAAGAGAACGGGTTTACCCGCGAAATCTTGTCAAGGAGGTTCTTTATTGAAACTACCTGCCACAAGTACGATATTTAATATCGTCCAACGGTCTTCACCGACCGGAGGTAAAATGCTACCGAATTAGAATGAAATGTTCAAGGCCATTTCATCCGTGTATATTGTTTGTTGCTAACTGTTTTATGCAGCGTAACAAGAAGGTGGCATTGCGGTGTACAATCCAGAAGAAGTCGTCACCACATGCTTATACTACATACAATTAGTACTTCAACAAATTCAAGAAAGCCTGAAGGTCAAGTCTTCCGCTGTATCAAACTCTGAAGCTTTCAAGAATTTAAAAGTATAAGTATGTGGAACATGAAGTCACAAAGAGGCAAATATCACAAGTGAAGAATGCACAAGGTCAAGGCAAGGAAACATGCTCAAGACTAAAGTCAAAGATCACATCAAGCATATTCACAAGAACAAGATCGAAGACTCAAGCATAGATGCTAGGTTTAAGATTTTGTAAAAAGATGTGACCTCCCTTAGGGGGAGATTGTTGGAAATACTTTTTTCCAATAAAGTCTCGGTCACATCTTAGTTAGCATAGATCACGAGTTATAGACTATTTAGAACTTTGTTTCTTGGAGCGACCTCCCTTAGGGGGAGATTGTTGGAAATACGTTTTACGTATTTATGAAGGATCGGTCGCTCCAACGATAATTATGTAATGGGCTCGTGATCTATTTACTTTATGTATAGTCCATATAGCCCACATGTAGGGTAGGCTATATATATCCCCTCCTAGCATGTTAGGAGGGGTTGTTGATTGTCATTTACACGTTAATCATTATTCCATCTTAACTTTCTCTCTCTACATTTCCCCTTTTCTCCTTTCTCTCTCTAATCCCTCATCTCATTCCTTCATCTTCTTCTTTATTAATCAATCAATCAACCATCCAAATCCATCAAATCCATGATATAGAATAGGTCAATAATATCGTAGACCTTCAACAAGTACCCGAAAATAAAAATTTGAATAAAAATAAAATATCAATTGATTAAAAAAATAAAAATAAAAATAAAAAAATAAAATAAAAAAATAAAGGTTATTATCCAAAAATGAAAATTTTCAAAAAAAAAATAAAAAATAACAAAGAATAACGTAACTTAAAAAACTTTTTAAAATTAAAAAAAAAAGATTAAAAGATCTGATATTTAAAAAGTGAGAAGAATAAAATAAAATAAAACCATAGAATCTATAAAACGTAGGAATAGATTTTACAAAACGTATGACATAAGTTTAGTTAAAAATAAAATAAGAACACCACGTCACAAACACTTGGCTGTCACACACTCAAGGTATGCTTTGGTTTCTCTGAAGGTCTACGATATTATTGGCCTATTCTATATCATGGATTTGATGGATTTGGATGGTTGATTGATTGATTAATAAAGAAGAAGATGAAGGAATGAGATGAGGGATTAGAGAGAGAAAGGAGAAAAGGGGAAATGTAGAGAGAGAAAGTTAAGATGGAATAATGATTAATGTGTAAATGACAATCAACAACCCCTCCTAACATGCTAGGAGGGGATATATATAGCCCACCCTACATGTGGGCTATATGGACTATACATAAAGTAAATAGATCATGAGCCCATTACATAATTATCGTTGGAGCGACCGATCCTTCATAAATACGTAAAATGTATTTCCAACAATCTCCCCCTAAGGGAGGTCGCTCCAAGAAACAAAGTTCTAAATAGTCTATAACTCGTGATCTATGCTAACTAAGATGTGACCGAGACTTTATTGGAAAAAAGTATTTCCAACACTTGTCAGTGAAGACGAATTTTATCATCCATCGAGGATTTTTCAGATTTATTTTCGGATCGTTTCGTTGGTTTTGTCATATTCTGTGACTTTCTGTTTCTACGTTTCTTCACGAATTGTAAAATCCCGACAACAACAATATCCACATCATTTGTTCCTCGATTTTCAATGGATTCGTTAGATTCGACATGTCAAAAGGGAGAAGCGCATAAAATGCAAGACAAAGTTAGTGATAATGGCATCACTTCATTTCAACTACTTCAGTCTCATCTTGTCACTCTTTCGAGGATTCAAGGAGGGAGCGAATTTGTGACAATCTTTGGTCAAGATCGTCATATATTCATCGACTCTATCTTTACCACTTTGACCCAACTCGCCGAGCAACTCAACCATGGAAACTTTAATCACTCTGCATCGGCACTTGCATATAAGGCTCTTGTGACACAACTCACGCCTTTCCTCCAATTCAATATCATCAAGCCTGAAAGTTCAGTGATTTGCCAATCATTTCTTCGAGATACACATACCGAGCTTCGAGTTTTCCGTGATACAATTTTGAATCTCATGACATCGGTCTCATCTTCGATTTATGAAAGATCTCGACTTCAGCAAGGGTATGATAATGGAATGCAAGACTCTTCGATGCAAGAGGAAACTGGTCATACGGTTGAAAACTTGGAGCCTATCGATGCCAAGAGCACGGAATCAGGAGGACAATATGATACCAGTGGCACGTCAGGGAATGTTCACGAGATCTCTTTTGATGACACCTTACCCGTTTATGACGAAGAGCCTGCAAATATGGTACAATGTAATGTTGTATATGCTGATGCCATGCCGCATATTGAGCATTCTGAACCTAATTATGACAACCATGGGATGGAAAAGAGTGATAGAAATACCACTTCTAATTCATCCGATATGAGTCATAATGGGGGAGAAAGTGTTCAAAATGCTAAACATCATGATAATTGTCTTTTGACTGCTTCTGATTCTAAGATTAGAGAGCTCGAAACGATTGTAACTCAACAATCTAAAGATCTTGAGGATGCCAAACTTGAATTTTCTAAGAAAACAGACAAATTTGAAACATACTTTGAAAAACTTGAAAAGTCAAACGTTGTTCTTGAAAGAAAATTGGATCAAAAAGTTTTAGATTCTAAAGCTGAAAAGGATAATCTTTTGAAACAAATTCAACTGCTAGAATCTAAATTGGCATCCCAAGATGAATTGCTCAAAGAGAATGAGACCTTAAAAGCTCAAGTACAGGAAAAGGTCTTTGCTATAGCTGCGTTGAAAAACGAATTGAGGAAAACTAGAGGATCTAGTGTGGACACTAAGCTTGAAAAACCATCAATCTTGGGGAAACCGCCTACAAATCAGTTCGTCAGACAACCGATTGTCAGACAACCTACTGCATTTAGATCCGAGCGACCACAATCCTCGAGACCGCGGTTTGCATCCCAAGTTGATTTGGTTCATCTTTCTAGACCAGTCACTCCAGCAACTAGGCCTTATGTGATCACTCCAGCTTTAGCAAGACCAAATCATATGATTGCCTCTAGTTTTCCTAAAAATACCAAGACCACGTCTAGAACTAGTTCAAATGACGTTGGCCATAAATCTGGTCTAAGGGAAGTTATGCAAAAGACACATGTAAGAGATAGCAATGTCAATCCTAGTCATATGCCTTCTAGATTACCCAACACTGCTAACCGTAGCATGTCATCTCCTAGGAGCATCAATCAATCATCTAGGAATTCTAGATCTTACTCGGACATTAAATATGCTACTTGTAAAACATGTAGAAAATGTGTCTTTACGGCAAATCATGATTCTTGTATCAAGAAATTACTTAATGAGGTGAACTCCCGTGCTAGACTTAAATCCCAGTGGGTCGCTAAAATCAAACCCATTGGTAAAATGTGGCGCCCCACTGGTAGAACTTTCACTCTTGTAGGAAACGAGTGCCCTTTAACTAGGATAGTCTCTGATTCTACGAAGACTACTAGGGAGGAAATTGCAAAGGATGATACATCACTTAAGCCTGAACTTAAGGTTTTCTATAAAAGGAAACGTTTGCCAACTAAGACAAGTGAATCATCCCCTCAGGCCACCTCTGACACAAGACAAGAAAACCGTGAACCCCTACGTGCTTCTAAAATAGATATCTCTAACCCATGCAAAAGTATACAAACTCCTAATGAGAATGCAGGTACCAAAGTTGATGTTCCAAAAGAACGAAGCGGTCCAATCATTGTATACCGTTCAACTAAAGACACTCTCAGAGTTTGGTTGCTGAAGAAGCAGATATCAGAGAAACTAGTATCTCAGGAGATTCATGGTTAAAGCTTACACAGGACTTATAGTCACATCACAGACTATAACTCGCTCTTCAAAGAAAGGAAAGTTTATCGCCGATGGTAAACTTATCCTAACAACGAGAAATTAATTTTTCTCGGGCATGAGCTTATATCAAAAATATTCCAAGTTTTTTAAGCTCATGCACAATGGCTCCTCGTTAAATGACAGACGATGACCCGGACTTCAGAGACAGGGAAGTTTATCTACGCAACGATAACTTACCCTCTTAACAAGAAATTAAGTTTTCTTAGACACGAGCTTATCCTAAAACCATTCAAAGGTTTTAAGCTCATGTATATGGTTTATCATTAAATATCAGATGGTAACCCGTGCTTCAAAGAAAGGAGAGTTTATCGTCGATGATAAACTTATCCTAACAACGAGAAATTAAGTTTTCTCGGGCATGAGCTAATATTAAAAACATTCGAAGTTTTTAAGCTCATGCACAATGACTTACAGTTAAATGTCAGACTGTAACTCGAACTTAAAATAAAGGAAAGATTATCTTTTATGATAACTTATCCTCTTAACGAGAAATTCACCTTTCTCGGTCATGAGCTTGTATTAAAACATTCGAAGTTTTAAGCTCAGAAAGGAAAGTGTATCTTTTAAATAAGAGAACTTTTCCTCATAACGGGAAATTAACCTTTCTCGGTCATGAGCTTTCCGTTAAAACAGTCAAAGTTTTCAAGCTCATGAAAACGACTTCTAAGTAAATGTCAGCTTAGGACTCGTTCTTCAGATAAAAGGAAAGGTTATCGCCGATGGTAACTTATCCTTACAACGAGAAGTTTACAACTTCTCGGACTTGAGATTTCCTAAGATATTCCAAATCTTAAGCTCAAGTAATTGGTTTTCAAAACTTGGAACACAATTTTTCAAGAATTTCTCAAAAGATTTTTCTAAATCTTTCAAAATTGTGTGTTCAAAATGTTTTGATAAAAAGAGCATGTCTTCTGGAATCGATAATATTTACGAACCTAGAAATGTCATTCAATTATGACACGGGGTTGTAAATAAAGTTCGAACAGAAGTTTAAAACATTTAAAACATGCTCCATATGGTTTGCTATTATTTCCGATAGTAACCCGCTTTTCACTTTGAAGTCAAGCATTTCACCGGAAAGCTTTGACTTCAGAATCCGAAGTTATCATCTCCACCAACCGTAGCAACTTACAATTGATATCTACATACTCAACGATGCGACTACTCAAACGGTGACTACAGCTCTTTCAATAGAACACGGGTCAACAATTGAGGGGGAGCAATTGTCCAGCATTCAGAATCCTTGATGCCGAGAGTGCCAAGTTCACATATTGGTGTTAAGACAACGATATCAATCATACACATGGAGTCAAGAGATAACTTCAGAAGTTACGAGGAAGACCAACATTCGTGAACAAGAACCATGTGCTTCTTTCATATGATGTTCTTCATCATTCAGGTCCAACCTCGTAAATTGCTAATATTGTGAATTCATTATCATATATGATCTTTGCACGTGATAAATACCTTACACTTGTGTTTAAAAGGTATTTAATTACGTTTCAAGTACACCCTCATTAATTTGAGGGGGAGCTTGTGTAATTCTTGAAGATAATTGGATTTGCATTTTTCTTCCCAAATTTTCTTAAAATGCTATTAAATCAATTGATATTTAAAACATCGATTGGGTTAATATTTTTAATATGGGGGAGAAAATGTGATTTAATATGGGAAATGATTAATCAAAAATGGTTTGACTTAACGTGCTAGCTCATCCCGACATGTGCGAAATGTTTTCGGATATCGTGGCATATGTTAAGGGGGAGCAAAATGGATTTGCACTTCAAAATGGATTTCATGGTGACATACACTTACCCAAAACATCTCTATTCACGATGATGAAGATTGTGGTGACATAAGGATGGTAGGACAGATTAAAGTCCAATGATTCTTCTAGAACCGGAGGAATCTTCCCAAGGACATTCCATAGCTAGAAATAGTAGTCCTTAGGAAAGATGGAGAAAGATTGTGAACGTAGCTGAATGCCGACCAAGTACTTACGTTAGCACTGGAACAATCACAACAAGGTGCTGGTGATGACGTATTGGTAAGCATTGAAGGGGTTGAAGAATGAAAAAGAATTGTAAAGATAAAGGGTGTAAAGAAAGAAGCCCTCCTTACAACATAGGCAGAAACCGGGTCAATACATATGCTATTAAGATCATTGTTTAATGATTCTTAATATTGAAGACAGACATTATGGACCCAGCGATGCAATGCACAACCCATCCCAGCTAACTCAGATATCTCTCAAAAGATATTTGTTTTAATCACACGGAGACAACGCATTATTTATTGATTTATTCACTCCGAATAAATTGGTATTGAAAAGGTGGCACTCCTCTCCAGCCTCCGATCACTAAAAATCCAAAATGCACGATCGAGTCTAGATCCATTTGAGATCATCAAATATCTCATTAGGACACACTTTCATATTTCCTTGCTTCTTCACACACTGTGAAAAGTAAGAAAGATCTTAAGAGTCCTACGCAAAATCTTCATGATCTTGCCTGAACATCCGAGTAATACGAAAGTATTTACAATGAAGATGGAAATCCTTCTTGAGCGAATATCAAAAAGCTCATGGTAGGTGACTTGTGAGATTATTTATGAATCAAACTTGTGATAACTGGAAAGCAACAATGGTTTAATTCTTAAATGAATTTAAACACGTTCCAGGCCTCTACGCAATATCTTAGTGATCTTGCCAGAACATTCAGAGTAATACTATTAAGTATTTACAGTGACGAATGGAAATCCTTCTAGTGTTAACATCAAACAACACTTGGTAGGTAACTTGCAAGATTCTATATGAATCAAGCTAGTGACAACTGGAAAGCAACGATGGTGCGGTTCTTAATTGAACTTCACTTGTTCCAGGAACATGAATTGACGGCTTCAAATCATGCGGATAATATTATCCAAATGATTCACTCTTTACGTTCGCAGTCAGCTTTGGACGGTCGAGTAAAGAGAACAGGCTTTACCCGCGAAATCTTGTCAAGGAGGTTCTTTATTGAAACTACCTGCCACAAGTACGATATTTAATATCGTCCAACGCTCTTCACCGACCGGAGGTAAAATGCTATCGAATTAGAATGAAATGTTCAAGACCATTTCATCCGTGTATATTGTTTGTTGCTAACTGTCTTATGCAGCGTAACAAGAAGGTGGCATTGCGGTGTACAATCCAGAAGAAGTCGTCACCACATGCTTATACTACATATAATTAGTACTTCAACAAATTCAAGAAAGCCTGAAGGTCAAGTCTTCCGCTGTATCAAACTCTGAAGCTTTCAAGAATTTAAAAGTATAAGTATGTGGAACATGAAGTCACGAAGAGGCAAATATCACAAGTGAAGAATGCACAAGGTCAAGGCAAGGAAACGTGCTCAAGACTAAAGTCAAAGATCACATCAAGCATATTCACAAGAACAAGATCGAAGACTCAAGCATAGATGCTAGGTTTAAGATTTTGTAAAAATATGTGACCTCCCTTAGGGGGAGATTGTTGGAAATATGTTTTTCCCAATAAAGTCTCGGTCACATCTTAGTTAGCATAGATCACGAGATATAGACTATTTAGAACTTTGTCTCTTGGAGCGACCTCCCTTAGGGGGAGATTGTTGGAAATACGTTTTACGTATTTATGAAGGATCGGTCGCTCCAACGATAATTATGTAATGGGCTTGTGATCCACTTAGTTAATGTATAGTCCATATAGCCCACATGTAGGGTGGGCTATATATATACCCCTCCTAGCATGTTAGGAGGGGTTGGTCATTTTTCACTTTTCATTATTCATCTTTACTTTCTCTCTCTACTCCATCATCTCCCTTCTCATCTTCTTTATTTCTATCAATTAATCAACCCTATTTATCAACAAAATCCATCATGTAGAATAGGCCAATGATCTCGTAGACCTTCATCCACCGAAACTATATATTGCCTAATCCGAACTTCGAATACCAAAATCTAAAAACAAACCAGTGCCACCGAATTTAGAAATCAACTTATGAAAACAACCCACAAAACGATTCTAGTGATTCAAGAAACTCAAACCAAAGTTGACCAGCCAATGGAAAAGCTACTAAATTGTTCAAATCAAAAACTAATTGCAAACACTAAATTCGATTCGTAGACCCAAATAATTCAATCGTAACTTTTAAACGATACGATACCTTTTTTTTTCCTTTTCTTTTTCTTCATCTTGACGAATCGAACCACGCTCTGATACCACTTGTTGGATAAATCAAACGAACAAAACAAACAAACTAATACGAACAAACGAAGCGGAAGCTTTTATTCAGTACCCAAAGTTACAATTCGAAAGCTACAAAAAAAACTAATGACATTGGCCTCTATTTATAGGAGACCAATGACCTAAAACATACTAAATCCAAACATACTAAAAATAACAAAACTTGTAAGACAAGTCAAACAAATTACCAAACGAACCCTAAAGTTTAACTCACTTTCTAACAATCTCTACGGTGAGTTCAACTTCATACGAAACTTCAAAACAAACGAATCTTGGTCTTTAAATTCAAATATCTGAATATCAAATTCCAAACGCCCCTTGAGAGTTTAAGTCACTTTTCTAAAAAACTTTTAAATAAGAGGCAATCTGCATGAGCTACACCATTTACCCCGTCAATATTGGACCTAACGCATGGCAAATTAACTAGACTTGTCTTGCCTGGTGTAAACCCAATGTGTTCCTCTCCTCACCAACCATACCCCGCACCCCCAGCCACCCCAAACATAATCTACCCTTCCCAATAATTTGGCATGGCAAAGCAATATGGGCGCTAATGGCTTGCAGTATGCTACAGGGCCCGTTTGGTCGAAGTGTCATCCAATGGAGTTCTCCGCCTCACCACCAGCAGTGAGGCCCATTTCCGATCCTAACATGGACACAAAACTGGAACAGTTCCGATTAACAAGGATCAAAAATCATTAGTGAACTTGTTGGGGTTCAATTTGAGAATGCTGGTCAAAATTGGAATTCGGAAAGCACTGGTGATAATCTTGTGCAAAGACCACCTCAAAAAGTTGAGAATGAGAAAACGTTTAATATTTTGATCAAGGGGAGAAGAAACCGGAAATAGACTTTGAGAATGCCTATTAGTTTACTGAACAAACCGTATAATTCTCAGTCTTTTAAAGTCGTTTATAGCAGAGTAATCAGAGGAAGTGAAGGTCCCACGCCTTCCAGCTTTTCTTCTGAAGGAAATGCTGCAGCTACGGCTACGGCTACGTAGGGCCGTGTATTGATGGTTTATGATTATCATAACAATTATAAAAACCCTAAAATGGATCAAAGAACACACAGCGGAAGCAAATTAACAAGATATTTAATTAACACGATTATAATTAATCAAGGCTAGGGTTACATACCTTTATCCTAGCAAGATCTACAAGTTGACGGAATAGTCACCGGTAGAGATAGATCACGAACACCACCAGGATGTAATCTAAAGCAAGATTACACCATGATCTTGTACACACGTGATACGGTGAGTCAATCGTGAGTCTAGCACGAACAAACCGAGCTTCCAAGTCTATGGAAGATCTACCCAACAACCCTAGAGAGGGGCTAGGACTAGATCTAGAATAGCTTATTGAAAATCAAAGAAGAACCCTAATGGGTGTTTGTTTTGGCCGGCGGTTTGGAGCAAAGAAAGAGAGATATGGAGTGAAAAATTATGAGGCTTTAGGTTTGTTTATATACACCTTGGAAAACTTCTCTTCCAAGGTTAAACAAGATAAAGCCACAAAATCTTTTCTCCTTATCTTTGTCTCCCTATTTAGGCCGGATATACACAAGCTCCAAAAGAGGTTTCCGAAACTTTTCTGACTCCTTCTTTTAGCTTCTTTAACCTTCTATAACGGTCGTTTAATACTTAACTTTTAATTACTTAACGATCGTTAGCTACGGTTTGATTTAATAAATATAATAAATATATTTAATAAACAAATTAACCCTTCACGTAATATGTGCAATCCCGTGATCTCGAGTTCGATCCTATCACACGACAATCGATTTTAAAGTCCATAAACTTTCAGCTCCCACTTGGACAAAATTCGAATATCGTGATCACATTGATTAGCGTCTAGTTACACTAACAATGTCACTAGTTCAACTCGAGTAAGGCCTCCTGGACAAGAACCTTTTAATGATTATATCATTATTATTATCCTTTCATTTTAAATACATCGTTAATAAGGATATGGATCTTAGTCATTCCTTCATTAACTATTCTGTTTCTCGTTTACGGATATAGTAAGATTACCAAAACACATTTGGGTGTGGCCTCACAAACATCTTACTATTACCCCGAGGGGCCCAGTTGTATTTATACTTCAAATAATAATTTGAAGGAAACGAATCCCATTTCGACTACAAGCAAAACACATGAACTTTGCAACACTTCTGAAAATAACCCTTATGACTACCAGTTACGTTTAGCGTTAGGTTACCTTACAAAAATGCACTATATTCAATGCAGTTTTCAGGCATCTCAGGTCTAAGGATAACTATTTATGATTTACTTAATGACAAAGATCCATAAAGTAAAATCACATAGTTGGGATAAGTCCAATATTTGATCCATCAAATATCATCCAAAATTGACCAATATACTTTCAAGTATACTCTATCACTATTTTGAATTGTCTTAGTTTAATAATACTCCCATATTATTAATCGACAACGGACATTTAGAAACATCATAATGCTCACGGATTAAAACATGTAAAATAGGATACAAAATCAAATAACAGAAAAATAAACGAAATCCAATATTTATTTCATCAATTCAATAATGTCTTACATCCTTTATCCAAATACTAATCAACAGATTTATTGCATGAATTCGCTAGCTAGTTGCAGCCTAATTGCCTTGGCATGCTTAACTACCTTTGGCCTAGATAAAGCCTTAGTAAAAGGATCAACTACGTTATCATCTGTGTGAACTTTTATTCATTTTATTTCTTGAGCTTCCACTTGTTCTCGAACGTAGTGATATCTACGTTTAAAGTGTCTGGCGCCTTTCATAACTCCAGGGTCATTGGCGAATATTATTGCAGCAGAATTGTCGCAATATATATCAATAGGTTCTTTAATTGAAGGCATCACTCCAAGATCTCCAATAAACTTCCTAATCCAAACAGCTTCCATTGCAGCTTCTGAAGCGGCCATGTACTCAGATTGAGTCGCGTACATAGCAATGGTTTTCGCTTACTGCTCTTCCAGTCAACTTGTAACACCCCATTTTGGAAATGGAATATTACGCATAATCATGGCGTGTCATCAAAGCATACAAGGATAAATGTCTAAGCATTATTCAACCATAAAAGGGAAATACCGGAAACAAACATCGGTAACCCCAAAGTAAAGCTCATCACACACAAACATAAATACTGTAAAAGGAAAGGACGAAACAATGTCCAAAGCAACTGTATCAAAGTAAAGGAAATGCATAAAGTAAAGAAAGACAGTAAAGCTTCCAGTCCATATGCACCTACGTTTGAGATCTACGAGCGTCCCTGAGTACCTGCCGTTTTGGGAACATGAAAAGGAAAACGGCTGAGCAAGATGCTCAGTGCACGGATGTACAATATAGCATGAAATAGGATAAGCATGTAACATATAACAGCGGAAGACTAAGTACTGAGTAAACTGGTTAAGTAACAAGAAAACTGGTTTTATAGTTTGAAAAGCCTTATGTTTATCTTGTGAAAACTGTTTTAACATATATATATACCATAGCCCATATAGGTCATGAAAAGGTCACGTGCATGAATACTTGGAGGGGTGACCTCATCATGCTGATTAGAGGGGATGCCTCTAATCAATATACTGATTTGGGTAGGAGGGATCAACTCCTTGTGAAGGGTGCAAGGCACACACCACATTCACCATGATAAACTGAATAAAACATGTAACTAGGATGCACCCATACGCCCCACCTGATATAATAATATGGCCAAAACTGAAAGGGACGCCACGAGCAATCCCTCCGCCGTGGGGAAGTCATAACATCGGTGCCTCCAATGCTATGGTTATGGTACCTCCATAACTAGGTGAAACTGGTCATGCTTGTATATGGCTATAGATTATGCTGATTAAACATAAGCAGTTCAAAACAATAAAACAAATACTGGGGAAAACAGTTGGCTGCATACGGGGAAATCCTAATAAGGAAAGAATGTCCATACTGAAAGGACGGGAATCCGTACCTCAAGTCCAGTAAATGAACGGAAGAAAGACTCCTACTTCTGGATCACTAACGCTACATGAATACACACGTGTATAAGTATCGATTCACTGATTACGTACTGGGTTTTGTGTCTCATTAAAGCTGATTTGGTATGTTTTAGGTCATGGTTCACTGTTTAAAGCCTTAAACTGTGTTTATCTTGTATTCTGATTTATCTGATTAAGTATTACTGGTGTTTCATGTATTAATATACTTACTGTGTAATAATAAGTAACTTTCCAAAAATAGCAGGTTTCCAAAATTAGAAAGTTTCCAAAAATAGAAAGTTTCCAAAAATAGAAAGTTTCCAAAAAATAGAAAGTTACCAAAAATAGAAAGTTTCCAAAAATAGAAAGTTTCCAAAAATAGAAAGTTTCCAAAAATAGAAAGTTTCCAAAAATAGAATTTACTGCCTAAAATAGATTAGTTTCTAAAAATAGAAAGTTTCCAAAAATAGATCAGCTGCCTTAATTAAATAAGTTTCCATATATAGAAGGTTTCCATAATTAGATTAGCTGCCTGAAATAGATTGATTTCCATATATAGAAGGTTTCCATAATTAGATTAGTTGCCTTATTTAATTAAGTTTCTATAAATAGAAATTTCCATAATTAGAATTAAGCTGATTACATAAGCTAACTTATAAGTCTAAGTGTTATAAGCTTATCTCTTAAGTCATATGATATAGTGTATAGTTTAATTATTATTTCATGTATTTTTAATTAAACTATAGGTTAAGCATTTTAATTAAAGTATAACATGTTTTAATTAAAATGAAATGAAAATACTTAGGTTAAAATGTGTATTATTATTTATAATAATATAACCTAAGTCATGTCTAAATTAATTAATTATAGGCATGTTTTTAATAATTAATTAATTATAACTTATAACATAAAATACTTAGGTTAAATTAATGTCATGATAAACTAATAATTAAAATAACCTAAGTCATGATTTAATTAATATTTCATGTTATTAATTAATTATATCCTAAGTTCATGATTCATAAAAATTACATGTAACATAGATCATGATTTTAACCAACGAACCATGAATCGGGCATGAATTCGACACCGTACCCCGGGCCAAACCCGGGCACACGTGTCTCCTTGCTGCCGTGGGTCCCACATGAGCCAACCAAGACCAATTGTGGTCTTGGTGGTGGCGGCAATAGCAAACCAAACCCCCCCTCGGGTTTGTTTGCTAGGCGGCCAAAAACAAACACCCTTATAAACCATTCTTTGATTTTAATTAATACCAAAACATGTTAGATCAATGATTAATTACCTTGTTTTTATAAGAAAAATAATAACATGCTCATGAAAATAATCAAAGATTAAAAGAATTAAAAAGAATTAAAAAGAAGGGTTAGAAAGGTATACCACTATGTAGCTTGGAAAAAGGATGAACAAACACGGTTTCTACACTTGTTTTTAAGATCAAGATCAAACAAATCACCCCCTTATGGTGGTGTAAGGGTGGCGGCACCAAGAGAGCAAAAAGGAGAGGAGAAAAACTCTTAGGGTTTTTGTGTTTATTTCTTGAAAATGAAAAGTGAAAACATGTTTTACTCTTTACCCCCCTTTACTTGTAAAGTCCATGGGCTAAGCCCATTTCTTGTATATGAGCCGTGGGTATGGGGGCCCCACATGGGGTACCCGTACCTTTCTCGTGTCCCGATGTTTCGTGTTCGTTCGTGGTTAAACGTGCTCGTGTTTAAAGTGTTTCTGTTTAATCTATCGTGTCGTTTATCATAAACTTCACGCTCGTAATTATATTGTAAGTATTTACGTAATTATTTTAGTTAGTATATTAAATGGTGATCATGATTTAATTATGTTCACGTGATATATTATTAACTGTTTATCATGAGTTCGTACGTAATCGATACTTGTCATGTCATACACGTATGCACTTGCTTGATTATTAGCACATGAATGTGATCAATACTAACTGAGGTAAGTTTTAATCTAGGACGTACGATCTTAAGGGCACTATTTATGGTAAAAGCATGCGGGTTTTACAATTCTTCCCCCCTAAAAAGAATAATTCGTCCCCGAATTATAGATAAAGTAAGCTGAAAAGAAGTGACATACCCGAAATTAAAATATGAAGTGAGGGTAAGAAGCCCGGATAGACTCCTCTGTTTCCCAAGTGGCTTCCCGCTCGGTATGGTCCCTCCAAAGAATTTTGACGAATGGAATCGTCTTCCTTCTCATGACTCGTTCTTGCCTGTCGAGTACTCGTTCGGGTTCTTCTATAAAGGTGAGATCTTCACGTATCTGTTCCAGTGGATACTGAACCATGTGAAGGGGATGATAATTGTACCCTCTGAGTAAGGACACATGGAACACGTTATGCACGTGCGAAAGCTGAGGAGGTAACGCCAAACGGTAAGATACTTCGCCGATTCGTTCAACAATATCAAATGGTCCGATGAACCGAGGACTGAGTTTTCCTTTGATCCCGAAGCGTTTAACACCACGTGCCGGCGAAACCTTGAGGAAGACGTGATCTCCCACATTAAAATGTATGTCCCTACGATGCTTATCGGCGTAACTCTTTTGACGTGACCGTGCTTCTTGCAACTTCTGTTTAGCTACCTCAATCTTCTCATTGGTCATTTCTATAATCTCTGGTCCTTCGAGTGTTCGCTCTCCCACTTGATCCCAGCAAGTTGGAGCGCGACACTTTCTGCCATACAACATTTCGAAAGGAGCACATTTGATACTTGCGTGCCAGCTGTTGTTGTATGCAAACTCGACTAAACATATGTAATCGTCCCAATCACCTGTCCATTCCAACGCACACGACCTTAACATATCTTCCAATGTCTGAATTGTTCGCTCTGACTGTCCGTCCGTTTGAGGATGAAAGGCTGTGCTCAGCTTAAGTTGTGTACCCCAAGCTTTTTGCAGACCTTTCCAGAATCGCGACGTGAAACGAGGATCTCTGTCTGAGACGATGCTGGAGGGAGTGCCGTGGAGTCTCATGATCTCCCTTCTGTAAGTATCTGCGAGTTTACTTACCGGATCTTCCTTGCGTATCGGTAAGAAATGAGCTGATTTGGTGAGTCGATCAACGATGACCCAAATAGCATCGTGCTTCTTCTTGGTAGGCGGAAGACCGGTAACAAAATCCATGGTGATTTTGTCCCACTTCCACTCTGGAATATCCAACGGTTGAAGGAGACCGCCAGATCGCTGATGTTCAATCTTAACCTGCTGACAGGTAAGACATTTGGAGACATGCGTGGCTACATCCTGTTTCATACCACTCCACCAAAAGTGCTGTCTGATGTCATGGTACATTTTCGTCGACCCAGGATGTATAGAAAATGGGGAGCTGTGAGCTTCAGCTAACAATGCTTCCCGGAGTTCTGGATTGTCAGGAACACAAAGTCTCGTGCCCTGCCAAATGATACCGTCTGCGTCCATTCGGAATTCTGTCTGCTTCTCCAAATTCTGAATTATCGCCCAAATCTCTCCATCATCCTTCTGCGCTTCCTTGATCCTAGTCAGTAACTCAGGTTCTACTCTAAGATTCGCCCAGTATCCGTGCTGCCCACGTACCATGATTTCGATGTCTAGCCGATCCAAGTCTCTTATGTTTTGTTCCTTGATCTCAATGCCGTTTATCATTCCGGACTTTCTGCTGAGTGCATCTGCTACTACATTAGCTTTCCCGGGGTGATACTGTAGGTTAATATCATAATCCTTCAACAGTTCCAACCATCTCCTTTGTCTCATGTTCAATTCTCGCTGTGTGAAGATATACTTCAAGCTCTTGTGATCCGTGAAAATGTCGCATGATTCTCCGTATAAGTAATGCCTCCATATATTCAACGCGAACACCACTGCAGCAAGTTCCAGGTCATGCGTAGGGTAGTTTTCTTCATAGGGCTTAAGCTGCCGTGAAGCATACGCGATCACTTTCCCATGTTGCATGAGAACACAGCCCAGTCCCTTCCCCGATGCATCGCTATAGATCTGAAATCCACCTGTACCAGATGGGAGAGTAAGAATAGGTGCAGATACTAACTTCTGCTTTAGGTCTTCGAAGCTCTTCTCTCGATCTTCCGTCCAGACGAATTTCTCTCCTTTTCGCATCAGTTTGGTGAGAGGCAATGCCAAGCGGGAAAAGTTCTCCATGAATCTTCGATAATATCCAGCTAAGCCTAAGAAACTGCGGACTTCTGTCGCTGATGTTGGTCTTGGCCATTTAGTGATAGCCTCAACCTTCGCTGGATCCATAGTGATCCCTTCTGCTGATACAATGTGACCTAAGAATGCCACCTTGTTTAACCAGAACTCACACTTGGAGAATTTCGCATACAGCTGCTTCTGACGAAGAATCTGTAGTACAGTACGGAGATGATCTTCGTGTTCCTCCGTGGACTTTGAGAAAATCAAGATATCATCGATGAATACAATGACAAATTTATCAAGGAATTCATGAAAGATTCTGTTCATTAGATCCATGAATACTGCTGGAGCGTTAGTCAGGCCGAATGGCATGACCACAAACTCATAATGGCCATAGCGGGTATGAAAAGCAGTCTTGGCAATATCCTGCTCTTTAACCCTTAGCTGATGGTAGCCTGACCTTAGGTCGATCTTTGAGAAGTGTTTGGCTCCTTGAAGTTGGTCAAACAGATCGTCTAAACGTGGCAGTGGATATCTATTGCGGATGGTAATCTTGTTAAGTTCACGGTAGTCAATGCAAAGTCGCATGCTGCCGTCCTTTTTCTTAACGAACAAGACCGGTGCGCCCCATGGAGATGCGCTCGGTCTAATGAACCCTCGTTCAAGAAGTTCCTGCAGTTGGTCCTTCAGTTCTTTTAGCTCTATGGGAGCCATACGATACGGAGCCTTAGAGATTGGCTCAGCTCCTGGAACAAGGTCGATATTGAACTCCACTTCTCTTGCAGGTGGTATGCCTGGAAGTTCATCTGGGAAGACGTCCTGAAATTCCGAAACTACTGGTTGATCCTGAATCGATGGGGATTCAGCATCCATGTCATGAACCGTAGCTAGATAACCTTCGCAGCCATGTGACAGTAATGCACGTGCTTGCAAGGTAGATATGACTTGTACAGACCGTCCGGGTATGAACCCGTTATGAATGTACTCTGGTGCATTAATGTCGCCGAAGATCACCCGATATGAGTGGCAGTCTATGGTAGCATGGTGCCTGGATAGCCAATCCATGCCGAGAATCATATCGAACTCAATCATGTCTAGAGGAAGTGCATCTACTGCACGAACCTTATCGTCAAACTCTAGAGGAAGACTCTTGTATACATGAGTTATTAATACAGAGTCCCTCAGAGGCGTGGAAATGCTAAGCTTATTTTCTAATGGCAAGGGAAGTGTCCTGATGTTCTTAGCATAAGTAGTGGAAACAACTGAATGAGTGGCACCCGTGTCGAAAAGAACACATGCAGCTTGGCCGTACATATACAAAATTCCAGTAATGGTACCTGTAGATTTGTTTGCCTGGTCCCGCGATGTCGTGTAGACACGCCCAGTGGTAGGAGGCGGTTTAGTATCAGCATGACCCGAAGTACCCTCCATTTCACCCTTACGGCAATCTCTCATACGATGGCCAGGGAGGCCGCACTTGTAGCACGCGTCGGAATCACGACGACATGGGCCAGGGTGTCTGCGATGGCAAGTGCTGCAAAGAGGATGAGTGAATCCTCCAGCAGGAGTCCTTGCTTGCTGAGGGCCTGCTGATGACAGAACGTGTTAAGAATAAGGTATATGCACGAGTATAAGACGTAAGCATCATAAGATGCTTACCAGTGTTAGCTGAACGGTTAGGCTGAGAACCCCTGTGGTTCTGGTCCCTTCCGTTACCGTGGTTCCTGGTAGAGATTTATATAGTGTCAGCATGAGAAACATAACATGAAATCATAAGAAGATGCATAAATAGTAGGACCTGCTGTTGTTGGAGTGTCCCGCATTGTTACGGTAATTATCATTACCGTTGCGCCTTTCCACCACAGAACGGTCGTTAGAGTGACCGTTTCCTTTGGGCTGATTGGGCTGCTGCTGAGTAGCCGGCTGAGACCGGTCCCCAGTTTTCTGCCTGGAAGATACAGTTTAAGAGATGATTAAAGAACATATAATGATAGGATGCGGTCTGTTTAACGCTAGAACACGAAATGTTTTACCTCTTGTCGGGTCTTTCAGCTTCCCCGAACTCATCGCGTTCCTGCAACATCTCAAGCTTTCTTGCTGCGTCGGCCACTTGTGCTACTGTATTGAACGTAGCACATACCAGATTGTTCGCGACCGAGGTGCGAAGTGCCCACCTAAAATGGTGTGCCTGTTCCTCAGGAGTACCAGCCGCTGCTCCTAGAAAACCAGCTAGGCGAAGAAAGCGCTGCATGAATTCGTTGCTATTCTCGCCCTGTCTCTGACGTATCCCGTGGTATTCACGCTTGAGTTTGTCCTGCTCTGCCTTAGGAAAGAACTGTTCCATCACTCTCTCCTTGAATTGGGCCCATGTCAAACCAGCGACCCATTCATCACCTCCTTCTGACTGCGTCAAAGCTAGCCACCAGTTGAGTACATCGCCTTCAAACCTGTAGCATGCCAATCTTGCCTTGAAGGCGGGGTCACATCCCATAGCATTGAAGATTTTCTCAATGTGAGTCAGCCAGCTTTCAGCATCGCTGGGGCTATCAGTCTTTTCGAAAGCTCTAGGACGGAGCTTGTTAAATCTTTCCAACCACACTGCTAGTGTCACTGGGGGAGGAGGAGGAGGAGGTGCCTGATTCTGCGGCTGCTGATTATTGGCAGCTTGGACTTCAGCACGAATGTCATTCCTCAGTTGAGGAAGTAAGGCTTGCATGGCAGCCTGAATTGCAGCATTGAGCTGCTCTTGCTCGCGTGTGAGAACCATCTGACAGTATAACATAAAACATATGATTAACAGTTCAACATAAAATATAAAAAAAATTTATGCCAAAAATTTCACGAGAAAAATTTTATGCAAGAAAATCTTTGTACGAATGCATGATGCAGTTTTATGAAAACTTTTGATGCTCGAGAGTGAACGCCTTCGGTCAGTTCACTCAAAATAAAAGACATATCGAGGGGACGCCTATGGGTCGGTCCCAAATCTAAAAGTTTCGATAAAACACATGCGACTAAATAGGGCCAGTCCTGTACCAACCATTACTTAGTCAAAAACCCTGTAACAATGACATGTATATGTATGCTTAAAAATGATGAATGCATGAAAAAAACTGTCAGTTCTAGGAAGACCGTAGTGACTACCCACTAATCACAGGTCATATTTGAGAGCCTACAGGTCGAAGCCTTGGCTCTGATACCATAATTGTAACACCCCATTTTGGAAATGGAATATTACGCATAATCATGGCGTGTCATCAAAGCATACAAGGATAAATGTCTAAGCATTATTCAACCATAAAAGGGAAATACCGGAAACAAACATCGGTAACCCCAAAGTAAAGCTCATCACACACAAACATAAATACTGTAAAAGGAAAGGACGAAACAATGTCCAAAGCAACTGTATCAAAGTAAAGGAAATGCATAAAGTAAAGAAAGACAGTAAAGCTTCCAGTCCATATGCACCTACGTTTGAGATCTACGAGCGTCCCTGAGTACCTGCCGTTTTGGGAACATGAAAAGGAAAACGGCTGAGCAAGATGCTCAGTGCACGGATGTACAATATAGCATGAAATAGGATAAGCATGTAACATATAACAGCGGAAGACTAAGTACTGAGTAAACTGGTTAAGTAACAAGAAAACTGGTTTTATAGTTTGAAAAGCCTTATGTTTATCTTGTGAAAACTGTTTTAACATATATATATACCATAGCCCATATAGGTCATGAAAAGGTCACGTGCATGAATACTTGGAGGGGTGACCTCATCATGCTGATTAGAGGGGATGCCTCTAATCAATATACTGATTTGGGTAGGAGGGATCAACTCCTTGTGAAGGGTGCAAGGCACACACCACATTCACCATGATAAACTGAATAAAACATGTAACTAGGATGCACCCATACGCCCCACCTGATATAATAATATGGCCAAAACTGAAAGGGACGCCACGAGCAATCACTCCGCCGTGGGGAAGTCATAACATCGGTGCCTCCAATGCTATGGTTATGGTACCTCCATAACTAGGTGAAACTGGTCATGCTTGTATATGGCTATAGATTATGCTGATTAAACATAAGCAGTTCAAAACAATAAAACAAATACTAGGGAAAACAGTTGGCTGCATACGGGGAAATCCTAATAAGGAAAGAATGTCCATACTGAAAGGACGGGAATCCGTACCTCAAGTCCAGTAAATGAACGGAAGAAAGACTCCTACTTCTGGATCACTAACGCTACATGAATACACACGTGTATAAGTATCGATTCACTGATTACGTACTGGGTTTTGTGTCTCATTAAAGCTGATTTGGTATGTTTTAGGTCATGGTTCACTGTTTAAAGCCTTAAACTGTGTTTATCTTGTATTCTGATTTATCTGATTAAGTATTACTGGTGTTTCATGTATTAATATACTTACTGTGTAATAATAAGTAACTTTCCAAAAATAGCAGGTTTCCAAAAATAGAAAGTTTCCAAAAATAGAAAGTTTCCAAAAATAGAAAGTTTCCAAAAAATAGAAAGTTACCAAAAATAGAAAGTTTCCAAAAATAGAAAGTTTCCAAAAATAGAAAGTTTCCAAAAATAGAAAGTTTCCAAAAATAGAATTTACTGCCTAAAATAGATTAGTTTCTAAAAATAGAAAGTTTCCAAAAATAGATCAGCTGCCTTAATTAAATAAGTTTCCATATATAGAAGGTTTCCATAATTAGATTAGCTGCCTGAAATAGATTGATTTCCATATATAGAAGGTTTCCATAATTAGATTAGTTGCCTTATTTAATTAAGTTTCTATAAATAGAAATTTCCATAATTAGAATTAAGCTGATTACATAAGCTAACTTATAAGTCTAAGTGTTATAAGCTTATCTCTTAAGTCATATGATATAGTGTATAGTTTAATTATTATTTCATGTATTTTTAATTAAACTATAGGTTAAGCATTTTAATTAAAGTATAACATGTTTTAATTAAAATGAAATGAAAATACTTAGGTTAAAATGTGTATTATTATTTATAATAATATAACCTAAGTCATGTCTAAATTAATTAATTATAGGCATGTTTTTAATAATTAATTAATTATAACTTATAACATAAAATACTTAGGTTAAATTAATGTCATGATAAACTAATAATTAAAATAACCTAAGTCATGATTTAATTAATATTTCATGTTATTAATTAATTATATCCTAAGTTCATGATTCATAAAAATTACATGTAACATAGATCATGATTTTAACCAACGAACCATGAATCGGGCATGAATTCGACACCGTACCCCGGGCCAAACCCGGGCACACGTGTCTCCTTGCTGCCGTGGGTCCCACATGAGCCAACCAAGACCAATTGTGGTCTTGGTGGTGGCGGCAATAGCAAACCAAACCCCCCCTCGGGTTTGTTTGCAAGGCGGCCAAAAACAAACACCCTTATAAACCATTCTTTGATTTTAATTAATACCAAAACATGTTAGATCAATGATTAATTACCTTGTTTTTATAAGAAAAATAATAACATGCTCATGAAAATAATCAAAGATTAAAAGAATTAAAAAGAATTAAAAAGAAGGGTTAGAAAGGTATACCACTATGTAGCTTGGAAAAAGGATGAACAAACACGGTTTCTACACTTGTTTTTAAGATCAAGATCAAACAAATCACCCCCTTATGGTGGTGTAAGGGTGGCGGCACCAAGAGAGCAAAAAGGAGAGGAGAAAAACTCTTTTAGGGTTTTTGTGTTTATTTCTTGAAAATGAAAAGTGAAAACATGTTTTACTCTTTACCCCCCTTTACTTGTAAAGTCCATGGGCTAAGCCCATTTCTTGTATATGAGCCGTGGGTATGGGGGCCCCACATGGGGTACCCGTACCTTTCTCGTGTCCCGATGTTTCGTGTTCGTTCGTGGTTAAACGTGCTCGTGTTTAAAGTGTTTCTGTTTAATCTATCGTGTCGTTTATCATAAACTTCACGCTCGTAATTATATTGTAAGTATTTACGTAATTATTTTAGTTAGTATATTAAATGGTGATCATGATTTAATTATGTTCACGTGATATATTATTAACTGTTTATCATGAGTTCGTACGTAATCGATACTTGTCATGTCATACACGTATGCACTTGCTTGATTATTAGCACATGAATGTGATCAATACTAACTGAGGTAAGTTTTAATCTAGGACGTACGATCTTAAGGGCACTATTCATGGTAAAAGCATGCGGGTTTTACACAACTGCTCCTCCATTGATGACAAACACGTAACCCGTCTGAGACTTCGTATCGTCTTTATCACATTGCCAGGACGCATCACAGAATCCTGTTACATTCAATTTTGTGTCTGGTTTACCCCCGAATACCAAAAACATATCTTTCGCACTTCTCAAATACTTTAGAATATGCTTAACAGCAGTCCAGTGAGACTTTCCTGGATTCTGTTGGTATCTACTGACCAAGTTCTGAGCAAATGCCACGTCAGGCCTTGTGCATCTTACATCATACATAATAGATCCTACAGCCGATGCATAAGGCACCTTCTTCATGTAAGCCACCTCTTCAGGTGATGATGCATCTTTCTCATGACTTAACTCATGCTTAACCTCCATCGGTAAGAAACCTTTCTTAGAGTTATGCATGTTATATTTCTTCAATATCTTATCAATATAAGCATCTTGGCTAAGACCAACTAACCGTCTACTCCTATCTCGATAGATCTTAATTCCCAGAATATACGCAGCATCTCCAAAATCCTTCATAGAAAACATTTACCAAGATAATCCTTAACTTCCTTAAGTCTTGGAATGTTACTTCCCATGATCAATATGTCATCGACATATAGAATTAGGAACACTACATTACTCCCACTAGCTTTGCGGTATACACATGGCTCATCATGATTTTTAATAAATCCGAACTTTTTGATTTCTTCATCAAATCGCTTATTCCATTGACGTGATGCTTGCTTCAAACCATAAATAGACCTTTGAAGTTTGCACACACGTTTTGGATATTTAGGATCAACATACCCTTCTGGTTGTTGCATATAGATGTCTTCATCTAAGCGACCGTTCAAGAAGGCAGTTTTAACATCCATTTGCCATATCTCATAGTCATAGTATGCTGCTATAGCTATGAGAATCCTAATAGCTCGTAAGTCTGCTACAGGAGATAATGTCTCCTCGTAGTCTACGCCAAATGTTTGAGTAAAACCTTTAGCCACTAAACGTGCTTTATAGGATTGTACATCACCATCCATGTCAGTTTTCTTCTTATAGATCCACCTATTTTTCACTACTTTAGCATTTTTAGGTGTGTCTACAAGAATCTAAACATCATTGATTTCCATGGATTTCATTTCCTCATTCATCGCAACTATCCATTTTGACTTTTCAGGATCAGACATTGCGGATCGATAGTTAGCAGGTACACCAAGATCCCCTACTTCCTCCTCATCATCCTCTATGTATAGACATAGTTTGTCCGGTGCACGTATAGCCCTTTGAGACCTACGTTGAGGAATTAATTCCGGTGGAATACTCAGACTTTCTGGTTCTACATGAATTTCATCGCTAGTATTTTCAGAAGGCAATGTATCTTCTTGAATTTCTTCAAGATCATAATTTCTCCCACTGAATTCTTGATTTACAAGATCATTTTCAAGGAAGTCTCCATACCGAGCCACAACTATTTTGTTCTCAGCCGGATAATAAAAGTAGTAACCCATGGTTTCCTTAGGGTAACCTACAAAGATACATTTTACTGAGCGTTGTTGGAGTTTTCTCCAGATTCACATTTCACATGCGCCTCACAACCCCAGACTTTCAAATAAGACAAATATGGCTTCTTCCCATGCCATAGTTCATATGGTGTCTTATCAACCTTCTTTATGGGAACCATATTTAGAATACGAACAGCAGATTCAAGAGCATAATCCCAAAAGGATAATGGTAAAGTTGTAAGATTAAACATAGATCATACCATATCCAATAATGTACGATTTCTCCTTTTAGATACACCATTTTGTTGTGGATTATACGGAGAAGTAAGTTTCTGAACAATTCCATTCTTACTTAAATAATCTTTAAACTCTTGACTTAAATATTCACCACCAGGATCAGAACGAAGAGCTTTAATCTTCTTTCCTAGTTGTAATCTACTTCGGCTTTAAACGTTTTGAATGTTTCAAATACCTCATGTTTATGTTTAAGTAAATAAATGATAGGTGTGTAAACACCATCCTTTTTACCACTTATTTACAATAATAACCGAGCCAAAACGTGTATTTTATGTCATTTATGTCGGAATTATGCGTGGTTTGTGTTTTTGTTGTGATTTAGGACGAAAAGGTGAAAAGTGGAGAAAACACGGGCATTCACGGGCTTTTATCGAAGAAAAAGACGAAAGACGAAGTCAAGAAGTCAAGAGTGCGAAAAGAACGGAAGTCCAAGACCAATTCTGAAGATTTATCGAAGAAAAAGTCAAAAGACGGAAGTTTACTAAAGCCGAAGAACTCGAGTCTTATTTATGAAGAAAATTCAAGACGAGTTTAAAGAAATCCCAAGACAAAGTCCAAGTATTAAGAAAATTTAAGAATATTAAAGAAGCTTAAGGACTTGATCATGCAATTAAGAAGAAATGAAGGAGGGGAGGAAGCTTCCTAAGCACTCCTTAATCCTCCCCTATAAATAGTCATTAGGATTAATCATTTCATTTTGTTGGTTAGCTTGACAAACTATTTCTTCTAATTTACTTTCCTGCACATTTAATTTCATGTCCATTTAAATACCTTGTCTTGCACCTTAAATACATTTAATTTCAAGTAAGTGTTCTTTTAATTCTTGTCAATCATTATTTTTATTGTTTATCTCTCATTCTACCTTTCTTTAATCTTTGATCTTTATGATTATTGTTCATGTTCATGTTTATGTTTTTGAGTTTTTATTGATTTAAGTGGGTTTTGATTATCTTGATCATTATTGTTAGTTTTGTTGTTTTGGATTCTTTGATTATCATTAGTATATGTTTTGAGTTTAGTTTGATTTAATCTTGTGGTTGATTTTGCCTAGAATTGTTTAGATTCGTGTGATCTTGTTCTCCTTGTTCTTCGCGTGTTTGTTACTGATCTTTTCCCAGGAAACGCAAGCCCATCAAAACATTCCGAGTGAAGGATTTCAAAGGGTGTTCATCCGGAATATTGGATATTCCGGATCAATTGAGTTTATTCGGAATAATTATTATTCCGCATCAAGGTTCTTCATCCGGAATAATCAATTATTCCGGATCAACCAAAAGTTCCGGATCAACCTCTCATTCCGGATCAACAGAATATTCCGAATCAAGGTGCTTTATTCGGAATATTAAAACATTCCGAATCAAGGTGCTTTATTCGGAATAATATTCCGGATCAACAAACATTCCGAATCAAAAGAATATTTCGGATCAAGGGCTTCCATCCGGAATATTTGACAGTCTGGATCAAAAGAATATTCCGGATCAAGGGAATATTCCGGATCAACCTCTCATTCCGAATCAAATTATATTCCGGATCAACAAGTTCTTCTGGAATAATTTATTATTCCGGATCAAGGAGTTTCATTCAGAATATTAAGATATTCCGGATCAAGGGTTCTATTCGGAATATTATTCCGGATCAAGAAATATTCCGGATAAAGGGCAACATTCCGAATCAAAGCTACATTCCGAACACAGAATTTTATTCCGGATAGGTGACATATTCCGAGTAAGCATTTTATTCCGGATCAAGGGCTTTGGTTAATATTCCGAGTGAAGAAAAACATTCCGAACGAAGGTGACATTCCGGATGAATGTTTATTCCGAATAAGGGTATTATTCCGGATGAGCTATTTTTCAGGTTCATTTAATTTCTGTCTTTAATTTTCTGTTTTTGATTTTCAAGCTTTATTCTTCCTGCCTTTTTACTTAGTCGCATTTTAAGTTTATTTGCCTTAGATTTATTTTAGCCTTGCCTTAGTTTAAGTTTTAGTTGCGTTTTAAGTTTGACTTAGATAGATTTAAGTTTGCGTTATTTTTATTTTAGTGCCTTCTAATTTTCGTCTCGTTTTTAAATACTCGCCTTTTACTTTAAATTAGAGTTAGATTTAAATTACCTGCCATTTACTTTAATTGTTTTGCACTTTTATTTTAAAAACACCCAAAATATTTGTTTCACCAAAAACAATAGAGTCGTACTTTGAACCGGAAATCAATTCGTTAAGATACCGATAACACGAACTTTAATTTTTATACGGGCAAAAGCCTAGTTATTAAATGGCGCCGCTGCCGGCTCTTTTCGTAAAGATTAACGGTTTTCTGTGAGAGACGCGTTGCTTTTTGGGATCCGTTCACTTGTGAGCGTTACTTTATTGCTTAAAAATTTCAAAAAACCATAAAAATTAAAAAATTGTAAAAATCCATAAAAATTAAAAAATTCTCAAAAATCCAAAAAGATTTTATTTTTATTGTGTATATATTCTCTTTGTGTTTGGTATTGTTTTCTTTTGCCTTTGTAGGTGTATGCGTACTAGATCTTCTAATTATCAAGAGCCCGAGACTCGAGAAGATTTAAGTATGGCAGGTGTTAACAACAACAATAATCCACCGCACCTCAACAATAACAACAATGTTCTTCCACAGCCCGATCTTCGGACAATGGAGGAACTTTGTCAACCTACCATGTTTGGACGAGGAGGACCGATTGCGCCGATGCAAATCACGGCTCTGGAGTTTTCGTTGAAGCACCACATGATTCAGCAAGTGCAAACAAATCCTTTTAGAGGAATGCCTGATGATGATGCCAACAAACACCTCGACAAGTTCATTACAATCACTCAAAGCATGAAGTTGCCCGGTGCCACAATGGATGTTCTACACCTACAACTCTTTCCACATACTTTATCACATCATGCCGAGAAATGGTTTGATCGTCTCCCGAAGAATTCTATTCATACTTGGGATGACATGACTCAAGTTTTTTGTCGCGCTACTTTCCACCATCCATGGTCACGAGCCTTCGCAATCAAATCAGCGGTTTCATGCAAGAACCCGATGAATCTCTTTTTGATGCTTGGGAAAGATATAATGTCTTGATTGATCGTTGTCCAAACCACAACATGCTTCCCATAACCTTACTTGATACTTTCTACAACGGTTTGACTTTTCAAGATCGTGATACGATTAATGCAGCCGCCGGTGGCACATTTATGAAAAGGAGACCCGAGGAGTGTAGAGAGCTTATTGAAAACATGACTACTCATCATAAAAACTGGGATTCCTCCGCTTCTTCAAGGAACAACCCGAGAGTCAATGTTTCTTCCACTTCAGCAAGCCCCGACATGACCGAATTCACCCGCATGATGACTGAAATGAACAAAAGTATCTTGCTTCTCGCTTCAAACCAACAACAACAAGTTAAAGCGGTAGCACCTTCTTGTGAAACATGCGGCGGTCCTCGCTCATACACCGATTGTCCTTCTACACAAGGAAATCCGGAAAATGTGTATGAAGCTTATGGTAATTATTCACCGGAAAATTACCAAGCTCGACCACAAGGGGATCGAAATTTGCTGAGTTACCGATCAAACAACTACCTTTCACCTGGTTTTTCTCCTCAAAACCAAAACACCGCCAACAACTACAATAGAAGCAACCAAATCCCACTTAGAGCTTCTAATCCTTATCACCCACCCGCTCCACAAGCTCCACCCATTAACCCTGAAGTTGAAGCCATCATGAGAACCCAAGGTGAGCAAATCAAGAATCTGCAGAGCCAAATTATCAATTTGAAAGGGGATATTACCAAGCAAGGAAATGACATTCGATCTGAGCTTCGAGATAATATCCAATCCTCCTTCAGCAATCAAATGAATGATTTGAAGAATATGCTTGCTAGTTTCTTGCCCGCCGCTCAACCTTCTACTTCGAGTTCTCTACCTTCTAACACCGTCACCAATCCGCGAGCAAATGTGAGTGCTATTACTACCCGTAGTGGAGTTACCATCGTAGGACCACCTATCCCACCCCCATCATCTACACCTCCTCCACCACCATTTATCCCTACTCCTCCTACACCTAGTATTAGTGCACCATTACCGTCTCCGCCTCGTCATGACGATGTATCTAGGAAGAACCCTTCAACATCTCAACCTTTACCTACTACACCTGCACCTGCACCTTCACCTTCACCACCCAAACCCAATATCCCTTATCCTTCACGGCTAGGCAAGACCACAATGCTAACCAAGGATGACTCTCAAATGTCAAATTTTATGAAGATGATCTCTCAACTAAATTTCAACATTAGCCTAGTCGAAGCACTTGTCCACATGCCGAAATTTGTGAAAGCATTCAAGGAATTGCTTAACAAGAAGGAGAAGTTGATTGAGCTCGCCAACACACGCTTAAATGAAAACTGTTCTGCAGTTATTCTTAAAGAACTTCCGGAAAAACTTGGAGATCCCGGTCGTTTTGTGTTGCCTTGCATTTTCAACAAAACCGAAGAATTTACTGCCCTTGCTGATCTCGGGGCCAGTATTAATCTTATGCCTTTGAGTGTTTGGAAAACACTATCATTACCCGACCTTACTCCAACAAGGATGACTCTTGAACTTGCAAATCGCACTCTCGCTTACCCCGTTGGTGTTGCCGAAGACGTGTTCATTAAAGTTGGCACATTTACTTTCCCGGTCGACTTTGTCGTTGTTGATTATGAAATGGACCCTCGTATTCCTTTAATACTTGGTCGGCCATTCTTGAGAACCGGACGAGCTCTAGTTGATGTTGACGAAGGTGAGTTAATCTTAAGAGTCGGGGATGATGCACAAGTTTTCAAAATGGGGAAGCTTACAAGCAAATCCTTTGGACGAGAATCTGCGAATATGATTAATGTGCTCGATGATTTTGTCATCTACAACAATCCTCTATTCGAGTCTTGCATTGATAATCCACTTTTTGAAGATGATGTGGATGATTCTCTATCCAATTTGGAACATTTTCCCATATATGATTCTCCACCGATCTTTGATGCTTATGATGATGATTCTAGCTCAGATTCGGATGATTTTGATGATTGTACTCCTGAGTATCCTGACCTGCCCACATATGATGATTTTGATGAGGCCGATACTCTTTCGAGTGATTCTTCACATGATGAAGATCCTCCGTCATCCATGCTTAATCCTACTTTGGATGATTACTCTTTTGAGGAAGACTTCTCTACGTTTCTCAATACGTACTTCCCTCATGAGAGTGATGCTCCTCCTTTGGACTTTGAAGATTATCGTCTTGATCCTACTTTGGATTTGAAGAAAATTCTTTCAAAGGAGAAGCAACCGGTCGACACCAACATCCGCAGAACATATGATTTAACACCTCTTTGTCCACCTTCTGAGGACGAGGTTGTGCATCTTCTTCGCGGATCTTCTTCACACTCTGCTGAGCCTGAGTGCTATTTTCCCCTAAAGGAAAAGGTGTTCGACCCCGGTATCGATATTCTGCAGCCATCTCAGTATCCGTCTGATGAAATAAAAGGAAAAATCTTTGGAAATATTGAAGACATGCTTGCACCACTTCACCCTTGCTTCCACCGTGCTCCATCTTTGCTTAAGGGAACCTTGCCTACTCTTCTTTGGCTTGCCTTGTTCGCCTTAAGCTTGTGCTATTTGATGGAAGAAAACTATGTCTTTGATCCTGGTGGATATGTTTCATGCTTCTTCCTATGCTAATCAAGGTCGAGTCAAGCTCACGACTCGGTTAACAAAAATCAAGCGCTTCTTGGGAGGCAACCCATGCATCTATCTTTTAGCTTTCTTTATCCTAAGTGTAGAGGAGACCCGTTAGTGTTTGCTATTTCTCTCTTCTACTATTCAGGGATTCAAGCGCTCAATGATCCACTCTTGATGATTCTTGACGACCCGTGATTCCGTGTTTCCATTTTCCCGGTTCTATCCTAAACTCTTTTCGATTCACTATTTTATATTTCTCAATATTAAAATAGGAATATCTTTAGTTGTCTTTTCCTTAGCAAGATTTAAACAAAGTGCACAATGTCCTAAGTGTAGGGGAGTTTACTCCCACATGCTTAAAGATTGAGGACAATGTTTATCTTAAGTGTAGGGGGGGACTTCTATCGAAGTTAAGTGGCCTTTTCCTTGTATTTGTCCTCATTTTAACCGAAAAATCAATTTTTCGACATTTTTCATAATTTTTGATCTATTTTGGCCTATTAGTTTTTCTTTTTGTATAGTTATTTTCTTTCTTTGCTAGAATAAATCTTTAATAAAGTGGTTTTAATTTTCAATCGTCGTGAATCTTTTGACTCAATCCGAGTTTACTTATCTAAGTTACTCTAGCTAGTATCCTTAACGTGTTTAAGTCAAGTTTTGCTAGGCTTTTATATAGGGAGCTATAAAACGCGAAAGTCTTAACTCTCACGGGTTAAGAACAAGAACTTTTCGCAAGTTCCTATAATTGATCCTAGAGAGTCGTTTATCAAGGGAACTTTAAAATGCGATATCTAAACTTGAAAAAGTCTAAGAATTTGCAAGATCCTATAGGCGACTCGAAAACCCAAAACTTTGATTTAATAGGCTAAGCATCCACGAGTCTCATTCCTTGAGATTTTAAACTGTGGAGAACGAGAGATGATAGAGCCAATTATAAGTTCGGTATTCGTTCGTGAATTTATGTGAGTTAATTATAAGCCTATTCTCCCATCGCTTGTTAATAAATTTATCTGTAATAAATAAGGTTGAACGATTTGAAAAGTTACTTAGCTTCTAGCCCAAGATCGTTTAAAAGTTGCTCGGTATGGATTAGAGTTCATAGCCAAGGCATAACTTATTGAAGCGGGATGAGAAGATTGGCGAGTCCGAAAAGGCCCTAACAAGGCATGAGGGCTACATTTTGTTGCTAAAGATCCAAAGTGATGTGAAGAATCATTTATCGAAAACCAATATGAAGGATCGAGACACACGACGAAAAGCAAAAACTCCCCAAAAGTCATGGAGAAGTGTATCCGAAAAGACCCTAGCAAGGTATGAGGATAAATATAGCCAAGTCCAAAAAGGAGGTGGATCGTTGTATATCAAAGTCCAAAATAAAGATTGGAGAAAAATGAAGAAGTCGTGGTCCAAGTATGAATCTCTCAAAACTTCAAGTGAAGAAATTCCTATATGAAGAGAAGACCATTATTTCATGAACGTCTCTCAAGATTTGAAGTATGAAGTCGCTGCCAAATATCGGTCCGAGAAAGGTCTCAAATAGCGAAGCGAGTTATGCCAAGATATGAACTTTTTGAGATCCCGAGAAGCAGTTTTAAAAGATTTTGTCCTTTAGCTAACTATTGATTAAATCGTTCACTTTATTTTCGGCCTAAATAACTATCGAAATAAGTCAAAAATGCATCCTCGTGATCATTCAAGACAATAATAAAATATAAGAGATACACCTAGGAATAAGGGAGTCTAAGTGAATAATTGGCCCACATGAGTTCGTGTTAGTTTGCTAACTTATAATAACAATGATCTCGTTTTTAAGCTTGGTTTAAAGAAAGTGAAAACTTGAGGATGATGATTATTCATAACATTTCCAAAACCCAAGGTATGCTTTTTGATTTCTTTACTTTGAATGTTTGTAATTATCTATCTCTTTAATAAAGGCCAATGTGGATTGATTATGATGAAAAGTGTAAACGTGCTTTGTAACTAATGCATTGCATGAGGACATTGCAATGGTCAAGTGTAGGGGATTTGATAGGTGTGTAAACACCCATCCTTTTTACCACTTATTTACAATAATAACTGAGCCAAAACGTGTATTTTATGTCATTTATGTCGGAATTATGCGTGGATTGTGTTTTTGTAGTGATTTAGGACGAAAAGGTGAAAAGTGGAGAAAACACGGGCATTCACGGACTTTTATCGAAGAAAAAGACGAAAGACGAAGTCAAGAAGTCAAGAGTGCGAAAAGAACAGAAATCCAAGACCAATTTTGAAGATTTATCGAAGAAAAAGTCAAAAGACGGAAGTTTACTAAAGCCGAAGAACTCGAGTCTTATTTATGAAGAAAATTCAAGACGAGTTTAAAGAAATCCCAAGACAAAGTCCAAGTATTAAGAAGACTTAAGAAGATTAAAGAAGCTTAAGGACTTGATCATGCAATTAAGAAGAAATGAAGGAGGGGAGGAAGCTTCCTAAGCACTCCTTAATCCTCCCATATAAATAGTCATTAGGATTAATCATTTCATTTTGTTGGATAGCTTGACAAACTATTTCTTCCAATTTACTTTCCTGCACATTTAATTTCATGTCCATTTAAATACCTTGTCTTGCACCTTAAATACATTTAATTTCAAGTAAGTGTTCTTTTAATTCTTGTCAATCTTTATTTTTATTGTTTATCTCTCATTCTACCTTTCTTTAATCTTTGATCTTTATGATTATTGTTCATGTTCATGTTTGTGTTTTTGAGTTTTTATTGATTTAAGTGGGTTTTGATTATCTTGATCATTATTGTCAGTTTTGTTGTTTTGGATTGTTTGATTATCATTAGTATATGTTTTGAGTTTAGTTTGATTTAATCTTGTGGTTGATTTTGTTTAGAATTGTTTAGATTCGTGTGATCTTGTTCTCCTTGTTCTTCGCGTGTTTGTTACTGATCTTTTCCCAGGAAACGCAAGCCCAACAAAACATTCCGAGTGAAGGATTTCAAAGGGTGTTCATCCGGAATATTGGATATTCCGGATCAATTGAGTTTATTCGGAATAATTATTATTCCGCATCAAGGTTCTTCATCCGGAATAATCAATTATTCCGGATCAACCAAAAGTTCCGGATCAACCTCTCATTCCGGATCAACAAAATATTCCAAATCAAGGTGCTTTATTCGGAATATTAAAACATTCCGAATCAAGGTGCTTTATTCGGAATAATATTCCGGATCAGCAAACATTCCGAATCAAAAGAATATTCCGGATCAAGGGCTTCCATCCGGAATATTTGACATTCCGGATCAACAGAATATTCCGGATCAAGGGAATATTCCGGATCAACCTCTCATTCCGAATCAAATTATATTCCGGATCAACAAGTTCTTCCGGAATAATTTATTATTCCGGATCAAGGAGTTTCATTCGGAATATTAAGATATTCCGGATCAAGGGTTCTATTCGGAATATTATTCCGGATCAAGAAATATTCCGGATAAAGGGCAACATTCCGAATCAAAGCTACATTCCGAATAGAGAAGTTTATTCCGGACAGGTGACATATTCCGAGTAAGCATTTTATTCCGGATCAAGGGCTTTGGTTAATATTCCGAGTGAAGAAAAACATTCCGAACGAAGGTGACATTCCGGATGAATGTTTATTCCGAATAAGGGTATTATTCCGGATGAGCTATTTTTCAGGTTCATTTAATTTCTGTCTTTAATTTTCTGTTTTTAATTTTCAAGCTTTATTCTTCCCGCCTTTTTACTTAGTCGCATTTTAAGTTTATTTGCCTTAGATTTATTTTAGCCTTGACTTAGTTTAAGTTTTAGTTGCGTTTTAAGTTTGCCTTAGATAGATTTAAGTTTGCGTTATTTTTATTTTAGTGCCTTCTAATTTTCGTCTCGTTTTTAAATACTCGCCTTTTACTTTAAATAGAGTTAGATTTAAATTACCTGCCCTTTACTTTAATTGTTTTGCACTTTTATTTTAAAAACACCCAAAATATTTGTTTCACCAAAAACAATAGAGTCGTACTTTGAACCGGAAATCAATTCGTTAAGATACCGAGAACACGAACTTTAATTTTTATACGGGCAAAAGCCTAGTTATCAATAAACATAACCATAACGTCTATAATCATCCGTAAACGTCAAGAAGTAGCTAGCACCTTTCCTTGACACATGTCTAAGTGGTCTACACACATCAATGTGTATTAAACCAAGTAGTTCAGTAGCCCTTTCAATATTGCTATTAAAAGGTTTCTTGTTCATCTTCCCAGAGATACAAGATTCACATTTATCAAATGATTCATCATTGATACTTTCCAAAAGCCCATCACGTTGAAGCTTTTGTATGCGAGTCTTCCCAATATGGGCAAGCCTACAATGCCAAAGATAAGAATAGTTCTTGTCTAACTTACTCTTCTTATTCATGCTAAAAACAGAATTATTTTTTCTCTTGGGATTTTTATCATGCATGTTAATTTCAAAAACACCATTCACAGAAATTGCATCAAAATAGAATAAACCATCTTTGAAAACAGAAATTCTATTATTATCAATCGTGTGAGTAAATCCAAGATCCAACATACAAGAAAAGGAAATGACACCCCTAACAATTGTAGGTGCATAGTGACAATTATTTAAAAACAGTACTAAACCCGAAGGTAAACTAATTTAAATATTCCTATAGCTTCTACCGCTGCTTGTGCGCCATTGCCACTTGCAGAAATTGTTCCCCATAGGTAAGCCTCCTTTTCAACTCAAATCCCTGCAAGGTATTACAAATATTAATACCACATCCCGTATCATATACCCAGGAGTTTGATTTGTATGAAAGATTAAATAACTCTATCATAAAAAAGTTACCAGAAGATGGTGCTGTAGCAGCTTGCTCAGACTTCTTCTTATGTTCTGCCATTTCATGGAGATAAAGAGAGCAATTCCTCTTCCAGTGTCCAGTCATCTTGCAGTAGTGACAAGTCTCATCTTTCAGAGATTTCTTAGCAAAGTTCTTCTTTGGTTTTGATGTAGTCGCAACTTGCTTGCTCTTATCAACCTTGCCTTTGCCTTTCTGCTTCTTATTCACTTGCGGTTTTGGTTTCGACACTCTACCCTTTTGTACATAAAGTACTTGAGGAGTAGCAGTGGATGCCTTATCTTTCAAACCCTTTTCAAAGTCAATGAGCATTGCATGCAAATCATTAACTGTCTTCCCCGTGCAATGCATATTATAGTTACGAACGAAATCATTAAAGTCCTTATTAAGGGACCTATTGATCAAGTTAATAGCCATATTATTATCAAAGGGTTGTCCTAGTGATATGAGTTGTTCCATATAACCCCTCATCTCCATATAATGAGCACTTACGGACTTTCCAGGAGCTTGCTTGCAACTATGTAGAGCATCAACCAGATCATAGATCTCTACAGCTTGCGGCGTTTCATATACAGCCTTGAGTTCATCAAGCATTTGCTGAGGAGAAGCTAGCTCATACTTCCTTTGAAGTGATGGAGCCATTCTCCCTAACATTATAGCAGCCACCTCGTGGTGCTTCTTAACGTTAGCAGCGTGTTGAAGACTTTCCGCATCAGTTGCTCCTTCAGCAAGATCCTCCGGAAAAGGAGTTTCCAAGATATTGATGGAACCCGCTGCTCTCAGAACAATTCTTAGTGAGCGGTACCAATCATTGAAATTAGGGACAGTAAGTTCAGGCCGTTCAAAAAAGCTTTGAACGCCGAGCTTATTGTCAGATTGTTTTCGGGTTGAGCCATTTCTACAGAAATAAGTTCAAACATTAGTATTTTCGATAATAAAATTCAAGAAAATAAAATTACCCCGGCAATAAAACCATAGTATTTTCCTTGAAAAACTAGAATCCATATTGACATAGATTTATCACATCAGTTGATCTGCTAGTGACAAATGTATTCAACACAATAACTTGTCGAACAATAATTGACAAACAAATTTTCAATTTCAAGATATGTTAGGGATTTAAACTACCAAAATCATTTGCATTGTAAACATGTTTTATCCCTACTTTATGTCTTAAGTTTCCAGTTCTCACTGAGTAACTCAATTAAGTCGACTAATCTAAAGAACGCAAAGCCTTCATGTGCAATCTTATTCAGTCATGAAGTTTTCTCTCCATTACAACATCGTCCGATATCTTATATGACGACAGTTGTAACTTCAAGTGTTTGTCAATTATAGGGCATAAGACTTAAATTTTAGGGTATAGATTTTGGTGTCAAAATCATGTATGGAGAAGCATGCATACATCTCCATAACATAAGTTTAATAAAACGTTTAGTAAACTTTTTGGTGAGACTAAAAGTTCATCATATATTTGCAAGTTGAGGTATTGGTTAAACCAATCAACCTTAAAGAATTATACCAATAACAACCGTAGGTAATTCCAATTTTGATGCACAGGCGAGCCGGGAATTTGGTCAGCGCTGAAGCATAACACCTCCTTCCTTAACCGGGTACTTGACCAGCGGTGCGTTATACCCACTTTATAGTTTGTCAAAATTGAGTAGGCCGTTAAGTTGCTATTGTAATTCTAATCAACACAAATCATATGTAATTTAGATCTCAAAACAATTCATTAATTTTGATAGGATTTAGTCCTTATTATTTTTCTTAAAAAAAACTACCCTTGTTTACAACATACAATAAAACGCATGAAAACAAGTAGTACAAAAAAAACTAAATTAAATAGCCACATGCATAACAATTTATTCAAAGAACATCAAATCTAGGGTTTTTATAAACATAAAAAGTCTTCCCTAATTTTAAAACTTTGAATAAAATAAAGCAAATAGCAATCAAAATTATATGATCCGTAAGAAACATGCATGTTTATTACGGATCTCCCACATTCTCTTAACAATTAAAAAACTACGGATCGTAACCACACATGACATAACAATTAATTAATGCATACATCTAAAGTTAATTACCATGTAATTTTAGGGTTTAAAATTTTTTTTTTATAAAAATTCGGCAGATCCGAATTAAAAAAAACAAAAAACCTAATTTTTTATAAAACCTAAAAAAACAACATGTAATTATTAACACCAATCAATATTAGTTAAAAAACTTTAGATCTTGATAATTAAAATCATGTTAAAACGGCTCTCGATGCCACTGATGGTTTATGATTATCATAACAATTATAAAAACCCTAAAATGGATCAAAGAACACACAGCGGTAGCAAATTAACAAGATCTTTAATTAACACGATTATAATTAATCAAGGCTAGGGTTACATACCTTTATCCTAGCAAGATCTACAAGTTAACGGAATGGTCACGAACACCACCAGGATGTAATCTAAAGCAAGATTACACCACGATCTTGTACACACGTGATATGGTGAGTCAATCGTGAGTCTAGCACGAACAAACCGAGCTTCCAAGTCTATGGAAGATCTACCCAACAACCCTAGAGAGGGGCTAGGACTAGATCTAGAATATCTTATTGAAAATCAAAGAAGAACCCTAATGGGTGTTTGTTTTGGCCGGCGGTTTGGAGCAAAGAAAGAGAGATATGGAGTGAAAAATTATGAGGCTTTAGGTTTGTTTATATACACCTTGGAAAACTTCTCTTCCAAGGTTAAACAAGATAAAGCCACAAAATCTTTTCTCCTTATCTTTGTCTCCCTATTTATGCCGGATATACACAAGCTCCAAAATAGGTTTCCGGAACTTTTCCGACTCCTTCTTTTAGCTTCTTTAACCTTCTATAACGGTCGTTTAATACTTAACTTTTAATTTCTTAACAATCGTTAGCTACGGTTTGATTTAATAAATATAATAAATATATTTAATAAACAAATTAACCCTTCACGTAATATGTACAATCCTGTGATCTCGAGTTCGATCCTATCACACGACAATCGATTTTAAAGTCCATAAACTTTCATGTATGATTGTAGATTTGTAGTTCCATAGTCTTGCCACGTAGACACTAGTTATGGTGCCTTGGTTCGTGCAGTTTTTTTAGGTACGAAGTTACATGGATCTCCAATCATCATTTCACACTCACGGGTTAGTTCAATATCTGCATGAGATCTTCTTAGGGATAAGAAAATACACGCTATCTTTTCATATGGAAGTTACAATAATTTTCGGTTTAGGGTCCATAATATTTATGAACAGTAAAAGGATTTACATTTTCGGTCAGTGGAATTATATTCTTCTACTTGTAGATAAGTAATATGATTCCGCCTGACAGTCGAATCTGATTCGTTTTCATTTCACTCACAAGTTGGTTTCGATGGCTTACAGGTGCTTTTGCAGAATTTGAGATGTTGAAGATGACAAGAACACATGTTTAAGAAATTTTGGATTCTTGGTTCATATCCTTAGAAGACTAAATCGGGTTACTTTCTTTCGATGATTAAATTGGATTAATTGTATATGATGCCATTTTTGTTGAGACTCATATATGATTTAGACAGAACCCATAAAATTTTCCTGGTGAACCATATGCAAAACTGCTGCTGATACTAATAATAGAAGCAATTTTTTATTTACATTCTTGGATTTTTCTTTTTCATCTAGGCTGATGAAGTGATAGACATTATGCTTATATGTGCGATGCAGTTTCTTAGATCAATACCAAATGCTTGAAGTATCACATTTTGATCAAAAGCAAATCATACGAGAAACTGAAATTGGAGAAAAACACAGCTCTATGTTTCTCTGGAATGATCACTTGCTTTAGCTTAACTAAACCCTTTGCATACACCACTTCTCTAATGAGTTTTAGTGACCCTTCATGATCATCTAATAGTTTGTGAGGATATGGGATGGTATTATCATCGACGGAGTGAACTATTCTCATCTTGTTCACATAGCTTTGGAAATTGATCATCAAACCCTAGCATCAGATTGAAAAAAAAGAATCAGAAATTAGGTTCGGCTGCTTAAAATCTGTGTCCATGTGTTGTGGTTGGTGTTGGTGACGATTTACAAATATATATACATAGAAGGATATTCTTACATGTGGTTGGCCGTAAGAACTAGGAGCCATGTATTCCGAGGCATGGCCATAAAACCTGATTTCATCCAGAGGTCCAACCAAGTTTGAGAAGCACAAGGTTGTACAAGTGATGATCTTGTGTGAAAGCGACCTTGCAGCCTATTGCAAGACCAAAAGATCAGCATAACTTAAATACAACTGATAATCGCTTCACTCTTCACTAATTCGGTCATTGAATGCAACCATGTTTTGGCGGTGACCATTATTTGGGGTCAGCGTAAAGCTTTGTCAGAAAATATCAAACATAGGGAAATTAGTAACCTTGATGCCAAACAATTTAAGAACCAACTTCGCTATTGAGATGTATAGATGGCCTCAAGCGAATGCTTATTTCGATCAGTTGTTGCCTTGTCTTCTCTAACATAATCTAATGGGTCATCCCTTGAACCAAGGGTGAATGGAAGAAGCACATAACCAATCCAATTCCCCCATTTTGCTTCAGTGTTCTCCATCATATCAGCCAATGGCGACTAATGTGCTCTCAAAAAATCAATAAAACATTTATAAGTACTAATGGTTTAGAAAAACACTACATTTTGCAAGGAAGTGATCATTTAAAACGCTCACTTGAATGCCCGAAGATGGTCTTATGTTGATTAAAAGTTGAGCGCAAGCATATCTTCTTCTTCGGGAGGCTGTTTTTCTTTTCATTTGCGCCTTCATCTTTCTTACCCTCACCTTAAAAATATCAAATACTACCTTTGATGTCATTAGCATTGATAGATTCATACCCTTAGTTATCAACCAAACATTTTTAATGGCTATCATATGCATTCCCTCATTCCTATAGAGGGACATCAAACACACCCTAACTAGCAATTATCTGATATACTTTCTTTGACATACGGTAACACACACTACTTTTCCTTGAAAGCACGAAGTAACTGGTCCTTTTTCCTTTTATTACAAACATACGAACAAGGTAGAAAAATATGAACTTCTTGTGCAAAATTAGACACAAGTTTTTAACTTTTAAAATGACTTGTTGTATGTTGGGGCTTATTTGGAGATTGGGTCACTATGCATATATTATTGATGGACTTATGCACACATCTTATAACAGATTTTCATTAATTGTTTAACAAAGTTACGACTTTGAAAAACTTGAACAGGTCATGTCAATCTCTTGAAAAGGAAGAGCTTAGTTTGTGTGGGAGTGAGTTCAAACCCCGTAAATTAGCCGATACATACTATGGTTACCGAAAAGAAAAGATTGAGATTTAGGAGATGCGATTTAATTTGTTCCAAAACATTCTGTTTATCTATAAATGATTTACAAAGGAAAAGAATATGGAAACGAAGTACAAAAAATAAACTCGTTTAGTGAACACTTGGAAACGACCAAGACGAATATGAAAACGGCCTCTCTTTTTCAGTCGCGTAAACATGAGTGTGTTTCTAGGTTTACCCGTTTAACAATGATGTGTTTGACATACAGTTTTTAACCTTTTTCCTTAAAAGGTTTTCCGGTAAATTTATTACTCAAAATAATTTAAGTAGAATACAATAGATGTGGATGAATCACACATGATAGGCAACATACTTTGTTAAAGAAGGTACACCCATAGATCCATAGTAGTGAGAAGAAGTGTCTTTTTGGTGGGTCCAACTATCTTTTTTTCTCTTCCACACAAATATTAAATATTTCTATTACTAAACCACATATATTTTAAAATATATAACATCTATTATTCAAACCCAACTAAAATAAACCAAACAACATATTTTAAAAACTTATACCCATTAATATTACACTTCCCAATCACACCCATACCTATAGTGATTCCGTCGAGCCTACCAAACGCACCCTTAATGTTTTCTCAGACCATATTGAAGATAAAGAGATATTGGTCAACTGGTCAAATAGTCAATGGGTTAAATGTTTCGCAGGCCCAGCTGTTCTGTTAAGTTTTATTGACTTTGGATTTCATTTCTTCTCCCCAAGGCCCAATCATCAAACTTTTTAATTTACATTTTTACTTTTACACATAAATGGTTGAAACATTTAATGTAGTATTGCTATTTATACATTCAAATCTAAATTCCGAACAAAAAAGCTTGTATATTAATTTGATTTTTTTATTATGTTCACTTTGGATTTGTTAAGGTATCTACTAAGATAAACTTTTGTAAAAGTTTATAATACTATCAAATCATTCTACAATATTAAATTATAAACTTTTTCATGTTATAAAACTTTCTCCACTATGCTTAAACGTGTATAAATCTTTATGAAATTCTTATTGTAAGGCATTTCTTATGATATACCATTGTAAAAGTTAAAATAGTATAAATCATCCTACAACATTAATTTATAAACCTTTTCATGTTATAGATCTTTTCCACTATGCTTAAAGTTGTATAAATCTTTATAAAATGTCATTAACTCAAATGCATTAAATTTTAAAAGGGTATAAAATTTTGGATCTTTTCATCCCACATAAACATAAATCTCATTTCTACTATGATTAATAAAATAACCTTTTGATAATTTTATAAGCATTTTCAGCCACAATAGATCTTACCCTCTGACAACCATCAGTGTCATCTGAGATGACAGCGTCAACCAATTTTTTATTGTACGAAAAAGCCAGTTATGTGTTCACTTCATGCAGCGCAATTATGTAATTAATACTTCTTTTTTGTGCTCTTCACATTCGAAAACGCTTAACCTTAATAAAGATAATATAATATGAAGCAAAGATAAATAGGTTTCCGATCAAAATATCACTATTATAAAAAATAAAACAACTAAAGATTATTAAAAAAACAAGGCTCCGAGAAAGAGGCCTAACAAATATATAAAAGAAAATAAAGAAGTAATAACCATACAAGCTAAAAACCAACCAAAACCTACCTAACACGTCCAAACAACCTCAAAACAAACACCCCAAGATCTTCCATCAAACTAGACTTCAGACAGTTAATCCAGGAGCTCCAATCTAACGGAATTGATGAATAACGTGTTGCAATCCAATGTTTCGAAAGACGTTGTATAGATGGGAAGATATCTTCAGACTTGGCACTTGCGATCAAGTCTAAAGGAGCATTGACCTCTTTATTTCTCCATTTCCAAATAGCCCACATAGCACACTGAAAAACTCCATTTCAAACTTTATTGAGCCAAGGGCAACTGAAATTGAGTATATTGAAGTTCATTTCTCTCGATTCTTGACCAATTTAAAGTCCTAAAAATCTCAAGTTTATTATAGTTCTTGGTTGATAGGGTTTTTTGGATATTCTATGTCTATTTCAATCAACAAGCAAAAATGTTGAAAAATATTAAGCTATTTATCCGTAAAATACTTAGCAAATACCAATTAATATTCACAATAGTACAAAATGTAAAAACATAAAAGTAAAGTGCTCAAAATGTAAAGTAAATAAAATTATAAAACTTGAAATGTAAAGTTTAGAAAGTAAAAGGACCAAAAGTGTAAATTCTAACAACTTTTAACTAACTTTAACAAACTTAACAAACATCCTAACTGAAAATGACAAGTAACGGTAAGTATAGGGACTGAATTAATGCAAACCCTAATTAATAGAAAGATTAGCCACAAATTCAAACAGTTACAAACCCTGGGACTAAATTGCAATAAATGGGACAACTTTATCAAAAACGGGCTTCAAAAAAGAATAAGCTCGTATGAGCTTATTACTGGACTAATTAAGCTCAAGTTAGTTTCAAAATGCTTAAATTTGAAAATCAGTTAGGCTTGTATGAGGAAATTGCTTAAAACAAAGTAGAACTCAAATAAGCTCATTCCAATAAGCCAAGAATAAGCTAACTAAAAATTGAGACATCCACATATAGATTTTTTAGCTCAAATTAATCAATCAGCTTATTAAGAGTAGGGAATGTCTTTTCTTTTTGAAAATGGTCAAGTGAATAAGCTGGAAAATGGAATAAGCAAAAACGTAGCTTATTTGACTAAGTTTGACCAAATTAGTGAAAAAGCTGAAAACTTCCAAAATTACTCAAGACTTGTTTTTAAACAGATTTGTGAAAGAAAATGTCAACATTTATGAAGTAGATTTTGTTATATAAGAAATCAGTCAACATTTCTTTACAAAAACTTGCATTTGCCTAGGAACTTATTAAAAAGCTGATTTCTAGCTTAATATTGAAAACTGTAGAATTTCCTTGCACAGACTAAGACTTTGGATGTTAAGCTACAGCTAGGAACTTGTTTCAAGAAAATTAGTTAAGAAATGAAGAAATGACAAGGGAATGAAATGAGCTAGTTTCTGAAAAAAAGTGAACACAGAATTTGACCCAAACTTTTATCAAGCCATTTGCCTTTTTGACTTTTGTTTTGACTACAAAATTGAAAAAAATTGTTACCAAATGCTTACTGAATGTGACTGAACAAAACTTGATAAGAATAACAAACTTGAATTACACAATCTTGGCAGATCCAAACACCATTTATCAAGATTAATATGAACTTTAACAAAGTGAATTTGAGTAAAATATTGAAGCAAGCTAAGACTAATAGCAAAACATGTTCTATGAGTAAAATGAAAAGTTTTTGACACAATTTCAGACTTGTACAATCACTTAACCACAAAATGCACTTAAAAGATTATGACTGATGAAAATAAAGGTGAAAACATGTAAACTTAGTCTAAGGCTACAAAACTACTCACAAGCTATAAAATGCACAAGATTACACTAAAACAAGTTCTATCACATGATCATAGCAGCACAAATTGTTTACTTCTAGAATTGAGCATGCACACGTCACTTTAGTGGAAATTAAAACAGAATCAACAAACTTTTTGCTAAAGGCCTCCTTTGATGGAGTAGATAGGCGCTGAGCCTTCTAGGATCTGCAATAGAACTACACCAGAACCACCATTAACCAATCTACCACCTCAAAACACCATGTCTGATCAAAAATCAACCCAAATCAGCTACAAACTCTGAATTCAACTACTGGAATTGAAAAGCCGCTACAAGTCTTCACAAAGCTTCCAATGATCAAGGTTGATCATTAGAAACCAATAACAGTAACAGAAATAACAGTATGTAGTGAACAGTATGAAGATGGAAGGGAAATTGAGTGAATTTTATTGAATTGAGTAAATTTTGTTACAAAAGGAAGGTAAAGCTGTTATAACTACTAACAAACTCAAGAGGTTGTCAATCTCTTGAGTTGTTAACTACTTTCTAACTGAATTGAAGGAGAAAAGATAAGTGTGTGTGTTTTGCACACTTTCTACGTTCAAAAAATGAGACCTATCCTCTCTATTTATAGACTTGAAATGAAGTTAGGAGAGGAGGAATGACGTGTTGCCACCAATCAAATGCTGCCAGGTGTCATAAATCTGTTAATTACTCATAGCCGTTGAAAGTTGAATTTGGGCTTTTCTGATGTGTTGACTTTCAAGCTAATTAAGTGAGTGGGTTGAAATCCTTGTTTGAAAACGAGTCTTTTTCATGTATAAATCTTTTTGTGAAATGCATTGTAGACGAATCCACGACCTGGGCTCGTTTGAAGAAGAGAGTGACACGTGGAGGATTTTGATTTGTTCTTCGCCCTTCACTCGGATCATTATCCACTTTGGATAAAGTGGATTATTGCATGTTGAGTCCTGATTGGTGGAAAAGAGAGATAGTGGGAGCACTGTTGGAGATTCGTTCATTTAATGTGTTGGTGAGCTGGCAAGTGTGTTGGCGATCCACTACTTAGTTTTCTTGCATTGTGATTGGTCCATAGGCATAAGACACGGATCATGGCCAAATTTGATGCACTTTTGACAAATTCAGTCCCTCATGTTGGCAGATTATCCAAATAAGCTATTTTCTTCATTCCAATGGCAAATTTTGTCCTTTGACTTGCATTCTTGTTCATTTGACTCCCTTGACTTGGTTGACTTGAAGTTTGACCAAGTTTTACTTTGATCTTGACTTTTCCAAAGTTTGCATTTAAGTCCCTCAACTTTTGAATATTGTCAAGATAGGTCCTTCATCTTCAATTGACTTGTCATCTTTGATCCTTCTCTTGTCTTTTCATCATAAATGAGCTTGATTTCTTCTTGTGTGCTTGAAAATGTATCCTTGTTACCTATTTAAGCACAAACACAAAACACACCACATAATTCTACTTTATAGCACAAAAGTTAGGTATTTTCCATGTGTTTTAGGGTGATTTGTTGATTAATTGATATGAGATTTTACTCATATCAAATCCCCTACACTTGAACATTGCCATGACCTCATGCAATGCTATATTTTAAAGCACAATTTTACATTTTTCTCATAATTAACCCACCTTGGCCAATATGGAATGCTATTACACTATTCTACTCTATATGATACATGATTTTTATTTTATACAATGCAATGCAAAGAAAACAATACTATTTATATATTTTGATTTTTCTTGAAATGGATTTGATAGAAAAACTCATAAAGAAATCAATAACTTAAATTAGGGCATTGGTATCATGGACACTTATCACCCTCAAGTTTCACTTTCCCCATACCAAGCTTAAAAATGGGATCATTGTATTCACAAGTAAAAAGTGCATCAACTTATTCATGACAATTAAATGTGGAACCGGTTATTATTTGAGCAAATTGGTTGAAGGCAAATTTGTCATTATTTGAAGCGTGAAATATAAGAAATGTAAAATCCAAAAATAAGAAAGCACGGTTCTAATCCTAAGTAATCCTCTCATCCATTACTTGAAAAACCGCTCACAATTAATATAAGTCCGTCTCAAGAGTAATAAGCCATTCGCCTTATGTGTAAAATCCTCATGTCATGCATTAATAAGTAGCTACACACTCGCTAAGGAAAGAAAAATAAAACTCACGCAATAATTTACATCCGCCATCTTTTGAGACTTTGGATCTTTAGTCCCGCAACCCGTCAAGGTAATAATGGATTGGAGCAACTATTAAATCCCTGCAACCTGTCAAGGTAATATTGGAATCTAATAGTTACTATAATTAACACTTCACTGCCCCTCTTGGGAGTCTTGTATAATTATTATTTTTTCTCTTTTTTTTCTAGCCACTCATTTTTTGTAAGCCGCTCTTATTTTTCTTTATTCCTCACAAAGAAACTTGAAAAGAATAAAAGGAAAAACACCTGCTAAATATTAAGCATGACATAAGTCTAGTACACATAAAACGTTCTAACTTAAAATCTTAAGACGTACTTATACCAACCATGAATGATTAGACAAAAAAGCATAAGAGATTACAAACCAATTAGAACCGTTCTTGATTATTTATAAACATATATACATGCGAAGAAAATAGAGGTAAAGAAGAGAATGGTTTAGCCACAAGTAATTATCATGAAGTTTATCTAGCTCTTTTATACTTGCTTCAACTCTATCATTTCCCATTCTCCATAAATTTAAAATCTCAAATAATGAGAGTAGTGGATGCTTAGCCTAATAGACCAATGAAGGACTACATGGTTAAGGATACTAGCTAGAGAATGCTTAGATAAGCAAACTCTGGTTGAGTCAAAATATCCATGGTGGGCCTAATATGTCAAAGAAGTCTAAATTTGTTAAACCATGTTCTTATTGTATTTTTTCCTTTTTATATATTTTTGATGAAAAATAAAAGAAGAAATATACAATGCAAATGTGTTATGCAAATGAAATATGATTAATGCAAAAAAAATATGAATGCATATTTTTGGTGGCCAAAGTAGATCAAAAATTTGAAAAATGTTTGAAAAATTAATTTCCCATGTTATCATTCAGGTCAATGACAAAGTCTAGGTAAGGTCACTTCGATAGAAGACCCCCTACACTTAAGCTAAACATTGTCCTCAATGTTTAAGAGCATGGAAGTATAAAAATTCCTCTACACTTATGACAATGAATAGACTTTGCTTAACCCAAGCTAAGGAAATATCAACTATAGTGAATTCGTTTTTTAAGCACAATGTCTCTATGAAAAATCATAATAGTAACAAAGTGAATCGGATACATGGGCCTCCTCCATAAGTTCCAAAACACGTGATGAGTGAGCAACCCTACAAACAACATGAAGACATGTAGCAATTCTTAATTTTTGGATCAATATTTATAACCCGAGTGTTATTTATCGTGGTTGTTTTTACAAAAAAATAAATTATTATTTATTATTTATCGGCAGAGTCTATGCCCGTCATCGACCTTAGATATTCTCGTTATGACGTAGAAATAATTTTATTTCCGTCTCTTTTATTTTTCTTCTTTTCGTAATTTGTGATAAAATTTTGAGTGTCATTCGTTTATATGATGCGTTAACGTTTATTAAATAATAAACCCTCATTTATATATCAAAATATAAATGTTCTCAGAATGTCGATTTTTCTAATTTTATGTTGAGCGTTTATTTTCATGCTTTACCTATAACTTTTAAATCGTGTAACGTTTAAAATATCGGATTTTGATAATACCCGTCTTTTACAAGTTGTGACTTAAATTAAAGTTGAAAATATAAATAACAAAAAGAAACGATATCATTGATTGTCCACGTACTTGTCTTAAGTGTCCATTTGCAATTACATTGGTTCTACGTGTCAACAAGCCATAAAGTCGGCAACTCCATTTTAATATTAACTAGAAGTATATGGGAACATTTATAGATAATACTAGTAATTAACTCAACCTACGTTAGATACAACACCAACTTTTAAAAGTGACATTCATGTATTCATGAAGTGTTGGGTAATTTATTTACCAAGTGTTTTTAACACATAAGATACATAAAGTTATGTTCGAATCGGTGCTCTCGCTCGTGACTGTGCGTTGATCATTCAAGATTTGAGTCCTAATTTATGTTTAATTTTTAGATCACAACCTTGATTCAAGCAATTATTGTTCGAGTTGGATTTTTGTTGGTTAAGATGTGACGTTTCGATTTCGTTCGCGGAAGGTTAAAATTTGTGATTTGGTCGTTAGTCTCGGGCAGATTTTAACTTCTTAGTAATCGTGTTCATGTTGGCATATACACTCGTTCATCGCGACTCCGAATTACTCGTATGTTCACATGCAATTTATGTATCACTCTATATCAATTAACAAATTCAATTTGTTACTGCATATGTTATACGAATTTAAAAAAAAATGAGAATGAAGGCCATGTTTAAATTTTACAAATGAGAATGAATAATAGTTCACGTTACTTTCATGCATGTCAATTGCGTATTTACATTTTTGGTCCTTAAAGTATTAAGGTAAATACAAATATGTATTATAGATTTTCAAAGTAAAGCTTTTGGTCCTTGTTCGTTTTATGCTTTTCAAAACTAGTCCTACAAAATATAGTTTAGTTATTTTATTAATAAAGTTTGTTTATAAAAATAATTTCAACTATGCTCGCTGTCATGTGTATTTCTAAGACACACCAATTTATTTAGGTCGTCGTTAGAAGCTCGTGATTTCTCGGAGTATCTTATTTCATTGTTTCAATCCCGTCACTATTATCTGGATCTTTATCTTCGACTGATATCGCTTTGCATAAGGTGAGTTCATAGTCTCGCTTTTACTTATTTAATTGTTTTATTAAACCCGCGAGGGGGATACATGCTACTTTTTACGAATGGACGCAAGTACCTGAACTGTATGAACTGTATGCTTATTTTATCCCTTTTAGTCATGAACCGTTAATTACTTGGACCGACTGTACTGGTCGAGTAAACGCGGATGCTGTGAATAGATCTATTGGGATTGACCTCCCCGTCCGGGTTTAACGGAAAACCGACTGGACGCATTGTATTTGAAACTTGAACGGAATAACGGATGTTAATGTTCGGTTTCATGAGCTAAATGTGATAACTGATGCTATCTGACTTTGGAAACTGAATAATTGAAAGCTTGTGGTCCACTGCTTTTACTTGCAAACCTATGAATTCACTCAACCGTTGTGTTGATGTTTTAGCATGTATTTCTCAGGTACTCAGATTTAAGAGCAGCTGGAGCATGGAGTCACACTAGATATTTTAAAGGCAATAAAATACTAATTACCATTCGATAAGCTTTTTTTTAAACTGTTTATTATTAAATTATTGTTGGGACCTGCTTGTTAACTCTGATTTTAAATTATCGAATGAATTAAACTTTTTAAACGCCTCTTTTTGAGTCGTTTTCTGTAACTTGTGTGTTGTGCTATGAAGTAATACTCCCAATGACCCTTCCGCTGCTAACCGAAATTTGGGAGTGTTACAGATTGGTATCAGAGCACTTGTTATAGAGAACTAGGTCATTTTTAAAACCTGGACTATAACAGCTCTTTCGCTAAAATGATTTTATTGCCTTGAAGATCATCCGTGAGCGCTCATGCTACCCGAAATCTTGTAAAATATGTATATTGGTATACATTATTATTTCTCGTTAGTATGTTTATATGAAGGGATTATTTATACAAATATTGAGCTAAAAGACATTGCAGGTGAAACAATGGTCTTTGTAAAGTTTTTCATAACTTTTATGACAATATTTTCTATAAGCGTGAACTCACCGCCAACTGACGATTCTATTGATTATTCACCTTCATGTCCCGATTCCACTGTTTATTTATCTTTCGGCTCCGAGTTTGAATACTCGTCTTGTGCTTTGGAATCGTATACGTTATCTCGTAAGCCACCGTTGTAAAGTCTTCTGTTTCATTGGAGTACACCTTTGACTTTACACCTCGTGTTTTGCAAAATTGGCACACTTATTTCTTTTGTAACACGGATTAATTGTGTCCCTTGATTTTTCTTGCCACTCCGGATGATTTTGAAGAATCATGCCGCCAAGGAGATTATTTCCTTTACAGATTATTTGATTTGGTCTTGATCTCGTGCTTTGTGCAAACGATGCTTAGGTAGGCTAATTTATAATTATCTTGTTGAAACGAATTCGTCAATCGTTTAAACAAGCATATTATAAATTACTGAACCATTAGTTTCTAAATATTAATTACATGGACCTGACGAACCCATGTAATTAATAATTTGTGAGTGAGTGGGCTTAAGCATGTGGCATTTGCACAAACTGTTTCCTTCCGACTCGTAGTTCGATTGTACGGTTCGTTTGTTGTCTATCGTATTCTAATTCATATCGTTATTATCTTGTACGAATGACTCTTTTAATTTTTATTTTTTTATATTTTTTATACCTTTGTATGGATTATTCCGAGCATGTATCGACTCTTGTGAACTTAAAAGTAAGCTCACCTTTTCTCGAACGTATCCTGAACATGTAAAACAACCGAACTCTGGGACAGAGTTCTTTTATGGTGGGTAGACTGTAGCAATTCTTAATTTTTGGATCAATATTTATAACCCGAGTGTTATTTATCGTGGTTGTTTTTACAAAAAAATAAATTATTATTTATTATTTATCGGCAGAGTCTATGCCCGTCATCGACCTTAGATATTCTCGTTATGACGTAGAAATAATTTTATTTCCGTCTCTTTTATTTTTCTTCTTTTCGTAATTTGTGATAAAATTTTGAGTGTCATTCGTTTATATGATGCGTTAACGTTTATTAAATAATAAACCCTCATTTATATATCAAAATATAAATGTTCTCAGAATGTCGATTTTTCTAATTTTATGTTGAGCGTTTATTTTCATGCTTTACCTATAACTTTTAAATCGTGTAACGTTTAAAATATCGGATTTTGATAATACCCGTCTTTTACAAGTTGTGACTTAAATTAAAGTTGAAAATATAAATAACAAAAAGAAACGATATCATTGATTGTCCACGTACTTGTCTTAAGTGTCCATTTGCAATTACATTGGTTCTACGTGTCAACAAGCCATAAAGTCGGCAACTCCATTTTAATATTAACTAGAAGTATATGGGAACATTTATAGATAATACTAGTAATTAACTCAACCTACGTTAGATACAACACCAACTTTTAAAAGTGACATTCATGTATTCATGAAGTGTTGGGTAATTTATTTACCAAGTGTTTTTAACACATAAGATACATAAAGTTATGTTCGAATCGGTGCTCTCGCTCGTGACTGTGCGTTGATCATTCAAGATTTGAGTCCTAATTTATGTTTAATTTTTAGATCACAACCTTGATTCAAGCAATTATTGTTCGAGTTGGATTTTTGTTGGTTAAGATGTGACGTTTCGATTTCGTTCGCGGAAGGTTAAAATTTGTGATTTGGTCGTTAGTCTCGGGCAGATTTTAACTTCTTAGTAATCGTGTTCATGTTGGCATATACACTCGTTCATCGCGACTCCGAATTACTCGTATGTTCACATGCAATTTATGTATCACTCTATATCAATTAACAAATTCAATTTGTTACTGCATATGTTATACGAATTTAAAAAAAAATGAGAATGAAGGCCATGTTTAAATTTTACAAATGAGAATGAATAATAGTTCACGTTACTTTCATGCATGTCAATTGCGTATTTACATTTTTGGTCCTTAAAGTATTAAGGTAAATACAAATATGTATTATAGATTTTCAAAGTAAAGCTTTTGGTCCTTGTTCGTTTTATGCTTTTCAAAACTAGTCCTACAAAATATAGTTTAGTTATTTTATTAATAAAGTTTGTTTATAAAAATAATTTCAACTATGCTCGCTGTCATGTGTATTTCTAAGACACACCAATTTATTTAGGTCGTCGTTAGAAGCTCGTGATTTCTCGGAGTATCTTATTTCATTGTTTCAATCCCGTCACTATTATCTGGATCTTTATCTTCGACTGATATCGCTTTGCATAAGGTGAGTTCATAGTCTCGCTTTTACTTATTTAATTGTTTTATTAAACCCGCGAGGGGGATACATGCTACTTTTTACGAATGGACGCAAGTACCTGAACTGTATGAACTGTATGCTTATTTTATCCCTTTTAGTCATGAACCGTTAATTACTTGGACCGACTGTACTGGTCGAGTAAACGCGGATGCTGTGAATAGATCTATTGGGATTGACCTCCCCGTCCGGGTTTAACGGAAAACCGACTGGACGCATTGTATTTGAAACTTGAACGGAATAACGGATGTTAATGTTCGGTTTCATGAGCTAAATGTGATAACTGATGCTATCTGACTTTGGAAACTGAATAATTGAAAGCTTGTGGTCCACTGCTTTTACTTGCAAACCTATGAATTCACTCAACCGTTGTGTTGATGTTTTAGCATGTATTTCTCAGGTACTCAGATTTAAGAGCAGCTGGAGCATGGAGTCACACTAGATATTTTAAAGGCAATAAAATACTAATTACCATTCGATAAGCTTTTTTTTAAACTGTTTATTATTAAATTATTGTTGGGACCTGCTTGTTAACTCTGATTTTAAATTATCGAATGAATTAAACTTTTTAAACGCCTCTTTTTGAGTCGTTTTCTGTAACTTGTGTGTTGTGCTATGAAGTAATACTCCCAATGACCCTTCCGCTGCTAACCGAAATTTGGGAGTGTTACAAGACAAAAGGAAGGTCTCCCCTACACTTCTCATCAACTCTCCATCCTTATTTCTAACCTACAACACTCTAAGTCTAAAACCTCTAAACCTAGTTATTCAAGCTTGATTTAAGGAGTCTCTAGCTCGACTCTTCCCACAATTAAAAGTGTCGAAAACCTATCATGGAGAAGAAAAGTTTTTGCCATTTTTAAAAAAGATCTCCATGATGAGGTAAAACAAGTTTTCAATTATCAAAACTCCATAAATATCCCCTGGATCAAATACATAATTACCATCCCACTTATAACACAATTCAACAACTAACTTTCCAAGCAATGGTGAAAAGGTGAGGTGGTGTTGTCCAAAATGGTAGCCCATATGTTCTTCAAAAGGTGATAAGGTGATTCTCTCAAACCTTTCACAAGTTTTCCTTTTGTTTCATCAGGCGGATACTGAGATGGTTTAGGAAGCTCTATACCAGGATCAAAAATCTGTTCCTTGATGGGAAAACAACAAGTGGAGATTGCCTTAGAATATTCTCCTTTGTAGGTCACTTGGTGAGAGAAAGATTGTGGAGTAATGGGTAACAACAAGCTCTTGGAAGGAAACATCATGACTTGTTTTCTGTTATCACTTTGAAAGGTTGAGGTGGACAAGGAAGAAGGTAAAGGATCTTCATGCAATAGAGATTCTAGAAAGAGTATGTCCTGCTCCTCATCAATATAACCAAGAGTGTACTCAAAAGGTATATCAACATCTAAAAACTCCTCACTCTCATCCATAATAGAATCCTCCTAATCACCATAAACATCATAGATTGGTCTATCAAAGATTGGTGATTCCTCAAAATCCAAGGAAATGTGGTCATCACAAGTGGAGAGCTCATCATCACTATAAGCATCATATGTTGGTGTATCACAAAGAAGAGATTCTTCATCACTAAGATCCTCATTGGTGTCTTCATCATGGTGGAAAAGTGGGTTATCATATGAGGTTTCAAAGAGAGGATTGAAATAGATCACAAAATCACCAAAATTAAGCTCTTGAGGTTCATGAAAATCCAAAGATGAGGTAATGGAAGCAATAGTTTCAACATAAGGTAGATCATAATCTCCACTTGAGCAAGCTTCATAAAAATATTCATCACAAACTTCATCAAGGATATCATCTTGAGTTTCCTCATTCACAACATCAATATGCTTCACTGCTTCGGGCTCATTAGATTTCTTTGACAACTTGCCCATGTTAAACACAACTCTTTCATCTCCTACCCTCTTTGTAAGTTCACCCTTCGCCACATCTATTAGAGTCCGACCCGTTCTCAAAAATGGCCTACCAACAATCAAAGGAACTCTCAGATCCATATCATAATCAACCACCACAAAGTCCGCGGGAAGAGGGTGAAGAAATGTAAATCTTGCTTATGTTTTTAGAGAGAGAAAGAGATAGAGAGATGGTGGATTACACACACTTCTAGAGAGAGAAAACCAATGTTTACTATGTGAAAAAGTGAATAACCACACACCCTCTCTATCTAAGGAGAGGGTTTATATACCCAAGCCTTGTAATGGGCTTGGGCTTACACGTTTGGGCCGGCCTACACATGTTGTAGGCTAGTCTTGGACTTGTTTGTTAAATAACGATGTCTAGACTACGAGCTACTACTTAGTATATTGTCGGAGTGACCGAATCTTCCTAAATACGTAAAAACGTATTTCCAACAATCTCCCCCTAAGAGAGGTCACTCCAAACAAGGGCGTTACCCAAGTTACAATAATAAAATGAACCTAGCATACTATGCTTGTCTTGAGCTCGTAGTCTTCTTCTTTCTTTTCTTTTTCTTTTCAGGTGAACATGCTGATGTGATCATTGATATCAATCTTGAGCATTAATCTCTTGCCTTGATCTCGTGCATCCATCACTTGTGATCTTCGCCTCTTCGTGACTCCATGTCCCACATACTTATACCTTCGTAATTCTTGAAAGCTTCAGAGTTCGATACAGCGGAAGACTTAACTTTTAGGCTTTCTTGAATTAGATGAGGTATTAAGTGCATAAAGTATAAGCATGCGGGGACGACTTCTTCTTGGATTCCGCAACGCCACCGTCTTTAAATGCCGCAACATAAGTAGACACGAACGAAATGGCTTTGAACATTTCATTCTAAATCGGTAGCATTTTACCTCCGGTCGGTGAAGACCGTTGGACGATATTAGATATCATACCCGTGACGGATAGTTTCAATTAAGTAACTTCCTGACAGGATTTCGCGGGTAAACCCGTTCTCTTTATTCGACCGTCCAAAGCTGACTGCGAACATAAAGAGTGAATCATTTGGATAATAATATCCGCATGATTTGAAGCCGTCAATTCATGTTCCTGGAACAAGTGAAATTCAATTAAGAACCGCACCATCATTGCTTTCCAGTTGTCACGAGCTTGATTCGTATAGAATCTTGCAAGTTACCTACCAAGTGCTGTTTGAGGTTAACACTAGAAGGATTTCCACTCATCACTGTGAACACTAAGGTATCACTCTGAGTGTTCTGGAAAGATCACTAAGATATTGCGTAGAGGCCTGGAACGTGTTTAAATTCAGTTAAGAATTAAACAGCTGTTGCTTTCCAGTTATCACAAGTTTGATTCATAAAGAATCGCACAAGTCACCTACCATGAGCTTTTTGATATTCGCTCAAGAAGGATTTCCATCTTCATTGTAAATACTTTCGTATTACTCGGATGTTCAGGCAAGATCATGAAGATTTTGCGTAGGACTCTTAAAATCTTTCCTACATTTCATAGTGTATGAAGAAGCAAGGAATTATGAAAGTGTGTCCTAATGAGATATTTGATGATCTCAAATGGCTCTAGACTCGATCGTGTACTTTGGATTTTAGTGATCGGAGGCTGGAGAGGAGTGCCACCTTTTCAATACCAATTTATTCGGAGTGAATAAATCAATAGATAATGCGTTGTCTCCGTGTGATTAAAACAAATACCTTTTGAGAGATATCTGAGTTAGCTGGGATGGGTTGTGCATTGCATCACTGGGTCCATGATGTCTATCTTTAATATCGAGCATCATTAAATTGATCTCAATAGCATATATATTGACCCGGTTTCTGCCTAAGGTTGTAAGGAGGGCTTCTTTCTTTACACCCTTTATCTTTACAATACTTTTTCATTCTTCAACCCCTTCAATGCTTACCAATACGTCATAACTAGCACCTTGTTGTGATTGTTCCAGTGCTAACTTAAGTACTTGGTCGGCATTCAGCTACGTTCACAATCTTTCTCCAACTTTCCTAAGGACTACTATTTCTAGCTATGGAATGTCCTTGGGAAGATTCCTCCGGTTCTAGAAGAATCATAGGACTTAACCTATCCTACCATCCTTATGTCACCACAATCTTCATCTTCGTGAAATAAATGGGTTTTGGGTAAGTATATTTCACCATGAAAATCTATTTTGATGCAAATCCGTTTTTCTCCCCCTTAACACATGCCACGATATTCGAAAACATTTCGCATATATCGGGATGAGCCAGCACATTAAGTCAAACCATTTGTGATAATATCCCGTATTAAATCACATTTTCTCCCCCATATTAAAAATATTAACCCAATCGATGTTTTTAATATCAATTGATTTAATGAAGTTTTAACAAAGGTTTTGGGAAGAAAAATGCAAATCCATTTTATCTTCATGATATCAAACGTATGAGATATGATACCGATTTGTAACATGATCACATATTCACCATATTATAAAAGAATTGACAAGGTTGGACCTGATAGATGAGAACATCAAATGGTTCTTGTCAGCATATGTTGGTCGCCTCGTCACGTCTGAAGTCATCTCTTAACACCACATGTACGATTGGTATTGTTGTCTTGACACCTGTTAGTGAGTTTGGCACGTTCGGCATCGAAGATTCTGAATGCTTGACAATTGCTCCCCCTCAATTGTTGACCCGTGTTCTATTGAAAGAGCTGTAGTCGTCGGTTGAGTAGTCGCATCGTCGAGTATGTAGATACCAATTGTAGATAGCATGGTTGTAGAGATGATAGCTTCATAAAAACAAGACTTCTATTGTTTTAACAAATAAATGCACTGAAACGTACATAGATTTGTGTTAGACCAAGTTATAAAGTAAACTTGATCCCTTACAAGGTTTTAAAGTAAACCTTGCCCGAGAAAATTAATTCCCGTTGTGAGCCAAAGCTTTCATAAGAAATACTTGGCTTTAATGTGAAAACCGGGTTGCAGTCTGAAATAACTACAAGCCATATAGGCATGTTTTATGAAATAATTACAACTTTTGTACGAACTCTATTTATGGCGCCGTGTCAATATTAATCAACATTTCTAAGGCCGTAAATGTTATCGTACCACAAGACATGCCTTTGAAAAATAAAGTAAAATATTTTTGGATATTTATGAATTTTTCAATTTTTATGGTTTTTATATGGTTTTATATTTTTGTATTTTGCTTTTGTGGATAAAAATATAAACAATATATACAGATGATCACCAAGGATACGGAGAATAGTTTTACCACCACTATTCTTTCGCTTCATCTGCCAGTTACTTTAGAGTCTCAGGCGAAAAGGTTCTCATTCCTAGCTTGCCAGCCAAAAATTCAATTCGAGCGCGATCTAAAGCCTTCGTGAAAATATCCGCCAATTGATACTCAGATCGGACAAAGTAAAGCTCGATTACTCCATTTTCCACTTGCTCCTTGATGAAATGGTAGCGAATGCCAATATGCTTCGACCGTGAGAATTGAACATTGTTGCAGCATAAGGCAATTGCACTCTTGTTGTCACAGTACATCGGAGTTTTGTTGAAACCTAGACCATAGTCGGTTAATTGCGATCTCATCCAAAGAATTTGAGCACAACAACCGGACATAGCTATGTATTCTGCTTCCGTACTTGAAATTGCAGCGCTTTTCTTCCTTTTCGATGCCCAACTGATTAGTTGATCTCCTAGTAGTTGCAAAGTTCCACTCGTGCTACGCCTTGTATCTTGACAACCCACGTGATCCGCATCTGCATATGCCATTAGTGCAATAGAAGAGTCCTTTGAATACCAAAGTCCCCGATTAATGGTTCCTTTAAGATATTGAAAGATCCTTTTAACAGTAGCTAAGTGTAACTCAGTAGGCCTAGTTTGATACCGAGCACACATACATATAGCAAATTGAAGATCAGGTCGACTAGCTGTGATATACAGAAGAGTACCAATCATTCCACGATAAAGTGTCGGATCAACAACAACTCCATGTGGATCTGCATCCAACTTAGTTCGTTCCACCATTGGAGTATCCACGGGGTCGCAAGATTCCATCTTATACTTCTTTAGCGATTCAAGGGCATACTTGGATTAATTGATAAAGATGCCTCTGGGACTCTGAGATATCTAAAGACCTAAGAAGAATGATACCTTGCCCATCATTGACATCTTAAACTTGGAAGACATGAGTGTCCCAAACTCGTCGGATAACGTTTGGGTCGAGGTTGTAAATATAATATCATCAACATATATTTGTACTATAATCATATCTTTACCTCGTTTCTGAATGAACAGCGTGGGATCCACCTTGCCTTTAGCGAAGCCTTGCAAAATGAGGAATTGTGACAGTAGATCATACCATGCGCGAGGAGCTTGCTTCAACCCATAGAGAGCCTTCTTAAGCTTGTACACATGATTAGGATATTTAGGATTCATAAAACCATCCGGCTGTTGAACATAGACCTCTTCCTTGATTTCACCATTAAGAAATGCCGTCTTCACATCTATCTGATAGACGATCATATTCATATGGGCTGCATAAGCGAGGAATAGTATAATAGCTTCCAAACGGGTAACAGGTGCAAAGGATTCCATAAAGTAAATGGCCAATAATTGCTTGTATCCACGAGCTACTAGTCGAGCTTTGTTCTTCAATATTCCGCCTAACTCATCGAGTTTCACCTTGTAAACCCATTTCAAAGTGAGTAACTGCACTTGATCCGGGCATGGGACAAGTTCCCAAACTTCAAGACGTATGAATTCGTTAAGTTCTTCTTGCAAAGCTTCTATCCAACAAGATTGAGTAAAAGCTTGTTGCCATGTCTTAGGTTCAACTTCAGTAAGAATAGCATCAAAATGACAAAACATTGCATTTTCTTATAGCTGACTTCTTGTGGATACCAGACGATTAGGGTCACCAATAATAGAATCTATAGGATGATCCTTTGTCCACTTACTGTCATGTTCACGAATCCGTGGATTGGAGTAAACCGTAGAAGGAGCTTCCTCTGAGCTGGACGACCCGGCTTGATTAGGGTCGGGAATTGGTACACCAAAGAATGGAAGTTCACGCATTTGAGCGAATTCTAAATCGTGATCATCATCATCCTCTTCATCATCAATAGGAATGACATGGGTAGTTGGTTCGGGTGTTGGTTGAGAATTACTCGTTGATGGTATATCTTGACCAATTATAGGTGCAGATGTGTCTGATTGTGCTTCGGTTGCAGGAGCGACAACTTCGGTGACCGGAGCTATTACCTCAGGTTCTGGAGCAACAATACTTGGAGGAGTAAAGAATTCATCAAAGAACGGTTGAAACAACGTATCCCATTCAGTCCTAGAAGGTGGTGTAAATGATGATGAAGTAGGGTTGTTTGGGACAAGACCAGAGCTAATGTTACTGGGTCCCATTTCATGAAGTGCGGGTTTAGAGCTGCTTTGCTCAGAAGCCATTGCTGTCAGCTCATCAAAATCAACATTCATAGTTTCAAGGATCTTGCGAGAGTTACGGTTGTAGATTCGGTATGCCTTCTTTGCGGGTGCGTAACCAATGAAACTACCAATATCAGCCTTTGGTTGAAGTTTTCCCAAATTGTCACCATCATTATTTGGATAGCAAAGAGAACCAAATACATGAAGATATGATAAATCTGGTACTTTTCCATGGAGAAGCTCATAAGGTGTTTTACCATGGCGTTTACGAATTAGTGACCGGTTTTGGGTGTACACTGCGGTAGATACTACTTCTGCCCATAAAAACAATGGAGCCTTTGCGTAAATTAACATCGTTCGAGAAGCTTCCATAAGTGTGCGATTTCGCCTTTCAACGACACCGTTTTGTTGTGGAGTGCGAGCAACGGATGTTTCATGAGAAATGCCAACTTCTTCATAAAAATCATGCAAAATTTGATTCACAAATTCGGTTCCATTATCTGTACGAATGCGTCGGACAGTAGTGTTGAGACGCACTTGAATCATCTTGAGAAATCCGATGATGAATTTAGGTGCCTCATTTTTTGCTTTAAGAAATTTCACCCATGTAAACCGAGAGTAATCATCGACAATGACGAGGATGTACTTTTTGCCACTAAGACTTTCAACACGCATTGGCCCACAAAGATCCATATGCAACAGATAAAGTTTCTCTTGGTTGGTGTCTTCAGTCTTGGGTTTCCCCATTGTACACGCGGAACACAAGTGATCCTTGTGAAATGATAGTTTAGGAAGACCACGAACAAGGTTGTTTTTCGTCAAGTGATTAATAGCGTCAAAGTTAAGACGAGATAACCGTCGATGCCATAACCATGACTTAGTCTTTGATGCTTTGGAGAGAAGACATACGGGAGAAGCGGCCATCATGTCTTGTAGAGACAAAGTGTACAAATTATTTCCTCGAGTACCTTTCAATAAATCAACCCCTTCCAAATTACGAATGAAGCAGGTATGCTCTCGAAAAGCAACTTCTAGGTTTGCATCACACAATTGTCCCACAGAAAATAAGTTGTGACCGAGACCTTCCACATAATACACTCTTGAAATTATAACATTCCCAATATGATATTCACCATAACCCATTATCTTTGCAATATGATCATTTCCAAATCGAACCGTACCAAGAAACTTGTTGACGAAATTTCTGAGCTGAGAGCGATCTCCAGTCATATGCTTGGAGCAACCAGAGTCCAAATACCAGAGAACAATTTAGACCACCTGTTTTCAATAACAACAGTAGACAATGCATTGGAAACTATTGGTTCCGGAGTGTTAGCAGATACAGATATAGAATTATCAGAATTGCTAACATTTTTGAGACCCTTAGATTTCCTGCGTTTTCTAATGTGAGTTTTAGCACTAATAGGTTTTACTGTTCCAACTTTCTTAGGTTTTGGATTATTCGCGGGCACTACAGTGGGAGTAGACCTATTTAAAGGGCACTTGGTTCCTACGGTAGTGTCGGTGTTCCTAGTTAAAGGTCACGCTTGTGTTTTGGTAGCCTTGGTACTCCTAGTTAAAGGGCACACTTTCTTCACTTTAGTGGGAGTGATCCTAGTCAAAGGGCACATATTTCCTACTATAGTGAAAGTTCTACCAGTGGGGCGCCACATCCAACCAACTTGGGTCAACACTTTCCCAATCGGTTTCCATTCTAATCCATTTTTCCGGGCATACATCTCATTCACATGGTCAATAAGGCAAGAATCATGACGACTAGAAAACATACATTCTTTGCAATTCCAACATTTCAAATTAGAATTCACAGTAGGCTTAGAACGTTGCACAACCGCAGAGCCTTTAGGTTTAGCTACATGATTCTTTTTATTCAAAACAGAAATAACATTCCTAGGATGGGCTTCTACTTTCTTCTTCACTTGACTACTAGATGGGGGCAAGATCCTATCATTCTTCTTGTTTCTTTTAAGCTTAGATCTTTGAGCCTTAGTAGTGGTGCTTACTCCTGTAGAAGGCAACACGGGAATATTAGAAGCTGGTTTTGATTCCGCCTTATCTTTAGTGACCAAAGTTTGAGATGGTTTAGACCTAGGGCCCTTATTAAATGGTGTGACGGCTATAAGGTTCCTTTTGATTGCACTAGAGGACGATGTTGAGACAGTGGCTGCGTTATCCACAACATTCTTACCTTTTAGAGTACAAAGTGTCCTTTAACTCAGCCAAGACAAGATTCTTATCATAAATTTGTTCCCTCAAATCAGATATTTCCATCGACTTTCGATTCAATTGTTCAATCAATGATTGATTCTGTGCAGTGGTATCAACACATGCGGGCTTTACTGAATCGAAGAGTCGTGTATTTTTCTATTTTAAGTTATCAACTTTGGACAAAATCTTGGAAACTCGATTATCTAGATCAAGTTTAAAATTCTCAGCGGCCTCAAGTACGTTCACACAGTTAAGCTCCTTAGATTTCTCTCTTTCTATCGGCAAAGATTTAGCAACTTTGTCACTTGGCTGACGCTGTTTTGATTGTAAATTCAATCGAAAATTCTTTTCAAAATTTGCATCATCGATATTAACACCTTCGAATGACATTTCAAAGATTTCTTGAATAAATTGTTGCTTGCATTCAAGCAAAATACAATGTGTTTGAATCTCATCAAAACATTTTGAAAGCGATGAATATGAATCTTGAAGCTTTAAAAATTCAGCGTCAGATTCGTGACAAGTACTATCTATCACAGTATCCACAGATTCAACATTATGCACAATAGAATCATTATCAACACTTTTATTCACACAGATAGAAACTATATCATGAGACATCACTTGCTTCAGAAGCAGATCATTTTGGCGTGAAACCCGTTCTATTTCAAGTAAACTGTTTTCATAGGCATCATCCATTTCATTGAAAACACGTCTAACTTCTTCTATTTCCAAAAGCAAATCTTGATCAAGAGTACTAAGACAAGCTTTAACGTTGTCTACAAATGGAACAATTTCGTTTCGGAACGCAGCTCTAGTGTGCTCAAAGTTCCATTCACCTTCCGTTATGGCCGAAGCCGTTGTACGTTCCAAAATGACCTTGTCAAAATCGGCTAAGTGTTGGTGTACCGCATTTAAGTTAACGGACGCCTTACTTACCGGTGGAATTAACTTCGTTAAATCCGTTTTAACAAGTGTATGAGACGTACTAGGAAGGTTTTCATTTGACAAACTTTGGGGCACAAGAACTGTCAATTCAACTAATTCCTTTTGTAAGCGAATGCGTGTCTTTTTCGAAAATTGATCTTTTTTATGTTGATCATAATCAATTGTATGGAATTTTGAAATCATTTTAGAATGAGTTTCATCCGCAAGTGACTGTGTCACCTCAGTACTACGAACAAAAGGTGCTTCTTTTGATTTGCCAATTATGGTCATATCATAAAGACCGGGAATATGTTCCTGAGCTTGTTTTGCATAACCTGGATTAGGTGGTAAATCTTGAAGACGCTTAAGTTCGAGTTCTTTAAATGATTTAGTTAAAAGATGAACCTTTTCTGTGGAAGCGTATTGTTTTAAAAGCTGTTGTTCTTTAAATTTAAGAAGTTTCGTAGCATTAATTTCCGATTCAACCTTTTTAGACTCGAGAGTTTCGAAATCCATTTTAAGTTTCTGAAAATAAATGACAACCGACTCTTTTGCTTTTAATTCATTGGAAAGATTAGCTTTTAATGATTCTATTTCTTTTAAGTGTTCAATCTTTTCAAAACGAAATTGGTCAAATTCAGAACATGTTATTTTCTCTGCTTGAGGGACCATTTCAAAAGTTTTGACCTTTTCTTTATGCAACGCAAGCTCAGCAGTTAGGGTGGAATTGGTATCTACGGATTGTTTGAGGGCCATATGCTTTTTGATCAATAATATGTTTAGGCACCATTACCAAATCATGTTGAGCATAAGATTCCATACCCATCGTAGCATTTGGTTGAGGTTCACTCAAATGTGTAGGATTGGGTACCACATCATTTGAGTTACTAGTCCCCGAATGCTGTTCGAGGTTGTCATTTTCATGCCCAACTTGATGTTGGTTATCATCAATATTATTAGATGTGGTTGGTACCTCACTGATGACATCAGAACCGTAGTGAGAGAGATTAGCAACGAGAGCAGCTTGGGCAGAGTGAATGTCATCACAATCCGAATCATATGCGTCAAGATCATCTGCTTGATAAGCTGCATTAGAAGTGGAAACGACTGCAATGCCTTCAGTATCTGCTGCCCCTGGGCCTGCAAGAAATGCCAACTCCTCTGAATCTAAAATCTTCCCCTTAGACTGATCATCAACCAAATACATCTTCTCACGAAACCATGCATCATCCCTCCTCCTTTTCGGCTGAGTGCATTCCCTAGCCATATGACCTTGTCCTCGGCAATTGTAGCAAGTCACAACCTTCTTAGGACCAATAGGACTCCCATTTCCACTAGCTTGAGAATTCACAGCTTGATTGTTCCCAGTCCTTGTAGGAGGTCCATATGAATTTTGCCTTCCCTGAATAGGTTGCACCGTCACTTGACCATCTTGAACAGTGTCTTGTTGTCGAGGATTTGATGAGGTGCGGAGCTGATTGTTTGTTGGTAGAAATCCTCTAGTTGCTACAAGTTTTGACAAGTAGGCTGTGAGATGGTTTAGAACATCAGCTGGCGTATCATTTGGAGTAAAGACCGGTGCTTGGATTGGTGGAAGTTCATTAGAGTAGAAAGCTTGTGCTGGTTGTGCTTCTATTGGAAAAAATCCTTGCTGAGGAGTATAGACCATTGGATAAGTGTTGGCTTGTGATGGTGATGTCTGATATGGTGGTTGCTGTGGAAAAGATTGTTGATGAACACTTTGTTGAAATGCTTGCTGTGGCATCATTGGTGGTTGATAAGATGGTTGTTGTGGTTGCTGATAGATGTGTGGTGGTGGCTGCTGCAAGTATGATGGTTGTTGATAAGTATATGCCATGTTTTTTTGAGAAGCATACATTGCAAGTGGATCATGAACTTGAGGTGTAGACAACCGAGCCTCGATCACATGGCATTCGTGTTGTTGAAGAAAAGCTTGAAGTTGATCCACATTGGTGTTATGCAAGTCCTTAGCCAATTTAACATCCGTCACGTATTTTTTCCATTCTGGAAGAAGAGTGTTCAAATACTTGGTGTTCAATTGAAAGGTAGGGATTGCCATGCCATAGATATTAAGCTCATTCAACAATAGGGTAAATCTCAGATAGTAATCATTGAGAGTCTCCCCTGGCACATAGGAAAACTTATCAAAAGTATCATAAAGCTTACACTCTCGTTCTTGTTTAGTTAACGAGGTGCCTTGCATTAGAACCCGAATTCTATCCCATAACTCTTTGGCAACTTTATGTTTGCTGACGAGTTTGTAGACATCTGGAGGAAGGGCTTGGAGAATGATGTTAGTAGCATACTTATCACATTTGTCTTGAATCTTCATATCTCCAGTCAACTCACCCGTTGTGCGAGGACGAGTAGTCGTACCTTCCGTCACTGTACCATAATCTAATGGTCCATTGAGCACCGATGCCCAAATGAGATGTCCAATCTCTTTGTTCAACATGTAAAGTTCCATTCGGGAAGTCCAATCCTCGTACATAGACTTCTCCAACATTGGTGGACGATTATCCGTACCCGAGAGGATGGACTTATCCGTAAGAGATGTGTACTCCATTTCAATAAGTTAAGATTTACAAAGTTGATCGAACAATGAAATAAGGTTAAGTGTTTTTGTGTTGAAGTCGAGAAACAATGTTAAAATCCCCTAAAATATGTTCACGATAAACCAAAAATTCCAAGTCAAAATTACACACGATCGAATTTTTTTAAGGAATAATTTTTGGATTGTCAGAATGTCTAGATCGGAATGCCAGATCGGAATGTCACTATCGGAAAGTTCAGATCGGAATGTCACACTATCTGAATGTTCAGATTGGAATGTCACTATCGGAATGTCCAGATCGTAATATAACCATGTCAAAATGTTGTTGGTATCGAAATGCCTAGATCGCAAAGTTCTATCGGAATGTTCAGATCGCAAAGTACTATCGAAATGCTCAGATCGCAAAGTGCTGTCGGAATGATTCAGATCGGAATATAGCTGACAGAATTTAGGCAGAGTAACGACTTAAAACTTCCTTATAACCGTCGGAATCCTAGATCGCAAAGATCGATCAAAATTTCCAGATCGGAATAAGTATCGAAATCCAAGTATCGCAAAGTAGAACCAGTCACTTTCCGATGGTGATGGTTATTGCGATGGAAACCCCTTTTCACGTGTACTTTCTGATGATGATGGTTGCTTGAAATTCGGAATGAAGAAAAACAAGAACTTTTTGAACTTTTGATCGAAGAAAGATTGTGTTTTAACCAAAACCAAGATACCAAAAAACACTATAACACGATTAACTACGCTATACTACTAGAAATCACGATCAAACACAAAAAATTTGATGATTCGGCAAGAAACACTCAACAACCTACGAAATGTTTATAAAAAACATACGCAACACTAAAACAAACCTATATTTCATCCCAAGCTCTTGATACCATTTGAAGAAATGTAAATCTTGCTTATGTTTTTAGAGAGAGAAAGAGATAGAGAGATGGTGGATTACACACACTTCTAGAGAGAGAAAACCAATGTTTACTATGTGAAAAAGTGAATAACCACACACCCTCTCCATCTAAGGAGAGGGTTTATATACCCAAGCCTTGTAATGGGCTTGGGCTTACACGTTTGGGCCGGCCTACACATGTTGTAGGCTAGGCTTGAACGTGTTTGTTAAATAACAATGTCTAGACTACGAGCTACTACTTAGTATATTGTCGGAGTGACCGAATCTTCCTAAATACGTAAAAACGTATTTCTAACAAAGGGTTTTCTTCAGTGGAGGTAAGCGCCATGGGAACATAAGGACCATTTTCTAAAATTTCTAGAAGAAATGGTTCAAGTCCATCGAGATACAAAAGAAATTGACTCTTCCAACTAGCAAAATCTACTTCATCAAAGACTGGTACACTGGTGACATGTGATCTGCCTCTTGAGTCAAGAAGTTGGGGTAGATCATCGTCATTAGGAGGAGGGGTGAGTCTTGGTGAAGATGGTGATGCATTGTAGTTGTTTCCAGAAGGTAAATGTGGTGGGTTAGAAGTTTCTGGCATGGTGGATCTTGATTATAAAACTAAGAACGATGTTTCTTGAAGGTTTTAATATCAAACAGTCTCTGATACCAATTGAAAGTCCCTAATCAATGCTAGAAACACTAAACTTAACTAATCAACACAAGTTATTACTTTTCAAACGTAATCTTGTTATTGTATAATAAAGAATTACAAGTGTTATGGATAACACCGTTTGATGACAATGTGTTGTGCACACTTTGAACAACTATAAACCCTAACTTATGAATACAGTCACAGCTGTTTGATTCAATAAGTTCTAAGCATTAATGTTATGAATATTCTCAAAGTGATAAAGATTAATGCTGGGATACACATCCTATTTATAGTGATACGAGGTTGACCTAAAATAGTACTTGATGGTGACTACACAAGACATCCACTTTTCAGACATCAGTCACATGATGCTCTTCTATTCTTGGTAGTCTGCCATTATGCTTTAAGGAAACAGATCTTGAAACAGTTTTCCTTTTCTTCATTGTCTCGAACACACAAATGGCATGTCCAAAGTGTGCTGAGTGTTAACAGGGTATTGCCACCCCTGTTAACCCTCAACCCCTCAGAGTCCCTGATACATCTTGGCTGTTATCCATCATAACCAATGAGTATGTCTTCAAGTAATCTTTGACTTCCTTGACAATGTCTCTGACATGGACTCCTCTGAGGTTGCTCATAGAGACTTGGATCTCTGTGAGTCTTGTGATACTTGCCTGTCTCCTAGGCACAGGCAAGTGACTATCTAACAGCTTACTTTGTGTTTAAATCTATGATAAGGGAATCTAACAAACTTAGATTCCCAACAATCTCCCCATATTTAAACATAAATATAGCTAGATCTATCTAAGTTAAGGTAAGTGAGTTAACAGTTTCTTCTAACTCATAACAGATCTAAACAAACATACCTCATGATTTTATTCATACTTAAAGAAAAATTACAAGTACATTACAAAAGTGAAATAAAATGTGAATGTAAAATTGAGCTGTGAATTTCTTCAATAGTCATCATTTTTGATCTTTTCTTCAGCTTCAGCTATGTCTGATCTAGTATCCAATTCTGCCTGCAAAGCTTTTGCAAAAACTTTGGAATACTATGTGTTAATCTTGAGTCCTTTCTTGAGACAAAGCAGCTGAATTGTTGATGCTAAGCCAAGCTCATCTTCTCTTTGAAATGCATACTGGCAAGCTCTGTTCATGAATGCCATTCCTCTTTCAGGCTCTGTGTAGGTCTGACCATCAACAGGGCCAATGATACCATTTGGTAGAATCAAATCCCTATGCATTCCATCCACTTGAACATCATTTGTGACAAAAGTTTCCTTAACAAGTTGAGAAACTCTTCTTCTTTTCTTGCCAGACTTTGGGGGTTCTTGTTCAAAAAGCTGTGGTGGGGGATCTTTTTTGAGTTTGGCAACCGTTTCTTTGATCCAGGTAAACTTAGCCTTAAGAGTTTTAAGCAGAAGAAAATTAGCCTGACCAGTTCTTTTGGCAGCTAAGGCTTCAAGTTCAAACCATTCAGATAACCCAAGTTTCTTTAGCCTGAAGTCTTCAAATACATTCATGTTTCCCTATTGGTTGTGTAACACCCCCAAATTTATACAACTCGGTACAGCGGAAGACTAGTTGGTGTTACGGGATAGCACATTACTCACATCATAGACAACGCATAAAAATCGCGTCGTTTAATAATAAATCATTTCCATTCATAAGCAACAAAGTTACATCGGTCCCAAGTCATTACATTTCATACAAAGTTTTACAAAGTGTTTGAATGGAAAATATTGTTTAAGTGCGGGCCATGAATTCTTGTCGTCTTCCCGAGAATTACCTTCAAGTACCTGAGATAAAACATGTTAAAAGAAAAGGGTCAGCGATAACGCCGAGTGAATTCATAGAGTTTAATAAATCCCATCAATATAACTTTGGTATAAAATTTGTACCAAAATCAATACGTATAAATCATTGTAATAGGCCGTAAAATAGCCAAAATCATTTTATACAAATCCTTATCGAAAATCATAATATAGGCATTTGCCTTAAAAATTATTATACGAGCCAATGTCGTAAAAACATCATACAATACGTCTTATGACGTTGTATAAAATCAAATAAAAACCGTTATATGAATATGGTTATGAAAACCAAAATACAATCATAATATCAATAGTATGACCCTGTATTGCTAGTCAGGCAATACATCGTAATTCGGAGCGTCTATTATTATTTTGTTAATTCGGATTATTATAAGCCGCATGACATTGTTACCTTACTAAACCAACAACGGGTAGCTAACCCGATACCAATTTTGCCCATCTAAAGTAGCGTGTCGTCACAAAGGTCACGCTATTGAAATCTTCTCATACATTAATTCGCTTACCAATCAATGTGGCACGACGGGGATCAACCGTCAAGGCGCGAACTGGGGTGATCGTCCCCAAATAGTACTATTAAATGCATAAGCGTCTACCAACTCCCGGTAGTTCACAATTCATGCTAATGGGACTTTTAGTGACATAACCTAACTTTAATAATCCATTTAATTTCATCTATCGGGTCCATTAATCATTTATCGGGTCATACAATCGGGTCATTCAATCATTCGGGTCCAAAATCAATAAACAAACAATCGGGACAAATGGTGTCCAAACTTTTATAAAAACTAACATGTTATCTCCCTCGCAGGTTTATAAAGCATTTATAAAACATTTAAAAGAGTGCGAGGCTATGAACTCACGTTGATGTGGGAAGGCGGGTGATCGGCAATTCGGACGTACGGTACGTGCTTCAATCACGGAAACCTAGACAAATAATACTCGGTCTTAGACGTTTGTCCAATGAATTTATAAAAATAACAAGTTTGTATACATATGATGATTATATATATATGATGATCAAGTGGGTTTACATATTCTCGTTTACTTATTTTTATGTTATGTGTCGGTAACGTTTATACTAGGTCACTAGTTTTACCTATTTATGTATTTTAAGTCCAATAAACTTATTATAAGTTATTTAACTTATTTTAATCCATTTTTTACTTATATTATCAGTACATACACTTTCAAGTTGGGCCCAAATGGGTTAAGCCCAATAAGTTCTTTTTAGGAGTGTTTAACTTATTTAGTCCAATTATTAGCCCGATGTGTTTATTTAGCTCGTTAATGTCCGTATGCCCTATAGTTCGGGTTTTATCGGTTTTTACTTGTTATACATGTCTATATATCAGTATATAAGTTTTATAAAGTTTTCATTAGACGGGTCCAACCATCTAAGTTTTATTTAACAAAAACGTTAATTTTACGGCAATAGCCGAAAAAGTCGTAAAAATCATATTTATAGTTTTTATTACTTATAAACATTATTTCACCACCATTTATATAATTTATCCATTTGATTAACCTTATATATATATTTATATAAATAAGTTTTATAAGTTAGTGGGTTTTTATTTTACATTTATATATTAAAATGTGAGTGCTTATATAATAGTATTATTCTTTAATTTCCAAAAATCTGATTTTTAACTTCATCTTCACCAAAACTGCCATATCTTGAGTTCTACATGGAGATAGAAGCAAAAATTTTTATTACATAAACTACATGATATGTGCTACATTTAACTCTTCTATAGCTACTGTTGAATCATCCTTTAAGTATTTTCTAAAAATCGTCCAAAACAGTAACTTCAGATTTATACCCTAAACTTGTTTTGATCATATCTCACTCATTATTTTGATTCCATTGCATGGCCAACTCTCACATGTGTACAAGACCCATAGCTTACTGTAAATCCATTTTACATCATCATTTTATCAGTTCACCACTTGGTCCTTTACTGTTTTATACAGCCATGTAAATTAATCAAGATTTTAACCTTGTTTCTTATAGTTTTTCACCTTTTTATCCATGATTATCAACAACAAATCCCCACATAACATTTTTATCATCATATAATCATCATAAATATATACAATAGGAAATAAAATACAAGTTTACATAATCAAAATAATAAGAAGTTGAGGAGGACAATCTTTATACCACCAACTTGATGTAGGTTATGAGTTTGGCATGGTTTTTGATGGAGAAACTTGTGCTTAGCCAACACCATCTTCAAGAACTCCAATCTTCATCAACTCCTTGTGGAAAATCAGCCTCATGACACCATGAAAACTCCTCCATGGATGTTATAAGTTGCACCAATCTTCATCTTTTTGAATGGGGATTAACATATGTTAATTGTAACATATGTTTATGGTTAAATTTTGATCAATGATGGTGTTTAGGGGCTGAATTGGGACGGCAATCTAGAGAGAGAGAGGAGAGTTGAGTGGTTTTTGCATGGTGAAATGAATAAGTGGTTTGTGTGTGAATGGTTTTGTGTTTGAAGTGGCTTACAAATGAAGCTACTTGAGACAAGTGTTGGTTACTTGCTAAGTAAATGACACCTTATGGTGTTGGTAAGTTTTTGGCCGCCCCATGTAAGCTAGTGGGGTGGGACAATGTATTTTGTCCCATCTCACTAGTTTACGGGTATTCCTCGATTCCAGTTTCCTCGATTTGCGTGCCCTCGGGTCGTTTTACGAAAAACGTTTTTATAAATTATGAATCAACGTCACAAAACGAATCCAATAAAAATTGTTTCATCAAAAACGGAGTTCGAAAACGTAAATACGTAATCCTAAGGTTTCCGGTTTAGTCGTAAAGGACGTTAAAATAAAATCGTAAGTCCTAATCTCTTCTCGTAAATTTGTGAGTTTATGAACCAACACAAATTTAAAACTCCAAAATAATATTCATGGACAAATTTATTTTTTAAAATGTCGGACTGTCACCAAAGACGGTGTACGTAAACGTAAGCACGTAACGTTGAATCCTCCGGTTTAAACGTAGTCGATGCTACTTCAAGACGTAAATCCAAATTTCTTCCCAAAAATATGTGAGTTCATATTGTAAATTGTTTTTAAATAATATTGAGAATAAAATATCAACTGTAAATTGACGGATTGTCACAGCATTTACCCCTAAACAGGATCTTTGTCCTCAAAGATCATCTTACCTTACTACTCGCTTCTTATAGAGTTAAAGCCATGTGGGTATTTCCTCCACACTCGGTCTTTTCTCACAAGTGTAATCCATTATAATACGCGAGTTTCATCAAACATAACTACGGGAATAAGATCAGGCTTAATGTTGACTTACTTTCTCTATCCATGATGTTCACGGGTTTTTGATGAATGCAACTTTTCGCCGATCTAAGCTTTACTAAGAATAATCAGAATTTCACTTGATAGATATTCCATCAAGTGCGATTTACGAAACATAATTCACGCGGTTCTTGAAGTCCTAGGGTAGATCCAGCTTATATGCCTTTCAATCCCAACTTTTACATCATTCCAATGGTCCCATACAACGGGGACTTATATCCCATGATTTGTCAGATCATGAATTCATCTTTCCAAGGTTAAAAATTGTGGCATAACTTCGCTACCCATTTGGCACTTCAGATCTACATTTCACATTCACATAACCTCTTGCCCACTACCGGCATTCAATAATCAAATCCTAATTTCAACAATCATTTCAGATCTCGCGGGTCGGGTATTTTATAAGGATAGGTTCGCCATCATAGGAAACCTTAAACCTAAAAGACATGTCCAACTCACAGTGGGTGTATGTCGGATGTCTTCATTTCAACTCTTGCTTACAGATGCTCTAATATTTAGATCCTAACAAGATTCGATCTCAATCCTAATACGATGATAATCAATGATAATCTTTCCAAAGGAAAACGATTATACGGTCTATTACCAAAGGTCAATCATTCAAACATAAAACAGCACTTATATTACTTTGTATCGTTACTTTACCTCGTCCCTTCGATTTGGGGTGGTACATAGTACTCTCATCAAGGTTCGTTCTCAATGATTTCTGAGCAAATCTCTAGAAATTCGATGCGAAGCGAGGATCTTGATATAGATGATTGATACAGGCATGCTATTTTTTTTTTTTTTTTTACATAACTCTTTTGCATTTATCATTAACGAGAATGATATTAGCAGATTTGGTCAGTCTGTCGACGATGACCCAAATCGAATCAAATTCAGATGATGACCTTTGCAATAGCTAAACGTTTACTAATGTATGAGGCGATGTCTGCCTTCATAATTGCCATTAGTACCACTTCTTCAGACAAAGATACTTTTAGTCATAAATGACATAAATAGAATACTTATACTTACAAATTCCAACATAACTATATCTCACAATCTTCCACATTTATACAACCGCAAGTGGCCTTTAAAACATTTAACGCCATCAGCTTCTTAATTCTAATGGTTCACATTAGACGCGAACTCCTTTTATTATCTATATTATCCTTTTTACAAACAATGTTTGTTTTTATATCGTTCGGCAATTTATTTTGCACCTTCATTATTAAGAAATATATCCTAATTGGTTCTTTATCCTTTTTATATAATATGTCAGTATCTATATTCACTTCTCATGATGTTATAATTATCATGTCCACAATTCACTCAGATATTCTTTCTATATTATGCGTCAGTATTTACGTTCAACTTTCTTCATATTTTCTAAGTTTCAGTTTCGTCTCATCTATCATTTTTATCCGTTTTACTCAATCCGTTGTCTAAAGCGTCGATAATTATTATAATTAATTAAATAATTATTAGTTAATTTTTATGAAGCGTAAACGTAAAAGTTTTAAATTTCTTAGTTCGACCAATTATATAAAATGTTCAAAAATAAATTTGAATTTAATTAACAAGATTTTTGTTGATTTATCGAAAATAATTAATAAGATTCGTAAATGTTTGAATAATCTTTGTTTATACTTTAGTCAAACTTTTCTTATTTAAAATGCAAAAATTGTCGTTTCAAATTTCAAGTCATAATTTATATAGTTTCCTCAATTCTTCTTAAGTTGTCTAGAAGTATACACAAACATTTACCCCTAAACAGAAGTTTAGTTAAATGGTTTGTGTATAAGGGAATAATCCCTTTAAAATCCTTTGTTAAAACATTTGTTAAAACATATTTCCATTTCTTTTTGGTAGAATCCAAAGTCTTAAAAGGGCTCTTAATTTTTGAAGAGTCAATTTATATTCCATTATCCTTTTAATCACATAGTTAAATCATGTAAAGAATTAAGTCTTAAGTCTTATGCTAAATATTTAAGGTACATGTTTTCATTGTCCGGCCAATTCAGGGCAATCTATAAATAATTATTAACTCATTCTTATTCTTATAAACAAATATATAGTTCTTTAATGATCACGAGCATGAATTTATTAAATTACAGCCTTCACACGTGATTCACCAAATTTATGAATACTACATGTGCATCGGTCAATCCAAACGACATCACGTCAAACTCATAATGTTCATTACAAGTACTGGATGTAGTGATTGGAATACATAATCTTCTTCGCGGACGCGAAGTTGATGATAACCATGCCGTGAATCAAATCTTTAAATCATACACTTAGAACCTTGTAAATGATCGAACAAATCTTCCATTTCGAGTTATGGATATCGTTTTAGATTGTCAATTTACTCAGTCACAGTAATCTATAAATATAAGGAATGATAACACCATAGCTCTTCAGGATGACAGGCTAGGTAGAATAAAATCTTTCTCCGACAACTTTCTCAGTTGTTCGGTAATTCCTTAAATTCAGATGGTGCTGACGTACAGTGCACAAGACACAGGTGCAGCACCGGGAATATAATCAATACCAATTCCAACTTGCCTTAATGGCGGAAGTCTAGGTAATTCATCAACAAATACTTTCTAGAGTTTCAGATAAGATAAACATCTTTTAATAAATTCATATTATGTTCTTTCTAGATTATAATATCTATAACTAGTTCACAACCATTCATGGTATAATTTCAAGTCTAAATGCAGGATATGGTCATCCACCAAGAATTATTTAGATCACTTTTGATAATCAACATCTTATCTTTTTAGGGGAATTCTGCTCGAGTTCCCATCATTTAAGACAATATCGTCATGTCATCATCAATCAATCCATTCTACCGGCATTATCAACTTTTCAGTTCCATTGCCGTCGATAAGATGTGAACTTCTCAAAAGACTAATAATAACTCATAATCCTTCACAAATTCAAGGATATATGGAGACACAACTACCATCTAAATAGTAAGGTCAACGCATAATCTACGCGAGAGAATTTCAAATCAGATTCAGACGAAAACATTTAACGAATATGAATATATCCCATGTTTACATGATTCGAGTACGCATTCGAAAGCTCCTCGGATCGTTACCCAGGTCATTCAAATGAAATCAAATCATAAGAAATGATAGGAACGTCAATACATCCAGTCGGGTATCAACACTCGATAATCAGATATTTTTCCTAAGAATCTCACTACGGGAGAATTGGACAAGAAAGAATTGTCAATTGTCAAATAAGACAATTTCCATAGATGAGTAAATTCGACTCAGAAGAATAGATGCTACAGGTACATTGTAGGTGTCCCTATCAATATGTCCCTATTTTTCACTTCTTGCAGATCTCATAAAATTTAATCTTTCACATCTTCACAGAAAATGTAGTGTTTATTCATTAGTTTTATGGTGACTACTAGTCAGTCTTGCATGGTCCATTCCAAATTGTATGTAGGCGCGCAACTATATACAATTTCAAGATTAACGATGCAATACTCAGTTCGTCAAAATTTTATCATCATGTTTATGATAAAAACATTTTTATGCTTAATTCTTTAAATAAGAATCAAAAATAAATTTACAAGATTTTCCTTGTTATGAAAACAATTAAGTTTTCCAAAGCATCTCATAAACAACTTCATTTTGATATCAATCACTTATAAATCTCACTTTAAATAATCCATATAGTGATGAATATTCAATTTTTCTCAATGGATACGGTTTTATCTTATAAAAACAATGAGTGATCTGCAAAAGAGTGATGAAGAGTTGTTCACCAAGATCTTAACTACAATATGATAGGGAATGAGCTTTAGCCAAATGATCATGAGGTTCATAACAGGTGTGATGACTTGGAGGGGGATAGGTGAAGAAATGGTGTTGTCAGCGGATGTTGAGCCCTGTTTAGCAGATTCAAGGTTAAGTACCTTTTCCTTCTCCCCCTCACGTTCATCCTGTCTCCTCAGACGTTTGGATGAACGTGTTTGAAAGTGTCTTGCAATCTGTACAACAGAGGCAGCCATAGCACGTTGCCTTGTCCTTGAAGCTCTGGCAATCTTCAGCAGAAGGTTGCAGTTTCCATTTGTATTGCCCTGAACACGATTAACGATGAAGTTTGTATGACGATATTGCATGTTTCGAACAACTTCAAACTCTCTGTGCATTGTTAACTCATGGTCATGAAATAAAGCAGGGACCTCTGTGTCAATGACATCCTTGATTCTTGTGGATAAATGACTAAGTCCTTGTGCTACACCTCTTCTTGCACCATTCTTGATGGGTTCAGTGACGGCTTCAACGACTGCCTTTTTGATGATCCTTGGAAATGTGACTGTGAAGTTATGCATTTCAGACTTGATAACATCCAACTTTCTTGATAGGCGTTCAATATCAGATTGATGATGAACAGGCTGAAGATTATGGATGTTCAGGCTTTTTTGAGCATAATCATCCCCCTTGGCAAGAGATCAAAGTTGGTTTGGGCAGGATGATCAAACATGAGAAATTCAGCAGTGGGATCATAAGCAGGGCGGTGGAAGACTGTTGTTGTGGAGGTAGCAGAGGTGGGAGTGACAACAGCTTCCTTAAGAGGAGGAGTATTATTATCAGCTTGAGTGGACACAGCTATTTCCTTGGGAGGAGAGATAGATTGTTGATCATCTTCTTCTTCTTCATCCTCCTCCTCAAACATCCCCACAGGGATTTCATCCTCAGGCATTGATTCAGGATCAGAGACATCATCAACTAGTGACAGCACTTCCTCTTCAATATCAAGCAGGGGCCCGTCGTCATTTGTTTGATCCTGAATGATAGTATCAGCCTCTTTGTCTTGTTGTTCCTGGGATTCAGTAGTTGGCTGTACAATTTCAGCTTGCAAGTTGTTATAATTAGTAATAGGGAAATAAGTAAGGGGAATGGTCGCCATTTCGCTGTCCTAGAGAGGCTGAGGGTGATTACTCAGCCACTCCAAAGGATAAATCCTTGGGATTCTTTTAAGAGTGAAAAATATAAGGTTAATGATCGCCATTCGCTGCCCCTAGGAAAGCTGAGTGTGATTATTCAGCCCCCCCAAAGGTTAAAACCTTTGGGACTCTTTTGATTGTGAAACATATGTTGTTAAGGATCGCCATTCGCTGCCCCTAGGAAGGCTGAGGGTGATTATTCAGCCCCCCAAAAGGTTAAGAAACCTTTGGGAATCTTTTAATAGTGAAACATATGTGGGTGAAGGTCGCCTGTTACGCTGTCCCTAGGAAAGCTGAGGGTGATGATTCAACTCCCCCTGAAAAGGATAAATCCTTTGGGATTCTTTTAAGGTGAAAACGTTATGGGTTAAGATCGTCTTATTACGCTGTCCCTAGAAGAGCTGAGGATGATTAGTCAGCTCCCCTAAAAGTAAAACTTTTGGGATTCTTTTTCTGAGGGAACCAAGAGGCTGTGTGAGGTACAGCTGATCAAGGTTGAGACATATGTGTATTCAGGTTGTTGTTAGCCTGAATACTGTCTAGAGGGTGCAGGGTCATCAGGGTGCTTTATAAACACAAATGAATCATTCCCTGGTGCATAGACAGGGTGTACAGAAGTCTTAAAGAGTTCTAAGTGCATAGATAGACTTCTATGGGTCGAGGATTACCCTAACTTCACCACTCTCACCTACAGACATTTGAGAGTGGCTGCTTGTGGACCTCTAAAAATTTACACTGATTACCTGTGTGATATCAGCAGGATTTGGCTGGTTCCCTGTTGTCTCGGCTGACATCGAGACGCTAGACCCTTGTTGTTGGTCAGCTGAAGTCTCTGATTCCACATGAGTATCTGGAACAGAGGAGGCGTCTAGGTTCACAGTCTTCTTTCCCTTGGCCTTAGCAACAGATTTGGTGTGGGAAGAAGATGGGTTTTTCTTCTTCTTAGGCTGTTGGCCAGATGAAGCCTTGGACGTCGTGGTGTGCTGCCCAGAGGTCAAAGACTTAGACTTGCCAAACACACCACAGGTAATCACCTTCTCAGAAGAAGGGAGCAAGGACTTCTCAGCTGAGGGTAGTTTGTTAGCAACGTTCAACATGTGGGAGGTGACATGGACATCCTCAGCTCCACTTTCTTTGTAGATAGCACCTGTGATGCGATAGGGTTTCAGAGAAGTGAGAGCAGAGTTATGATAGTTGTCTCCCAACAGACTTTCAAAGATCAGCGATAGAAAGCGAACGTAACAAATGTTCTTTTCCCTGACTTGGTTCCTTCCTTTCAGCTGTTCAACTAGGTTGGAGAAGAGAATGCTTCCTACATCAACATCAGCTCCCCAGATCAACCCATAAGCTATAGATTGGTGGTTGAAGGACATCTGATCTTGGGATCCCTGCATTCCTCCCAGGGATTTGACTATGTGGGTGAAGAGGACACGCCACATAGGTGTAAAGTACTTGATCTTCATAGGAGACTTCGAGAGGACTTCAGCGGGTGTAAGAGCAGGGTTTACATCATGGAAGGGTTTAAGTGTGGCCAGGGCATCCTTAACAGCCTTTTTGTCAACAACCTTTAGGCATTCATCACCATGTTTTAATCCAACCACACTAGAGAAATCTTTGAGTGAGAAGGCAAATGGGTGTTCGTTGCAAGAGAGGCTAAAGGTTATTGTGTCATCAACTACTTCAACAGAGTACCAGAATTCCCTAAGGTATTCTGGGTAGAAGGTTTTTGGGGATTTTGTGAATGCTTCACTTACATCACAATTTAGCATGAAGTTAACCAGATCTGAGTAGGAGTCATTTGGAGCCTTGATCCATCCAATGGAATTGTTTGATGCAAGGATGCTTCGTTGAGCTCAAAGTTAACGTTTGCTGCCTTGGGAACGGGAAAATCCATGGATTCAAGGTCGAAGAAGAATGAAAATGGAGGATGGGTTTAGAGAGAGAAAGCTTAGAGAAAGAATTAGATTTGTGAAATGAGAATAGTGGTAGGTGAGGAGAGACGAGAGACAATATATATATTCAAATATGAAAACAGTTATTCACCCGCATTTAATGCAAAGTGGGAAAATGACTGCTCATGTGGGTCCCTTGACCTTTCAAAACTTATTTGTCTCCTCGTTATTCGAAAAATAAATGATTAAATATTGAGAATTTTTTTTGCATTTACTTGGAAAGTAACTACCTAGTTTCATGTGAAAAACATTTAATATAGAATCAGTCATTTAATGAACACATTTATTATCAAGCCACAAGCTTTGAGATATCGAGCATCCCTAGCTCAGCAACTAGCCTGTTGAACGAAGGTTCAGCCAAAGGCTTTGTGAAAATATCAGCTAGTTGCAGCTTTGTGGGAACAAAGTGCAGCTCAATATCTCCCTTCATTATGTGATCCCTGATAAAATGATACCTGATATCAATGTGTTTGGTACGAGAGTGAAGAACAGGGTTGTTGGATATGGCAATGGCACTGGTGCTGTCACAAAAGATTGGCACTTTGTCATATAAAATTTCATAGTCAGCCAATTGGCTTTTCATCCAGACCACCTGAGCACAACAGCTGGCTGTAGCGACATATTCTACTTCAGCTGAAGACATAGCCACAAAGTTTTTCTTCTTAGCACTCCATCCAAACATTTTTCCTCCTAGGATTTGACAGCTGCCTGAGGTGCTTTTCCTGTCAATACAGCATCCATCATAGTCTGAATCTGAATAGGCCTTGAGATCAAAGCTTGATTCCTTGGGATACCATAGACCTAGGGAGGGTGTTCCTTTGAGATACCTGAAAATTTTCTTAACATCCACTAGATGGGATTCTTTTGGGTTAGCTTGGTACCTTGCACAGAGATATGTGGAGAATTGGATATCAGGACGACTAGCTGTCAGATACATGAGTGACCCAATCATGCCTCTATATAAAGTCTCATTAACAGAGACCCCTGACTCATCAGGACCCAAGTTGTTGGGTGGAAGCATGGGGCATTTCACTGATGCACAATCAGCTAAGTCATATTTTTTAAGTAAATCTTTAACATACTTTTCTTGAAAAATTGAAATTCCCTTAGGACATTGTTTAATTTGAAAACCCAAAAAGTAAGTTAATTCACCCATCATACTCATCTCATATTTCTTGGTCATTAATTTAGCAAATCGTTTACTAAGATTAACATTTGTTGACCTAAAAATGATATCATCCACATAAATCTGCACAATGATGAAATCACTCTTATCCTTGAAGGCAAAGAGTGTTTTATCAATAGAACCCCTGACAAATTTGTTTTCAGTTAAGAAATTAGAAAGAGTTTCATACCATGCTCTTGGAGCTTGTTTCAGCCCATACATGGCTTTGTGTAGTCTGTACACATGATTGGGAAACTCGCTATTCTCAAATCCTTCAGGTTGTTCAACATACACTTCCTCAGCCAAATCTCCATTGAGGAATGCACTCTTAACATCCATCTGATACACAGTGAAGTTCATATAAGCAACATAAGTCAGGAAGATTCTGATGGCTTCAAGTCATGCAACAGGAGCAAATGTTTCATCATAATCAATTCCTTCAGTCTGAGTATACCCCTGTGCCACCAGCCTGGCCTTGTTTCTAATGATGTTTCCAATTTCATCCATCTTATTTCTATAGATCCATCTAGTGCCTATGATATTCTTTCTAGGTGGAGCTGGCACTAGTATCCATACTTTGTTCCTTTTGAACTGATTGATTTCTTCCTGCATAGCAGCTACCCACCCATCTTCTACAAGAGCCTCAGCTACTCTCTTAGGTTCAATTTGAGAGAGAAATTCAGCAAAGAGACATTCATTGGCTGAGGCAAATTTTGAGTCATGAATTCGCTGTCTAGTGGTAACCTCTGCATTAGGTTCCCCAATAATGTTGACAAGAAGAATGTGTTGATCTCTTGACCACTTATTTTGAGGAGCTGGGGACTCAAGGACAGGAACACTTGTGGGGACAGCTGGTACTATTTGAGTTTCATCCTGCTGACTAGGAGGGCTTTCTTCAAAGACTACTTCAGTGTCAGAGTCTACTTCAGCCATATCAAGAGGTACAAGTTCATTATCAACATGAGATTCTTCAGGGATTTGAAGAATTGGTGATTCATCAATATCAGCAGAGGAAGAAGGACTACAAGAGGTCTGTGGTTCTTCTTCATCAAGCTCCCGAGAGGTAGGGACTTCTATGTTGTGAGTAGACAGCGGGTCAAAAGCAGGAAAATAAGGAGTGAGAGTGTTGGAGTGATGATGGTGATGACTGGCAGGTCTAGGTTCGGAGAATTCATCACTTAGGAAAGACACATTTTCATTAAAATCAATTTCATCACCCTCTGTTCCAGTTCTCTGTATCACATCATCATCTTCATTGAATATGACATGAAAGGTTTCTTCTACTTCTTGTCTTCTGATGTTGAATACTCTAAAGGCTTTGGCTGTTGGAGAGTATCCCAAGAAGAAACCATCATCAGATTTTTCATCAAATTTTCCAAGTTTATCCCTGTAGTTGTAAATGAACACAGGGCATCCAAAAACATGAAAATAGCTGACATCTGGAGATCTGTTTCTGAAAACTTCATAGGAAGTTTTACCATGTCTTTTGACAATGATTGATCTGTTTTGTGTGTAGCAGGCAGTGTGAACAACTTCTCCCCAAAATTGCTTTGGTAAGGCTGCACCATTCAACATGGTTCTGGCTACTTCAATCAAAGTCCCGTTTCTTCTTTCAGCCACAACATTTTGTTCAGGGGTGCCAGCTGAAGAGAAGTTTTGTGAAATACCTTTTTCATCACAAAAAGATTCAAGTTGATGATTCTTGAATTCAGTACCATTATCACTTCTTAGAGCTTTGACTCTAACATCATTCATATTTTCAACCTGTCTGATGAAGGACATGATGGAATCAGCTGCATCACTTTTCCTTCTAAGGAAGAACACCCAAGTGTATCTTAAAAACTCATCAACTATGACCAAGGTGTATTTGTTGTGATTAATGGTCTGAAGTTTGACAGGCCCAAACAAATCCATGTGAAGGAGATGTAAGCACTTGTCAATAGAGAATGATTGCCTAGTCTTGAATGAAGACCTGTGATGCTTTCCCTTGACACAGGCAGAACAAGTCTTGTCTTTAGAAAACATCACTGAAGGTAGACCAACAACCAGGTTTTGTGTGGCTATCTTGTTGATGTTCTTGAAGTTGAGATGAGACAGTCTTTTGTACCATAGCCAATTGACACTTTCAGAGGCTTTAGCAAGAAAACAATTTGAGCTATCTTCAGAGCAAACAGCCATGTTGATGACATAAACATCTCTCCTTCTAGGTGCAATAAGCACAACATCATTGTTTTTGTTGAATATGGTTCCCTGAGTCTTAGTCAACAAAACCTTGTAGTCAGCATCACATAATTGGCTGATGCTAATAAGATTGTGCTTAAGACCATTCACATATGCAACCCTTGTAAATGTTATCCCATTGCAGTTCACTGAGTCGTATCCCTCTGTGTCACCTGAAGAATTATCTCCAAACACCACTTTAGGACCTGGCTCCCTTGAGTATCTGTGCAGGTATTGTTGAATCCCTGTCATGTGTCTAGAGCAACCACTGTCTAGATACCATATCGATTCCTTGAGATGTTTCTGCACAGATACATAGAAACAGGTTAGTTCCTATGGTGAACCCACTTTCCAGTGGGTTCCCTGAATTGCTGATTAGCAATTCTTGTGTTCCTGTAGAACTTTTGGCGATAGGAGGGACAATTAGCTGTCTCATGGGTAAAACTTCCACAGATATCACAACCTGGGAAGTCACCACACTCGTCTAAGTGATGGTCTGTGAATCCACAGAATTTACAGGGAGGATAAGGTCTGTAGTTTCCTTGTTGTCTTTTTGAACCCTGCTGTCTATCCCTAGAGGGTGTCTGAGCTCTCTTAACTGCCATATGTCTATCATGATCTAAGGTCATGTGGTGAGAGTTCTTACAGATATTGTAATAAGGCTTGACTAACCTTTCCCCCTTGGGTTCACCTAGGACAGACTTAGGTTCACGAGAACTAGAGCATTCAGCGAAAGGCTTAATGTGTTGTTTTAAGAGTTCTACTTCTTTCATTAGAGACAACAGGCGTTCTTCAGTAGAAGGGTCAACCTTGTTCACAGCTTTTGTTGAGACAGGCTTAAATGCAACTTGCTTACCAGATTGTTTAGCAGGTACAGAAAATATTTTAGCTGGTGGTTTCTCAACATCTGTTTTAAGTTCACCCTTAGCAGCTCGTGAGGAACTGCTGGGTTCAACTCCAGAGAGTTTGGGCAAAGGTGGTAATTCAGCCACATCTTCAGAGACAGGGTCATCAGTCAAAATGGGATCTGACATATGAATAGTCTCTGTAGATTTGAAAACAATCTCTTTGGGTTTGGTAAGAATTTTAAGCTTATTTTTTTTAGCAGATACATCCCTTTTAATGTCAGCAGGCAGCTCATCATTAAGCAATTGATCTATAGTGAACCTACTACACAGCCATTTTTCAATAACCTTGTTTAATTCAGATACTTGATCATTTAACGCAATGTTTTTCAAGGTTAACCTAGTGACTTCATTTTGAAGGGATATTTTCTCTAAATTAACCCATCTGAGAGTTTCACATTCAGATTTAGAATTTAGCAGTTCAGTTTTAACAGAGTGAAACTTATCAAGCAGGTTCTTTCTTTGTTCCTCAACAAAGTGTAAATCAACAATGGTGTAATCAAGAACATGTTTGCGTTCATCACTATCAGACATAGATAAAAGCTTGTGTACCTTTTTCATTGTGATGTCAACCCATTGTCCTGATCTTGCATCCCCTTTCCCAACCGTTGGTTCATCCTCAGCTATAGCCATGAAAGCCCTAACTCTAGTAGTATCTTCCTCACCTGAAGTCAGTGGCTCATCATTCCAATCATATGCTTCAGCTACCAACCATTTCTCTGTCTTTTTATCACCTCCCTTCTTCTTAGACAGAGCTTCAAGCTTCAAATTCATCTGTTCTAACTCAGCTTTAAGTGCCTTGTACTTGTTTTTGTAATCCTTCTTCTCATTGTCTGATGAGTTGGATTGGTGAGATGAGTTATTGTGTTGTTTTTTGAACTTGTAAGGTTTGGTGGAAGATGATGGATAGGAAGGTGAGGATATCTTGGTGGAAGGACAGTCTTTTTGGAAGTGTCCAAGCTTTCCACAGGCAAAACAAGTTTCTTTTGATTTGTCAGTTTATTTACTAGCTGATCCTATTCTCCCTGATCTTTTGAAGAATCTTCTTTGATTGGCTAGCAAGGCTCTTTCATGAAACTCAGCATTAAGGTCTGTTAAGAACTCTTGGCTGCTGCGGGTGTCTTCTTCAATATCAAAGTCGTTGTCATGAGGATGTGGTGAAGAGATCAAGGCTTTGGAAGATGCTCCTTGAACTACAAATCTTTCAGTCTCTAACTTGTATATAGTATCAATCAACCCTTCTTCATAATTATACTTTCCATAAAGTGAGCTAAGGTGTCATTCTTGATTGAGTTATTTGCTCTCTGAGTCTGATTCATACTCAGCCACTTTCTTGGAAGGCTGTTGACAAATGTGGCATTAATCTCAGCTTGACCAATGGTGACATCATTCATAGCTAGGTCATTGAGAAGAATCTTCAGCCTTGTATAGGTTTGTTGAACCTTTTCACCTTCAAGTGACTTGAAAGCATTGAACTGAAGTCTGAGTGCATGAATCTTGGTTTCTCTAGTTTCAGAGGGTCCTTCATGGCCAAGGATGAGGTCTGTCCACATTTGCTTGGCTGTGGGACATTGAATGACAGACTTCATGATGTGTTTGGGAAGACAGGATATGATGATGCTTTTGAGACGTTTATCTTCGTTTGCCAATTTTCTATCAGCTGGAGTCCATTGTTTGAGAGGTTTGGGAAGAGGGTTTTCTTTAGTGGAGGTAAGCGCCATGGGAATTTAAGGACCATTTTCTAAAATTTCTAGAAGAAATGGTTCAAGTCCATCGAGATACACAAGAAATTGACTCTTCCAACTAGCAAAATCTTCTTCATCAAAGACTAGTACACTGGTGACATGTGATCCGCCTCTTGAGTCAAGAAGTTGGGGTAGATCATCGTCATTAGGAGGAGGGGTGAGTCTTGGTGAAGATGGTGATGCATTGTTGTTGTTTCCAGAAGGTGAATGTGGTGGGTTAGAAGTTTCTGGCATGGTGGATCTTGATTATAAAACTAAGAACGATGTTTCTTGAAGGTTTTAATATCAAACAGTCTCTGATACCAATTGAAAGTCCCTAATCAATGCTAGAAACACTAAACTTAACTAATCAACACAAGTTATTACTTTTTAAACGTAATCTTATTATTGTATAATAAAGAATTACAAGTGTTATGGATAACACCTTTTGATGACAATGTGTTGTGCACACTTTGAACAACTATAAACCCTAACTTATGAATACAGTCATAGCTGTTTGATTCAATAAGTTCTAAGCATTAATGTTATGAATATTCTCATAGTGTTAAAGATTAATGCTAGGATACACATCTTATTTATAGTGATACGAGGTTGACCTAAAATAGTACTTGATGGTGACTACACAAGACATCCACTTTTCAGACATCAGTCACATGATGCTCTTCTATTCTTGGTAGTCTGCCATTATGCTTTAAGGAAACAGATCTTGAAACAGTTTCCCTTTTCTTCATTGTCTCGAACACACAAATGGCATGTCCAAAGTGTGCTGAGTGTTAACAGGGTATTGCCACCCTTGCCCCTCAGAGTCCCTGATACATCTTGGCTGTTATCCATCACATCCAATGAGTATGTCTTCAAGTAATCTTTGACTTCCTTGACAATGTCTCTGACATGGACTCCTCTGAGGTTGCTCACAGAGACTTGGATCTCTGTGAGTCTTGTGATACTTGCCTGTCTCCTAGGCACAGGCAAGTGACTATCTAACAGCTTACTTTGTGTTTAAATCTATGATCAGGGAATCTAACAAACTTAGATTCCCAACAATCAACCACAACAAAAACATCCTCCGCAATTCCCACCGGATAAGCTATAGTACGGTTGGCCAACTCAAGAGTCATCTTAGTAGGCGTGAGCTCGGGAAGTGAAATTCTTTTCCAAACCGATAATGGCATGAGATTTATGCTTGCCCCTAAATCCGCTAATGCCATGCAATTTTCCACCCCCGGGAAATTGCAAGGAATCAAAAACCTCCCCGGATCTCCAAGCTTAGTAGGCAACTTCTTAAGCAAAACCGCGGAGCAATTTTCATTTAAGGAAGCATTAGGCAAATCCACCAATTTATCTTTGTTAGAAAATAAGTCCTTGATCATCTTAGCAAACTTAGGCATATTGGCTAAGGCTTCCGCAAAGGAGATGTTTATGTTAAGCTGCTTAAACATCCTCAAAAAGTTTGAGACTTTTATATCATCCTTGTTCTTAAGCTTTTCCTTTCTCAATCTTGATGGATAAGGGAGACTTGGTTTTGGTTGTGTTTGAGTAGTAGATGAAGGATTTTCCTTGATAGGTTCTTCATTGATAGGTGTGGAAGTGAAAGGAATAGGAGGTATAGGTTGAGAAGGTGTAAAACTTGAGGGTGGTGAACTAGATGTAGAAGGCTTATCACAAGAAGGAACAATAGTAGGCTTTACCAAAGTAGGTTTGGGTGGTGAAGGATCATGAGTTTTCTTTCCACTTCTTGTGGTAATAGCATTGACATTAGCCCTCGGGTTTGTTTGTGTGTTAGAAGGAAGAGCCCCTTGTGGCCTTCGATTTAAAAGCATCATAAACTTTTTATTTGTTTCCTCATGCATTTACCTCATTCTTTTCTCATTAGATTGGAACCTCTTTTCATTCTCTTGATTCATTTTGTGAAGTAGTTCAATGGTTTTATAATCATGTGGCACATTCCCTTGAAAACCTTGGGGTTGGAAAGGTGGAGGTTGATTATAAAATCCTTGGTTGTTGCCTTGAAAGGTATTTCCTTGATTGTGAAAGGTATTTGGTGGTCTATAGTTGTTTTGTTGGTATTGTGGCCTTGGCCCTTGGTTCCTTTGTAACAATTTAGGAGGATTTTGTTGAGGTTGGGTGGGTGGTTGGGGTGGGAAACCGGGTGGGGCAAGGTAATTTTGTGATTTGTAAGAGAGATTGTTTTGATTGATGTTTGGTTTAAAATGCTCTCTATGTTCTTCTTGGTAGGCATAACATTCACTTTTATAACCTTGCACCTTATCACATTGTTGGAAAGAATGTGGACCTCCACAAGTCTCACATGAAAGAGCAATAACATTCACATCATTGGTAGAATTCTTGTTCAAAGAGAGTTCACAAAATTTCATGAGAGTGTTATATATATATATATATATATATATATATATATATATATATATATATATATATATATATATATATATATATATATATATATATATATATATATATATATATATATATATATATTGACTTTTAAATAATTTAGTAAGAATTAAAAATGATTTAAACTAATTAAACGATTTAAAAATATTAAACCAAAAAGGAAAAAAAACCTGAAAATTTTATTGAAAGTAATAAACTCTATTTGAAGCCTAGGAAAAATAAAAGGACAAAAAATAAGCTAAGAATAAGCTATGAAATAAGCTAAAAAGCTGATAATGTGAAAATAAATAAAATAACGAAAAGGGTTTAAATAAAATGTAAAAGGAAGTCTTAAACAAAAGTATTAAGAGAGCAAATGGTGTTGGGAGGTGATTGCTGCGTCTGTATGGTTGATGAGGGTCAGGGGTTCGAAACCCACTGCCTACTCTCTTTTTTTCCTTTTATTATAAGCTGAGTAAAAAAAAAACTGTACAAAGAAAAAAAGAAGGCAACTACTAACAAAAAAAACTCAACAGATCAGATGGTAAGCTAGTGTTGTAGTGTGTCTGCTGGTGCACGTCGAGGTCAGGGGTTCGAATCCCCCTGACATATTTTTGAAAAACGAATTTTTTTTACTTTGAACTTGTTTATACAGCAGGTTGTGAGTTACTATTGGGCCTGAAGCCCAAGTCGAATGTAACACAGCAAAATCAGCACAGCAACATCAGCAGAAGCAAACACACAGAAAACAGGGAACTCACAACGCACACCAATCACAAGAATACAATCTTAAAATACTGTGCACGCCACAATTATAAAAAAAAATGCGCGCAATATACAAATACGAAACTAGAATCACTCCTATGTTTGGACTGAATATTACCCTAAATCAAACACCAATTTAGATACCTAATGAGGAAGATTTTATACCCTACTATACAAGATGAATCTTATACTCAGCCTACAAATTGACAGCCATGACTTTTGACAGTTTGAACCAAATCCTCACAGCCTGCTGCCACTTTTTGCTCCTTTTTTATTACAATTTGCAACCTACTTTCTTAACCACTAGATGTAGATACTAAAATTAAAAGCTACTGTACTACTAACTTATATTTCAAGGACCCCAGTTACAAGAGTCAAGGTAAACTAAACAGAAAACAACTTTTTCATTCTATAAGAGTGGTTAGTTAACGACGACACAAAACTTTGGCAGCCCCTTATTGTTTTTACAGCAACTATTTTGCTCAAATGAAAACTTAGGACAACAATGATTTGAGACGATACTAATTGACAACCTACGTACCTAGACAGCAATGTAAAATGACAGTAACTATATCATCAAATACTTATTATGACTTGAAACCCCCTATTTTTTCGCAAACTTGCTCCTATCTAATACTATCCTTCGAAATGATATTGGTTCCTGCTGTGTTTATGCTAAAAATGGCGAAAGGTAACCAATGGAGCTCTTAACTTGAAGCCTAAAGCAAAACTAATTCCACAGACCCATCGAAGGTCTTTTGTTATCAGTCAATCAATGAAAAGAGCTCAGCAAAGAAACCAAAAAAATAGGAATGAGTAAATATATATACATGCTGATTGAAATACTCAGAAAAATAAAGCAACATTGATTTTTTTATTTTACGACTTTAATGATGAAACAAAAGCTTAAATCTACTCATACTAACCTTAGAGACGAAATGCAATCAAACTTATAGGCTAGTCCTAAGCTATTACCATAAACTAAACTTATTCCAAACACTGCTTAAAAAATAATACATGAAAATTTAATCTATGAAAAGGAAAAAATAGAGCAATTAAGTAAAGCAACCAATAAAAATGGGTAAATGACAGAAAATGAAAGACCAATAAACAATAAACTATATAAGCCACATAGTAAAATAAGCATATAAGCTGTTTAAGGAAATAAGCTGAAAACAAGGAGGAAATCACTTACAGGTTAGATCCAGGATTTATATCGCTGATCATCAACAATAAAGCACTTCAACTCAACTCACTCCCAAGCTTATTTACCCAAATCCAGCTTATTTCAACAGCTTATCACCGATCTATCACTACCACAGAAATCTTTCACCAAACTAGAACCAATCTTGAAAGAGCATCTACCAAGAACCAACCCTTGATGAAAAGCAGCAGCAACGTAACTCCTAAAAGCTTCCACTTGGCTTGTGTGTCAAACAAGCTTAAGCTTTAGCTTATGATACAGAAACCTCAAAACCAAAAGCTTGGTTTTGATATAAGATGAACTTGAAATTTAAAGTGTGCAAAGGAAATTTAGATGACTGATATTTAAAGGTGCAAGAAAGTAAAATGCAATGAAATTAAAGTTGGAACTCAATTATATTCAGCAAATCGTCTATTACAAAATCTTGAATAAAAATTGGAACAACCGAAATAAGCTAACTATGCTACTACTTATAGAACTACAATGAGGAAAGACCATAGCAAGCTGATGTTGTCATAATTCTCCCATAAATTCCAAGAATGCCCCTGATTTTGAATTCCAGAATCTTCTTCTTGATCACATGGCCTTGCAAATGTTGTCATTGTTGTGCAGAGGCATTATAAATCCGTTGGATGGGATTGGGGACCAAGGATTGCATCTAAGTCGTTGATTGAGTCAAATGCGCTTGTCTTCATGTAGACCCGTGACTCACAGCTGGCATACTTGTCAAAGTTTGCACATGGGATTGGTTAATCATAGGTTGAATTAACTTCTGACATACTCAATTGCAAATATCCCTTTGCTTGGTGGAATCAACTTCTGGGTAATGTGATGGATTAGAGGGTGTTTATGAATGGTTAATTTCCACAGGGCAACTAAAACATGAATTTGACCATTTGACTAAAGGGATAAAAGGACGGGTGATAAATTTTAATAGTGGGCTTGGTTTGTTTAAGGTTTGGGTTAAACCGGGTTTGGGTGATTAAATGGGTATAAGTTTGTAGTTTAGGCAGCTTTGGCCCCTCAATTCTCAAAATATTGGCACATAAAGATTTAAACAACCTTTCTTCATAATCCTTTGTTATATCTTTGGATAAGTTGTCAAAATTGGCACAATGTATTTTGCAAACTTGATATAAGGACCATTTATGCAATTTTGACTATCTTCAAGGGCCATTATTGTATATTCTTGATATTTTAGGGACCCACATGTAATTTTGAGGTTTTACAAGGGTATAAAATGACAAGTCTTCAAAAGATGAGGGACCAATCTTGACAATCTTGAAAACTTCAAGGACTTTAATGGAAATTCATGATTCGGGTCCGGTTCTTTGTGTGGCGTCGTTTCCCGTGTTCGTTTTTGCTTGATTCTTGTAATCTTTTGGTGAATTCACGATATCCGTACCTAAAATACACAATGAGCAAACACAAGCATATATTTGGGTATTTTGATGATATTTTAAGCGTTTTAAGCCCGATTTGGACGATGAGACTATGTATAATTACAGTCTCATCAGTCATAGTATCAAGCTTTTGAGAGATCATCTTTTCCATTTGAGGAGTAACACTCTCTTGCACCACATGGACTCTCTCATCAAATTGTGTGTTGGTTTGCACCATTGATTTGGTCTCAATAATATCCCAAGCTTCTTAAATGGAGTTAGAAATAATATTGCCACCCGCGGAAGAGTTGAGTGCATCTTGGTGGTGTGGTCTTAATCCATTATAGAAAGTGTTGATTTGGTGAACCTCATTGAATCCATGATTTGGGCATTTCCTCAATAATTCCTTGAACTCGTCCTATGCATCACTAAAGGTTTGGCTAAGTTTTTATTCAAATCCAATAATTAAGTTCCTCAAAGTCATGGTCGGGAAAGAACTTGTTCAAAAACTTCTTAGTGAAATCATCCCAAGTGGTAATGCTCTTAGGTGGTTGTGTATCAAGCCAATACTTAGCATTTCCCTCTAGTGAAAATTGGATCAAGATTAACTTAATAGCATCATAGGGAGCTCCATTGTACTTAATCGTGTTGCAAAGATATAAAAACTTCTTAATATGATCGTGTGGATTATCACCAGGTCTCCCTAAAAATGGTGTCTTTGAAACCAAGGTAATCATAGATGTCTTAAGCTCAAAGGTATTGGCGGGAATCTCGGGTATCACAATAGCATCGGCATATCCTTGCACATTGGATTGCAAGTGCTCCATCAAAGGTCGAGTGTCAACGCCGGCCATGGCTTCTTGTTGTGTGTGGATCAAAGCACGATTCTCGGGTTCGACTTGATAGACGGTGGTGTTTCTACTCTTTCTCTTTTTCTTCCTTTTGGGAGGAAGGGATTGTACACCAAATGGTATTTGTGCACGCCCGCGAGTGAGCATGCAACTCAATACAAGGAGTGAGAGAGAAACTCTCGTTCGACTTAGAAGAAGAAGGGATTATCCTCTTTGAGATTCAATATGAAATATCCACAAGAAAGTATAATATATGGTAATTACTACTTGGGTGCAAGACCCCCAATCAAGCCTTCCTTCTTAGAATACGTACTAGTGAACGGAGGATTAGGTGACGCGAAGCACTTAAGTACCTATTAACCCTTAGATGGCATTTTATAGCACATCGCCTTTCTATTCACTTTGTAGTTTGTATTCTTCGAATTATTTCCTATTGGAAGTATTTATCTATTCTTGCTTAATTAAATTTGATCGATACACGTGTCAAGGACTGGAATGCTCCCTAACACGGTGTATTACAAAAGCAATACTTATGGAGATATGTGTATTGGTTGTTCGTATATGTATACGTATCTACATATAATAATATAGAGAAAATATTTTTGTATTTATTGGGTTTTTTAAAGAAAATACTATATGTACGTAAAAACCGAGGAAATCCAATAATATATATTTTTGGTTGCAATCTCTTAGGAAAAAAATTGCTTCTTGAATTTTTTATTTTTTGGTCAATTCTTTAGGAAAGGAATTGTTTTTGTTATTTTTTAGTTTTTATACTTTTATATTTTTGATTTTTTTATGTTTTTTATTTATGGTACGTAAAATAACGTTCACGAGGTGAACGGACCCCAAAAGTCAATGAAAACCTTCAATCAATAGTCTCTCGTAAAGTCAAAGAACCGGCAGCGGTGCCATTTGAAATTGAGTATATTGAAGTTCGTTTCTCTCGATTCTTGACCAATTGAAAGTCCTAAAAATCTCAAGTTTATTATTGTTCTTGGTTGATAGGGTTTTTTTTGGATATTATATGTCTATTTCAATCAACAAGCAAAAATGGTGAAAAATATTAAGCTATTTAACCGTAAAACACTTAGCAAATACCAATTAATATTCACAATAGTACAAAATTTAAAAACATAAAAGTAAAGTGCTCAAAATGTAAAGTAAATGAAACTATAAAGCTTGAAACTTAAAGTTTAGAAAGTAAAAGGACCAAAAGTGTAAATTCTAACAACTTTTAACTAACTTTAACAAACTTAAAAAACATCCTAACTGAAAATGACAAGTAACAGAAAGTATAGGGACTGAATTAATGCAAACCTAATTAATAGAAAGATTAGCCACAAATTCAAACAGTTACAAACCCTGGGGACTAAATTGCAATAAATGGGACAACTTTATCAAAAACGGGCTTCAACAAAGAATAAGCTCGTATGAGCTTATTACTGGACTAATTAAGCTCAGTTTAGTTTCAAAATGCTTAAATTTGAAAATCAGTTAGGCTTGTATAAGGAAATTGCTTAAAACAAAGTAGAACTCATATAAGCTCATTCCAATAAGCCAAGAATAAGCTAACTGAAAATTGAGACATCCACATACAGATTTTTTAGCTCAAATTAATCAGTCAGCTTATTAAGAGTAGGGAATGTCTTTTCTTTTTGAAAATTGTCAAGTGAATAAGCTGGAAAATGGAATAAGCAAAAACGTAGCTTATTTGACTAAGTTTGACCAAATTTATGAAAAATCTGAAAACTTCCAAAATTACTCAAGACTTGTTTTTAAACAGATTTGTGAAAGAAAATGTCAACATTTATGAAGTAGATTTTGCTATACAAGAAATCAGTCAACATTTCTTTACAGAAACTTGCATTTGCCTAGGAACTTATTAAAAAGCTGATTTCTAGCTTAATATTGAAAAGAGTAGAATTTCCTTGCAAAGACTAAGACTTCGCATGTTAAGCTACAGCTAGGAACTTGTTTCGAGAAAATTAGTTAAGAAATGAAGAAATGACAAGGGAATGAAATGAGCTAGTTTCTGAATAAAAGTGAACACAGACTTTGACCCAAACTTTTATCAAGCCATTTGCCTTTTTGACTTTTGTTTTGACTACAAAATTGAACAAAATTTTACTAAATGCTTACTGAATGTGATTGAACAAAACTTGACAAGATTAACAAACTTGAACTACACAATCTTGGCAGATCCAAACACCATTTATCAAGATTAATATGAACTTTAACAAAGTGAATTTGAGTAAAAGATTGAAGCAAGCTAAGACTAATAGCAAAACATGTTCTATGAGTAAAATGAAAAGTTTTTGACACAATTTCAGACTTGTATAATCACTTAACCACAAAATGCACTTAAAAGATTATGGCTGATGAAAATAAAGGTGAAAACAGGTAAACTTAGTCTAAGGCTACAAAATCTACTCACAAGCTATAAAATGCACAAGATTACACTAAAACAAGTTCTATCACATGATCATAGCAGCACAGATTGTTTACTTCTAGAATTGAGCATGCACACTTCACTTTAGTGGAAATTAAAACAGAATCAACAAACGTTTTGCTAAAGGCCTCCTTTGATGGAGTAGATAGGCGCTGAGCCTTATAGGATCTGCATTAGAACTACACCAGAACCACCATTAACCAATCTACCACCTCAAAACACCATGTCTGATCAAAATCAACCCAAATCAGCTACAAACTCTGAATTCAACTACTGGAATTGAAAGAGCAGCTACAAGTCTTCACAAAGCTTCTAATGATCAAGGTTTATCATTAGAAACCAATAACAATAACATAAGTAACAGTATGTAGTGAACAGTATAAAGATGGAAGGGAAATTGAGTGAATTTTATTGAATTGAGTAAAGTTTGTTACAAAAGGAAGGTAAAGCTGTTATAACTACTAACAAACTCAAGAGATTGTCAATCTCTTAAGTTGTTAACTACTTTATTACTGAATTGAAGGAGAAAAGAGAAGTGTGTGTGTTTTGCACACTTTCTACGTTCAACAAATGAGACCTATCCTCTCTATTTATAGACTTGAAATGAAGTTAGGAGAGGAGGAATGACGTGTTGCCAACAATCAAATGCTGCCAGGTGTCATAAATCTGTTAATTGCTCATAGCCGTTGAGAGTTGAATTTGGGCTTTTCTGATGTGTTGACTTTCAAGCTAATTAAGTGAGTGGGTTGAAATCCTTGCTTGAAAACGAGTCTTTTTCATGCATAAATCTTTTTGTGAAATGCATTGTAGACGAATCCACGACCTGGGCTCGTTTGAAGAAGAGAATGACACGTGGAGGATTTTGATTTGTTCTTCGCCCTTCACTCGGATCATTATCCACTTTGGATAAAGTGGATTATTGCATGTTGAGTCCTGATTGGTGGAAAAGAGAGATAGTGGGAGCACTGTTGGAGATTCGTTCATTTAATGTGTTGGTGAGCTGGCAAGTTTATTGGCGATCCACTACTTAGTTTTCTTGCATTGTGATTGGTCCATAGGCATAAGACACAGATCATGGCCAAATTTGATGCACTTTTTACAAATTCAGTCCCTCATGTTGGCAGATTATCCAAATAAGCTCTTTTCTTCATTCCAATGGCAAATTTAGTCCTTTGACTTGCATTCTTGTTCATTTGACTCCCTTGACTTGGTTAACTTGAAGTTTGACCAAGTTTGACTTTGATCTTGACTTTTCCAAAGTTTGCATTTAAGTCCCTCAACTTTTGAGTATTGTCAAGATAGGTCCTTCATCTTCAATTGACTTGTCATCTTTGATCCCTCTCTTGTCTTTTCATCATAAATGAGCTTGATTTCTTCTTGTTTGCTTGAAAATGTATCCTTGTTACCTATTTAAGCACAAACACAAAACACACCACATAATTCTGCTTTATAGCACAAAAGTTAGGTATTTTCCATGTGTTTAAGGCTGATTTACTGATTAATTGATATGAGATTTTGCTCATATCAGCAACCAGTATTACCAATCTTACCTAAAGTAATATCAAGAATAGAGAACGAAGGGAAGGATATCGGGTAATCAAGGTGCCACGAACCCCGAATCTTTTTCCAAACTAACAAAACTCGTGGGCACTTGATAAGACAATGCTCAACCTTGCACTTCCATCTCACACAAAGGGCATAATACAGAAGAAATATTAACTCCTCTCAAAATAAGGTTCCACAACTATTATCAAATTACACTATACAATTAAAGAAGGGGATTTATCACCTCAACAACGACGTGCACCATGCGATATGTGACCTAAACTGCATTCTCTAAGTCTTGCTGGTCCGATGTGAATTTCAGAATGATTGAAATTCTAAAATCGGATGAGGTGCATTTTCAGCTTTCCATACTTAGGGGCAAAATTTAAACAAACAAGAAATAGATTTTAAAATATTTTTGTCTATGTATATTATTGAAGATCATTACCGGCGACGCTCACGGCTTTCTTCCTGCTTGGCTTGTGGGGCTTTGCCGTCGGAAGCCATCGTAATAGAATGCCATATGACTGCAATCGTTTAACTCTATTCATAAAATATGGGACATACCTAATATACAAACAAAAAAATAGCAGTCACCAACATGTAATATAACTTAAAAGTTTAGGGAATTTATAACCTACTCCAAAATTTGTTTATTTATACCTAACAGTGAGATACTCACATTTATAATAATGGCCAGATTCGTAATAATTGACTACAACTGAATTATGGGGCACTAACCAACCATGAATTTCCAAACTATTAGTCACCGCGAATTATTTAAACCGATTCATGTAACACCCCAAATATTGGTCAACGAAAACGGTAAAGCTCGGGGGCTGTTACGTCATAATAGCAAAGTAAAAGGTGCAAGAGAACGACTCTAAATGGGACGTTTTGAAAAGAATTTACCTCGTTGCATTAATTTAAAATAACAAAGTTTACAAGTCATAAGTTTCAAATGTAAAGTAGTGGAAATTTATAAGTTTGAAATAGACAATGAGATAATGTTCAATGCATAAATTAAATCTTCCAAAATCCTCTAACTAAGCATGAGACTTCACATACTTCAAATAGCACACAAGATCAAGTACCTGAGATAAATGTTTAAAGTGTCAACACAGTGGTTGGTGAGTTCATAGGTTTAATTCAAAAGTATGATAAAAGATGGAATGCAAACAAAATGTTTTAAGCATATGGGACCATTATAGGTGATCTAATGTCAACATATGGGAAATAGTGGGTAAAGTAGTTATGATAACGCTAAGCTCACCGATGCTAAGGACAAGATGAAACAATAATAAGTGCCCGCTAGGTGTCCTATCCCTAACACAACCTCTGAAATAGCCATAAGTATACGTCCGTTTGGCAGTGGTGACAGAGGACACCCGGACGGGAGGGCCAAACTCCAATAGATCTATTTATAACATATGTTCTTACTTGACCGGTCATCCGGAAGTAACTAACAGTTAATGATGGGCAAAGTGGGATAACGATACTTAGGCATATCCATAAACATAACTTTCGTGAAGAGATCAAGAAAATATAGTTTTGCGTCCATAAAAGATGTTACAAGCATTATCTCACTCCAAACAGATTAAACATATAAAGCAGTTTAAAATGGGCTATGACTCACCTCAAGTAAAGCAAGCATCAAGTAATATCAGTCACGAAAGACGGTGCATGCACTACAAGACAATTCACAGTCCGCAACCTATTTAAATAAAACGTATATTTAGGCTCAATATGCCAAACATAAGATGTTTTGACCCTAGTATGTTCTTGCATTAAGTTTTATTAATAAAAAAACATTCACTTTCCAAATATCATTTTTGGTCAAACGGTCAACATTTATGGGTTGTCACGCACACAAAATAATTCAAGTATTCGTAATAACAGACTTCTCAGAAATTAGACATAATAAAATTTAAAAAGTTAATTCGAGTTGACTCGGAGTTTGGTCTCTAAATGTATCGATTAATTGTCGAAAGGTATCATCAATTATAGTCCAAATTTAATAAGGTCTCAGTCTTATTTTGGTCAAATAAATATAGCGGTCTACTAACGTTTTATTATTATTATTTGTGTCCAATAAGTGAACCGCGACAGCAAATTAATTCTGTATTAATTTTCAAGTATACTTTTTCATGTGTTCTTATTAGTTTACTAGTTCCAATTATATAGAGTTGTTATAACTCAAATTAAAAGGGTTAAAGTTGAACATTTATAAAACCCTAGGTATGAAAGTACCTAGTACTAAACAAATCACTTTTTTGTTGCATGTGCCCCATTTCTATATTTAATATTAAATAAAAATGTATTTTCTTTCCCCTCTTTCTTTTCCGTCGGATGCAACACAACAATAAGGAAGCCATGATGTTTCAAAACCATTTCGCGACTTTAGAACACGATTACGAGTTCGTTTCTTGACCATTTTCGAAACTTCAAATTGAAAAACATTCTACAACATCCCTACCATGAATCCCGGAACAAAAACCCGACATTAACACGTGGTTTTACTTTTTATTTTATGAAAGAAATCATATGTTTCAACAAAAGCTTAAGAATCGTTTTTAACTCTTATAAATCGAAACATTTTGTTAGTGAACCCATGTTACACATATACGTAATACTAACGTATGAAAACAAGTTGTGTGTATGTTTTGAGCATGATCGCGAGTTCATCTTTTCACCATTTTGAAACCGAGAACATTTGTTACTCCTTTAAAACTTTGAACACAAACACATATTAAGTTTTAAGGTTTAGTATGAACACAAAAACGAGAATGAATAAGATGGGAGGCTTAGAACTTGGTCCAAAGCAACACTACTCGCGTCTACAACTCACGCAAAAAAATCAAAAACCTGCGTTTACAACTGAACCCACAAACAACAATGAATCTTCGTTGAATGATGAACCTACGTGAAAAAACTTGTACTAGCCTCGCAACCGCAACTAGAAACCCTCAAACAAGGAAACCGACGTCGTCTTTTACTCGCTTCGCAAACAACAACAAGAAAACTCGCAGCGGCGAATGTACAACACGAGACCCAAATAGATATAAACGAAAACTTTCATCGGAAGAATGAAACCCACATCAGAACTAAGGAAACCCACGACAGATGTGTATTTGGTTTGCTTGGTTTAGTGAAAGGATGTGTTTAAAACTTGGTTGTACAAAACTTTCTTTTGTAAAGAAGAATGAAGGTTTTAAGATGAAGATGGAGGTTTGTGTTGTTGGTTTAATCCGAATGAAGGTGCAACTGATGTATATGCGTGTGTGTATGTGTTTTTGTTTACAAGAGTGTGTGTTATGAAATGAATAAATGGAATGGAACCAAGGAAATTTATGTTAGTATTATATTGTTTACCCTTTTTATGGCAAGAAAACAAGAAATCCCATGTGTATGAGTACAACATGCGGTTTGGGTGAAGTTGGTAGTTTCTTGAGCCAATTTGAGCCAAAAATAATGCCATCTACATATACTTGGACTAAGATAATGTCCTTAGCATTCTTCTTGATGAAAAGAGTCTTATCAATGGCCCCTCTCATGTATCCATGTTCCAAAAGAAAATTGGAAAGAGTTGCATACCAAGCCCTGGGAGCCTGATGAAGACCATAAAGAGCTTTAGTAACTTTGTTGACTCTGTTGGGGAATTAAGGATCTACAAAACCTGGAGTTTGTGAAACATATACCTCCTCAGAAATAGTGCCATAAAGAAAATCAATTTTCACATCCATTTGATATACTATAAAACCCATATATGACGCAAAGGCCAAAAATAACCTAATGGCTTCTATCCTTGCCACTGGTGCAAAAACCACATCATAGTCTATCCCTTCTTCCTGTCTATAGCCTTGAGCAACAAGTCTAGCCTTCTTTCTCACAACAACACCTCTTTCATCCTTTTTGTTTCTAAAAATCCACTGAGTACCAGTTACTCTTTTTCTAGAAGGGAGGTCCACAAGAATCCAAACCTTTTGTAGTTCAAATTGAATAAGTTCTTTTTGCATGGAATCCACCCAACTTTCCTCATTAAGATCTTAAGAAATATTATTAGGCTCTACTTATGATAAGAAATATTTTTGCATGGAATCCACCCAACTCCAAACAGATTAAACATATAAAGCAGTTTAAAATGGGCTATGACTCACCTCAAGTAAAGCAAGCATCAAGTAATATCAGTCACGAAAGACGGTGCATGCACTACAAGACAATTCACAGTCCGCAACCTATTTAAATAAAACGTATATTTAGGCTCAATATGCCAAACATAAGATGTTTTGACCCTAGTATGTTCTTGCATTAAGTTTTATTAATAAAAAAACATTCACTTTCCAAATATCATTTTTGGTCAAACGGTCAACATTTATGGGTTGTCACGCACACAAAATAATTCAAGTATTCGTAATAACAGACTTCTCAGAAATTAGACATAATAAAATTTAAAAAGTTAATTCGAGTTGACTCGGAGTTTGGTCTCTAAATGTATCGATTAATTATCGAAAGGTATCATCAATTATAGTCCAAATTTAATAAGGTCTCAGTCTTATTTTGGTCAAATAAATATAGCGGTCTACTAACGTTTTATTATTATTATTTGTGTCTAATAAGTGAACCGCGACACCAAATTAATTCTGTATTAATTTTCAAGTATACTTTTTCATGTGTTCTTATTAGTTTACTAGTTCCAATTATATAGAGTTGTTATAACTCAAATTAAAAGGGTTAAAGTTGAACATTTATAAAACCCTAGGTATTAAAGTACCTAGTACTAAACAAATCACTTTTTTGTTGCATGTGCCCCATTTCTATATTTAATATTAAATAAAAATGTATTTTCTTTCCCCTCTTTCTTTTCCGTCGGATGCAACACAACAATAAGGAAGCCATGATGTTTCAAAACCATTTCGCGACTTTAGAACACGATTACGAGTTCGTTTCTTGACCATTTTTGAAACTTCAAATTGAAAAACATTCTACAACATCCCTACCATGAATCCCGGAACAAAAACCCGACATTAACACGTGGTTTTACTTTTTATTTTACGAAATAAATCATATGTTTCAACAAAAGCTTAAGAATCGTTTTTAACTCTTATAAATCGAAACATTTTGTTAGTGAACCCATGTTACACATATACGTAATACTAACGTATGAAAACAAGTTGTGTGTATGTTTTGAGCATGATCGCGAGTTCATCTTTTCACCATTTTGAAACCGAGAACATTTGTTACTCCTTTAAAACTTTGAACACAAACACATATTAAGTTTTAAGGTTTAGTATGAACACAAAAACGAGAATGAATAAGATGGGAGGCTTAGAACTTGGTCCAAAGCAACACTACTCGCGTCTACAACTCACGCAGAAAAATCAAAAACCTGCGTTTACAACTGAACCCACAAACAACAATGAATCTTTGTTGAATGATGAACCTACGTGAAAAAACTTGTACTAGCCTCGCAACCGCAACTAGAAACCCTCAAACAAGGAAACCGACGTCGTCTTTTACTCGCTTCGCAAACAGCAACAAGAAAACTCGCAGCGGCGAATGTACAACACGAGACCCAAATAGATATAAACGAAAACTTTCATCGGAAGAATGAAACCCACGTCAGAACTAAGGAAACCCACGACAGATGTGTATTTGGTTTGCTTGGTTTAGTGAAAGGATGTGTTTAAAACTTGGTTGTACAAAATTTTCTTTTGTAAAGAAGAATGAAGGTTTTAAGATGAAGATGGAGGTTTGTGTTGTTGGTTTAATCCGAATGAAGGTGCAACTGATGTATATGCGTGTGTGTGTGTATGTGTTTTTGTTTACAAGAGTGTGTGTTATGAAATGAATAAATGGAATGGAACCAAGGAAATTTATGTTAGTATTATATTGTTTACCCTTTTATGGCAAGAAAACAAGAAATCCCATGTGTATGGGTACAACATGCGGTTTGGGTGAAGTTGGTAGTTTCTTGAGCCAATTTGAGCCAAAAATAATGTCATCTACATATACTTGGACTAAGATAATGTCCTTAGCATTCTTCTTGATGAAAAGAGTCTTATCAATGGTCCCTCTCATGTATCCATGTTCCAAAAGAAAATTGGAAAGAGTTGCATACCAAGCCCTGGGAGCCTGATGAAGACCATAAAGAGCTTTAATAACTTTGTTGACTCTGTTGGGGAATTAAGGATCTACAAAACCTGGAGTTTGTGAAACATATACCTCCTCAGAAATAGTGCCATAAAGAAAATCAATTTTCACATCCATTTGATATACTATAAAACCCATATATGACGCAAAGGCCAAAAATAACCTAATGGCTTCTATCCTTGCCACTGGTGCAAAAACCACATCATAGTCTATCCCTTCTTCCTGTCTATAGCCTTGAGCAACAAGTCTAGCCTTCTTTCTCACAACAACACCTCTTTCATCCTTTTTGTTTCTAAAAATCCACTGAGTACCAGTTACTCTTTTTCTAGAAGGGAGGTCCACAAGAATCTAAACCTTTTGTAGTTCAAATTGAATAAGTTCTTTTTGCATGGAATCCACCCAACTTTCCTCATCAAGATCTTAAGAAATATTATTAGGCTCTACTTATGATAAGAAACAAGCAAACAAATAATACTGTGTATCATTATTATTTGTTCTCTGTTGTTGCTTGACATAACTCACAAGTGCATGAGTTTCAGCACTAGCTTTAACTTGTCTTCTGGTTTGCACAGCATACTTTGGGTCTCCAATGATTTGAGATATAGCATGATTGTTGTTGACTCTATGAGTGGGAATAGGAATGGCCGGTATCTCAGTTTCCAAATTATTGAAATCAGTCACTACACCCTGCTCATCATAGGAAGCATTTGAGAAGATTCCTTCCTTTGGACTAGTATAAACATCTTCATTATCCATAGCTTGAAGAATGTATTCTAGTGAATCAACAGTATTTACTGAATTTATGTCAGCAATACTTGTAGATGAAGTACTGTTGGTTTACAAATGTACCGCTGAGCTTTGTGATTCCAAGGGTTCTTCTCTTGAGTGCTTAGCATTTTCTATATCATTCTTTTCTTGATCTACAAGCCTCTGAAGTTCATCATGTGAGGCTTGATCATCGTTTGCTATCACTGGTTGCTTCTGTTGTGGGCTGACAAATGTAGGTGAGATAGTAGGCAGATTTGGTACATAGATATGTGTATCATCATCATCGTCTTGAGTGTCTGATGAAGAAGGACCATCTTCTTGAGTACCTGTGCTTATTGCACTTGTCTCTTTACCTGCATTGTTAGTTTGACAGTATTGTTGCATAGAATAGTAATTCATGGAGTTAGTTAGATAATCCAAATCAAACATCCAAGCATAACCTATTCTTGGGACATTGGGCTTATTTTCTAAGAAGTTAACATGGGCATTTTCCTCAACCCTACTTGATGCCAAATTAAAAACCCTATATGCTCTACTTTGCAAAGAATATCCTACTAGATATCATGGATCAGACTTTCCATCAAACTTGCCCAGCTGATCAAGAGTATTCAGTATAGAAACATGACACCCAAAAGGTCTTAAATGACTTATGGTTAGCTTAATGCCAGTCAAAAGTTCATAAGGTGTTTTGTTATAAGGCTTAGTTACCAAAACTCTAGTACGCACATAACATGCAGTATTGATTGCTTCTGTCCAAAAGGTATTTGGCAACAATGAATCGGCCAACATGATCCTAGCAGCCTGAATTAGTGTCCTATTTTTCCTCTCAGCTACTCTATTTTGCTGTGGAGTCCTAGGATTACTACATTGTCTCTTGATTACTTTAGACCTACAGAATTCAACAAACTCAGCATTCTTAAATTCTGTCCCAATATCTGTCCTAATGATTAAGACTTGTTTAATGAATTGTTTCTAAACTAAGGTGACAAAGTCTTTATGTAATTCATTGGTTTCATTCTTATGCAACAAAAAGAAAACCCAACTGAATCTACTATAATCATCAGTTATAACTAGGCAAAAGGTCTTGTGACTAATACTCCTAACATAAACTAGACCAAACAAATCCATGTGTAAGAGTTGCAAAGGCTTAGTCACTAAATTGACAGTCTTGGTCTTACAAGAGGTTCTATGTTGTTTACCTTTTTGACAAGCAGTACGTGTGAGATCATTTTGAAAAGATTTGGTGGGTAACCCTCTAACCAAATTTCCTTTAATAAGTTTGTTTAGGTTCTTAAAGTTCACATGGCCTAACCTTCTATGCCATAAATTAGACTCATCATTAGAAGATCTAGCTAACAAGCATGTAATACCACCTGTTGGAACAATAGTATGAAGATTAAAGGTATACATATTCTCTTGCCTAGGTACCTTGAGCAGTATTTGAGACTCCTTAGGCATTTCAAAATCTTTAGAGAGCACCAAGCAGTCTGTATCTGTGAGGGGTACCTTATTCTTTTTATCACACCTTTGTGATACTAAGAAAAGACTGAATTGATTCAATTCTTTAACAAAGAACACATCTTCAAACTCCCAACCTTCATGTGTTGATTTTTCCTTTGCCAGTAATTCTGCCTTTACTTCCACCAAAGGCTATTGGTCAACCCCTGAATTCTTTAAATTCAGCAAGGAAATCTTTATTCCCTGTCATTTGCCTTGAGCATCCACTATCTACTATACCTTTGTCTTTCAATTCGTTAATTAGATGCTCCTTAGTGTCTTCATGAGAAAGAGCCATTAGACCGTGCTCTTCTGCTTCTTCATGTGCTTGAGCCCAGTTGACCACTCCATCTACTATAACCAAATATTTAGTTCCTTTTGGACTCCATGGATTTCTGCTATCTCCTTTTGGAACACTTTCAAAGACTCTTGGGCTGGTCCTATTGCTATCCTTAGACTTTTGGCTGCTACCTTCAACCTTTTATCTCTTGCACTCCCTGGCAAAGTATCCAAGCCTTCCACAGTTGTAGCATTCAACTTGTGATTTGTCATACCCTAATGGTTCATTACGATCAATATACATCACCCTCCCAGTCCTTTTGTAGAGTCTATTAGATCTAACAGAGACCATGGCAGCTTGCCATTTTAGATCCATCTCTTTAATGTCAGCGTCATCCATTTGGAACAGATCATCAAGAGTCAATCTTAGCCTGTTTTCTTGTCGAGCAAAGAATGAAAAGGCATTATTTTCATTGAATAATGATGGAGATCTTCCCTGTGAATTCTAGGTCTTTGGTGAACTATGTTCAGCACTTTGAAGGTAAGTATTGTTAGTTGGTCCACCAGCAGTACTTTGAAAGTAAGTACTGCTACTTGTTCCACCAACGGTACTTTGAGAGTATGTACCATTGCTTCCTTCTAACACAAAATCCAAGTTAAGTTTTGGTACAGATGCTTTAGTTGGCTCAATACCTTTAATATCCATCTCATATACTCTGAGATTGTTATAAAGATGATCAAATGGAGTAACATCCAAATCATCTCTTGTGATGAAGTGCATAGCCATTACCTTCCACTCTGGTGGAACTCCTCTTAAGAACCTTTGATTAGCTTCTTCATGAGGGGTTACTAGTATATGAACTGCCAGTTGAATGAGCAGTTTACTAAACCTTCCATATCCACTATGGATCCTTTCTGAACTAGAAATTGAGAAGTTATCAAATTCTTGTTTTAGAACAATCTTCTTCATCTTCTTAGATTTGTCATTACCCCCAAATCTAAGCTTGATAGCCTCCCACATAACTTTTTCATCTTTGTAGTGATGAAAGCTAGGTAGAATGTCTTCTGAAAGTGCCATAGCTAATGCAGTTCTGGCCTTTCTTTCTCTGATCTCAACTTGTACCTCTTCAGCAGTGACAGCAGGCAAAGCATAACATGTACCATCAAGCAGCCAATGAAGCTTTTTGGGAGTATTCCCATTCTTATTGACTTACCACAAAGTATGATTTGTGTGATTCATGTAATGTTCCATCTGAATAACCCAAGTCTTATAGTTATCACTTTTGAGAATAGGGAGTTTTACAGCAGACATAGTATGGGGAGAAGGTGTAGCTGATTGTATAGCTACAGCTTGTGTGGTTTGTGCAACCAGTGGAGGTGAAGCCACTGATGCAGGCTGCATAACTTGAGGTTGTTCCTGTGGTATTGGATCAGGGATTAGAATTTCTTACAAGTGAGGATTTTCACCAGATTGAGACATTGTGTGAGTTTATTTTTGTGAGTGGAGGTTTAGGGTTTTGTTCTTCTTATTCATAGTTTCTCAACAAGCTCTGATACCACTTGTTGATCGCTTTGAATAGATCTATATCGTGTTAAGGATTGCACAATAACTTGCAAACAAACTAGATCACTTGAGAGACTCTTACTAAACTCTAATAAGTTATGCGGAATCTAACTTATAAAAGCAAAAAAGAACAACATAATACTCTAACTATTTGATCTTCTATTAATCGACTGTGGCAAAGGTACATGTAAACTCATCGTACCTATGTTCCTTTTATAGTACAAGGAACCCTAGAATATTCTATTTAGATAAATATATCACATATGATATATTCTAAATATTCTACTATGATAAGTATATCACACACGATATACTCTCTATATACTCAGAACATATCTTTACTACAAATATACTCATACTTATCCTATTAGCAGTACTTACATTAACACTAACAGTACTTAGCATGTACTGCGTTAATACTAACAGTACTTACTATAACTAATGGTACTTGGTACTTGAACTAACGGTACTTGGTACTTTACAATAATTCCCAATACATACCTAATATACAAACAAAAAATAGCAGTAACCAACATGTAACATAACTTAAGGGTTCGGGGAATTTATAACCTACTCAAAAATGTGTTTAACCTAACGGTCATATACTCACACTCATAATAATGGCCAGATTCATAATAATTGACTAGTGCAACTGAATTATGGGGCACTAACCAACCATGATTTTCTAAACTATTAGTCACCATGAATTATTTAAACCGATTCATGTAAAAAATAAATTTATAGGATTTTGAGGGATCCATAAACCAGCTGCTTTAGATTCCCACAAGATCGTCTTGTGGACTTCAAAATATAAAAAATAGTTATTCAAATAAGACAAATCCTCGCATTGAACAAGAACATAATACCAATCTAAAACCAGAAAAATAAATGACTCCAACATCCGGGGAATTTATAAGATACTCTGAAATCCGCTTATTTATACCTAAGTCCTAACCGTCGATACTCACATTCATAATAATAGTCAGATTCATAATAATTGGCTATTTGTTCGGGTCAAACAAAAAGTTTTTATGAAAAAGACCAAAACTTTCTTACCTTTCTGTTCATTCTCCACGCGCTAAGGCTTCACCGCATTATGGATTCAGGCATTCGCATCGACAGCAACCGAAAGTTCCTCTTTTAAATCTTTGAGAGATGCTTTCTCAACGCAAACCTTTATCTTTTTCGACATCCCCTTGACACCCATTAGATGAAATTAATGAGAGAATGAATCAAACGTGAATAAAAAAAGTAACTACATGGTAATTACTTGTGAAAAGATATGTGTAGGCAGTGGTGGCTCAAGGTTAAGGCAAGTAAAGCTAGGGCTTTAAGCCCCCAAATTTTGAAGGCCCTGAATTTTGTAGGACATTGTATATATATAACGTTAGTCACGTGTTTTTGTCTTGTCATATATATAAATATGATTATTCAAGCCCCTTATTAGTCGATAAAGTGTTAAATAATCAAAGTGTTGGGCTTTTTAGTTTTGACGTTTCGTTTTTAAGCCTACAAATTATAAAAAGTTAAGCCTAAATATATTGAGTATATAAAATTAAACATAATGGCGATATACTTCTTAATTTTGGATATCCGAAATTTCTTTTCGGATATATGAAATTTCGGATAAAATATTTATATATCTAATACCCAAAATTTTAAACAAGTAACATTTACACGACACAAAATAATTTCCATTCAGTTATCCGAAATTTTGGATAAAACTATGTAATTATTTACTTTTTTAGCTCCTTCACATTCGAAAACGCTTAACATTAATAAAGATAATAAAATATGAGGCAAAGTTTAATGGGTTTCCAATCAAAATAACACTATTATCTAATTATACTATACTGTTACGAAACATTAATAGATGTGGCTATCCTTTGTTATGAAACATAATAAGTGTATAAACACTTATCCTTTTGCCACTAAAATCAAGGAAAAACAAGACCTAATCATGTGTTTTATATCATAAATGTCGGAATTACGCGTGGTTTTGTGTTTTGTGTTTAAATAGGTACAATGATCAAAAGAAGAGAAAACACGGGATTTCACGGTCAAATGTCAAAGAAAAGTCAAGAAAGAGACGAAGACAAAGTCAAAAGTCCAAAAGTATGCCAAGATCACGAAAACCGTCAAAACCGACACAACTTTGAAGAAAAGATCAACAAAGCCGAAAATCAAGCTCGTTCTTAGTTGATTAAATATCATTTGAGATTAATGGGCCTTGTGGGTCCCACATTTGCTTAATGGGCCCACAAGCCCATATTGCTAAAAAAATGGAACGGATTAAAAAGAGTTAGCCCACAAGCCCATTTGATTACAACTTATTTTTGGGAAGGATTAAGTTGTTTAGTAACTTGGGCCAAAGCCCATCTCAAATAAATTGAACGGATAGAGTAAGAATTGCTGGTCAAACACATTCCCCAGTCAATGTGGTCAAGCCCAGGTCAACCCTCAACCCTTATTTACTCCTCACCCCCACACGTAACCCTTATTTACCCCACAACACGTGTTTTCCACTTTTCCCAACTCGCAAATAAATAAACAGTTTTATTTACCCCATTCCCCCATTAACCTTCGATAGAAACTATGTGAAAACTCTCTCATTCCACTTCATCTCCCTCCCCCAAAACTCGCAAACCCTAATTCCTTATCAGTAAAAATTAACAAGTGAAAATTGGGGGTTTTACCCAATTCGTGTGATTCACACGGATTGGGATTAAATCTCCATAAAAATCGCATCATACACCCACCATTTGGTCCTCAACCCATCAATCCAACGTGGCATCATTTGAGTGGCCAAAACACCTCACCAAAACCCTCTTCACCAATCAAATCATGCCACTTCACCAAGGAAGAAACACAACTAGCACAACTCAGTGCCATGATGGCAATCCGAGTCACAAGGGCGGTTTTCAACCGTAGGATCAAGAAATTTGAAGAAAGAGAAGATGAATGATTAAATCTACGGTTCAAAATGGATGCTTACAAGAGAAGCCAAGATTAGGGTTTCTTGGGGTTCCTCTATAAAAACCCCTTTCATATCATGTAATGGAGTGCCTTTTCTTTATTTTTTAATTTTCAGTTAATTTAGGTTTTAGAGTTTTAATCTTGTAATTTTTCAATTCCAGTATTTGTAATTTACTTTAAATTAATGAAAAAGTTGTTTTAGTTAATCTTCGTCTCAATTTACTCTTACTGTTAAAGCTTCGAATTATTTTTTTAATCTTATTACTGTTATTATTATTATTATTAATATAATATCGAAAAAAAAGAAAAAAAAATATATATAAAAGAAAAAAAATAAAAAAAGAAAAGTGAATTAAATATTTTCCCCTACTGGGAAAATATCAAGTTACTGTTTATATTTGGTTCGAAAACATGGTGATGATGATGATGATTCTCGGGTAATAAAGAAGGTGGTGTTTTGGTGATTGTTTCGGTTCATTGAGGTGGCTCAGCGCCAACCTACGGCTCAACGGTTTCGACAAAAAGGTGTTAATCACTTTTCTCCTTTATATTTTATTAGATTAATATTAGTTTTATCTGCTTAGTCTATATTGATATTTAGTTTCTGAGTTGAGGTATTTTGGATCTGCTTAGGTTATTTGTTTTATTTATCTGCTTAAGTTCTATTTGATTATAGATAGTTGTTTATCTGCTTAATATTAGATTTTATTTATTTGGATTTAGATTGTTTGAATCTGTTATTCCTTATCTGCTTAGTCGGTTATAAGCTTTATTTTGTTTGAACTTTGATTGTTTCGGTTTGGTTTATAGCTTATTTAAATTTGCTTATTTCTAGTAATTGCTTATTCAGTTTTTTTTAGTCTGCTTATATTTGTTATTCTGCCTAAACGTATGGATTTGCTTATTGTTAGGTTTCATAGGGCTTTTGGGATTTGCTTATAGGTTTAATTTGTTTAGCTTTTTTTCAAGTTCTATATTATAGCTTATCCTCGTTTAGTTTGCTTATGTTTATTTGATTTCACTGCTTATTGGCTTGGCTTATTTGTTGTTTATTTGCTGATTTTACTGCTGAAAAACTGAACCAATTGTTCAGTTTTGACTTTATGTCCAAAATAACAAGTTCAAAAAAAAATAGGTAGGTATAAAAAATATTATCAAATTCTGTCTGGGGTGAGATTCGAACCCCAGACCCCTCGTTCAACTACCAAACGCCCCAACCATTGAGCTGGACCTCTTTTTGTGTTAGCTTACAAGATCTTTAATTAATATAGGATCTGTTTTATTGGCAGATTTAAGTATTTGGGTAATTAAAATTTGATATAAAAGTTTTATTTAGTTTAAATTAAAGTTTAATTAGTCAATTTATTTAAATTTCGTTTTTATTCAGTTTTTTTTATAAAAATACAAAAAGACATTTTATTTACTTTCTTTAAATTTTAAATTAGTTTAAATTTACTTTTATTTTTAAAATAGTTTTAGTTTAAGTTTTCAAATTTAGTTTTAAAATTAGATTTCAATTTATTAAGTTTTGTTAAAAAGTAGATTTTAATTAAAAGTTTTTCAAGTTTTATTAATTAGTTAAATTTTATTTTCAAATTAATAGTTTAAATAGTTAATTAAAATAGATTTCTTTTAATTAAATAGTTTTAAATTAGTTTAAAAATTCCAAAAATAGTTATTACCAAAAACAAAGTTAAGTCGATACGTTAAACCGGAAATCAAATTCGAGTCGAATCGAGGAAAAACGAACATTCATTGCATTAAAAAGGACTAAAAATCCTAGTTTCAAATTGGCGCCGCTGCCGCTTCGCTCGTACGATTGACGATTTTTTCGTGAAGACGTTTGGATTTTGGGATCCGTTCATCCTTTGAACGTTACGTTTCTTGCAACAAAAAATCAAAAATACAAAAAAATCAAAAACTTAAAAATACAAAAAAATTAAAAAATCACAAAAGTAATCTCTTTCCTAAGAATTGCAACAAAAAAATTAAAAAATACAAAAGTAATACTTTTTCCTAAAAGTATTACACCAAAAATATTACGTATTAGTGTTAATTTTTATTTTGATTTTTTTTCGATTTTTCTTGTGAATATATATTTTTCTAAAAAATACAAAAAGATTTTTCATTTTATTATATTATATTACGTAGCACAATAAAATTACCTACTTATCAAATAAGGCCTTAGTTGGGATTTCATCACCTAACTATTGTATTCGAATCCATAACGAGAAAAAAGGGCAAAATAGATAAATACTAGTAAGACGTTTGAACTCGACATATACAAACTATAAGGTGGGTATAAGGCGACGCGCTATAAACGGCCGCCTAAGGAAAAAGTTTTTTAAGTGCTTTGTGCCACCTCGTTTCCCCGCTTGCTTGTGCGTATATTGAGAGGGACGACCGATTATTGGTTTGCCAACTCAAGTAGTATTTACGTATATATTTTTGTAGCTTTTTCATATTGCTCCTCGAGAGGGAAAATCCTTTTCCTCTCAAACTCGACCGAGGTCACCTACCTCATTCCAAAGTTTTAATTGTATGCGCACTCGCACGCATACATACATACCGATTGGTGTACCAAATACTTCTAATTATACTAAAAGGAAGAAGAAGAAAAACAAAAAGACCGTCATTAAAGCCGATCCCGAGAATCGAGCTTTCAACAATACGATGGCAATGGATAATCGACCAATGATTGAGATTCTACAATCTCACGTTGAAGGAAACGATGACGCGATTGTGGTGCCAAATAGTGGAGCTAATCATTTCGAACTTAAATCGGGTTTTATTCAAATGATTTCCGCTACACCATTTTTAGGCCGTACTAATGATGACCCACACGCTCATATCAAACGTTTCATCCAATTAGCTAATACCGTCAAATACAATAGGGTGCCCCAAGAGGCCGTTCGCCTCCAACTTTTTCCTTTTTCCCTCGAGGGACAAGCCCGGATTTGGCTTGATAAGGAACCACCCCAAAGTATTACCACATGGATCGACTTAGAGACCAAGTTCATTAACTACTTTTTCCCACCATCACGGACCACGTCCTTAAGGAATGAAATAATCAACTTTGAGCAACAATATGGGGAAACGTTTAGTGAGTCTTGGGATCGTTTTAAAGATCTTTTGAGAAAATGTCCACAACACGGTTTTACTAAAGTTCATCAAATCAACACGTTTTATAATGGTTTAACGCTAAACGACCAAGACTCACTTAATAGTGCCGCGGGGGGCAATATTCTTGTGAAAACCATGAATGAGGCTTGGGCCATTATTGAGAACAAGGCAAAAGTGCAAACCAAAAGTGTTAGGGCTAATATGGCAAGTGCTAGTACGAGTAATAATGAGGTGAATGATCAAATTAATAAACTTACTTCACTTGTTGAAAAACTCGCTCTAAAAGCCGACGCCTTCACTACACATGTGCATGCCGTGAAAGAAAAAGTGAAACGTGTGAGACTTGTGGTGGACCACATTCATACTTTAATTGTGACAAGGTTTACAATGATCAACAAGAAGTTTATGCTTATAATAACAATGAAATTGATCGGATTCAATTCAAACCAAATGTTGATGTTAACCATTTGTCTTACAAGTCTAATAACTATTTGGCTCCCCCGGTTTTTGTAACACCACAAAGACCACCCCCACCCGGCCAAACTAGGAACCAAGGTCCTCAACGGGGTAATTTTCAAGGATATACAAATCAACGGGGTTTTAATCAAAAACAAAGGAATTTTCAAGGGCAAAACCAAGGGGTAAATAATCAAGGATTTAATAACCAAAGTTTTCAAAATCAAGGATTTAATCAAGGTTCTAATCAATATCAAAACCAAGGTTTTCCTAATCAAGGTTATAATCAAATGAACATGCATAATCCTTAAATGGACTTGGTTTAACAAAAATTATCCGACCATGAACGAATGATGAGAGAGATGCAAGAATCGACCGATAAGAAATTTTTGACTATGATTCAAACCTTTCGTCCCCAAGGTACCCTTCCCTCGAACACCGTGGCTAATCCTAGGGCTAATGTTAATGCTATCACTACTAGGAGCGGTAAGACCACCGTAGAACCTTCCCCACCTAACCAAGGACCCGAGATACCTTCTTCTTCGACACAACCTCCTTCTTCTTCCACTTGTGACATACCTCCCGTTATGCATTCGTCTACACCTTATGTTCCACCGATACCTAAATTTTCTACCACACCTTCAGTTCCAAAACCGATTCCTTGACCTTCTATTTCTATTCCTCCTCCTCCTCCAAAGGATGTGAGTGAGCAATCCACTCCAAAGCCTTCATCTCAACCCAATATACCTTATCCCTCAAGGTTGCGGAAAGAGAAATTGAAGAATAAGGATGATATTCAAGTTTCGAACTTCCTAAAAATGTTCAAACAATTGAATTTTAATATCACCTTTGCCGAGGCGCTCGCTCACATGCCTAATTACGCTAAGATGTTTAAGGATCTTTTAAGTGATAAGGAAAAGTTGCTTGATATTGCCAATACCCAATTGAATGAGAATTGTTCCGTGGTTCTTTTGAGAAAATTACCGGTTAAGTTAGGAGATCCCGGTCGATTCCTTATTCCTTGTAATTTTCCGGGTGTTGAGAATTGTATGGCCTTGGCGGATCTCGGAGCGAGTGTCAATCTTATGCCATTGTCCGTATGGAAACAATTATCTTTACCCGAGCTAGTCCCCACTCATATGACATTGGAATTAGCTAACCGTACGGTTGCTTATCCGGTGGGGATAGCCGAGGATGTTTTTGTAGGAGTCGAAAAATTCACTTTTCCCGCCGATTTCGTCGTAGTCGACTATGAAATGGATCCCCGTGTTCCCTTAATTGTGGGACGACCTTTCTTGAGAACCGGGCGTACATTAATTGATGTAGCCGCGGGTGAACTTATCATGAGGGTCGGGGATGACAAAATCGTCTTTAACATGGGTAAACTTTCCAAACTTCCCGATGAGCCCGAATCCGTGAATTTCATCGATGTGCTCGACGAAGCATGCGAAGAACATTTTCACGAGGCTTGTAAGAGCGGGATTTCTCCTTTACCTCATGTTGAGACCGTAGCTTCTATTGCTTCTTCATTGACTCCATTTGGAGAAAGCGACTTAGATGATTTTGAAGCTAGCTTAGGTCCTCGATATATTAACTATGATAATTCTCCCACCAATTGGGATGAAGACATTCGTACTATTGAGAGACTTCTCAATGAGGACAATATTTCTCCACCTACTCCTAAAGAAGTTACAAACGATGACCCTACTTTGACTAAGCCTTCCATTGACAATCCGCCGGATTTAGAGCTTAAGGATTTGCCGTCTCATTTAGAGTACAATAATAAGTTGCCCGTCATTATTGCTAAGGACTTAAAAGAAGATGAAAAATCCCGACTTATCGATGTGCTTAAGAATCATAAGAAAGCAATTGCTTGGAAAATCTCCGACATTTGCGGAATTGATCCTAATTTTTGTACTCATAAAATTCTCATGGAAGATGACTTTAAACCCGCAATCCAAAATCAAAGAAGGGTTAATCCAAAAATTCATGAAGTCATTAAGAAAGAAGTTATCACACTTCTAGATGCCGGAATGATTTACCCTATCTCGGATTCGCCACGGGTTAGTCCCGTCCATTGTGTGCCTAAGAAAGGCGGAATCACCGTTGTTCCCAACGAAAACAACGAGTTGATTCCTACTCGACTCGTAACGGGATGGCGAGTTTGCATCGATTATCGTAAGCTCAATGATGCCATTCGTAAGGATCATTTCCCTCTTCCTTTCATGGATCAAATGCTCGAGCGTTTAGCGGGTAATGATTTCTATTGTTTCTTAGATGGCTTTTCCGGATATTTTCAAATCCCTATCGATCCAAAAGACCAAGAGAAAACCACATTCACTTGTCCCTATGGAACATTTGCTTACAAACGAATGCCTTTCGGCTTATGCAATGCTCCCGGGACTTTCCAAAGGTGTATGATGGCGATATTTCATGACATGGTTGAAGAAACTATGGAAGTCTTTATGGACGATTTCTCGGTCTATGGTGATTCTTTCTCTTCTTGCCTTGCTAATTTAGAACGTATGCTCCAACGGTGTGAAGACACTCGTCTCGTTCTTAATTGGGAAAAATGCCATTTCATGGTAAAAGAAGGCATCGTCCTCGGTCATAAAATTTCCAAAGCCGGTATCGAAGTCGACCATGCTAAAGTTGACGTCATTGCTGAGTTACCTCTACCTACCACCGTCAAAGGAGTTAGAAGTTTTTTAGGCCATGCGGGATTTTATCGACGTTTCATCAAAGATTTCTCGAAAATAGCTCGTCCAGTGACTCATCTCTTAGAAAAGGATGCTCCTTTCATCTTCTCTCAAGAATGTCTCGCCTCTTTCGAACTTCTTAAAGGTAAATTAACTAAGGCACCGGTCTTAGTCTCTCCAAATTGGGAGTTACCTTTCGAGCTCATGTGCGATGCTAGTGATTTCGCGGTAGGAGCGGTTTTAGGTCAACGAGTTAACAAACATTTCCAACCCATTCATTATGCTAGTAAGACAATGACAGGGGCTCAATTGCATTATACCACTACCGAAAAAGAGCTTTTAGCTGTAGTGTATGCTTTTGAGAAATTCCGCCCCTATCTTGTGCTTTCCACCACCATCGTTTACACCGATCATTCCGCCTTGAAATACTTGTTGACCAAGCAAGATGCTAAACCGGGACTCCTTCGTTGGGTTTTGGTCCTACAAGAATTTAAAATCGAAATTCGTGATAAAAAAGGAGCGGAAAACCTAGCCGCGGATCACCTTAGTAGACTTGAGGATCCTTATCAAGGGGAATTTCCAAATCAAGAGATTAATGAATCCTTTCCCCTTGAAGCCTTAATGTCTATTAATTCCAATCTTGATGATACCCCATGGTTTGTGGACATTGCAAACTATTTGGCGGGTGGTGTTCTTATCGAAGGGTTATCGTCCCAACAAAAGAAAAAATTCTTCAAGGACGTTAAAACGTACTATTAGGACGACCCTTATCTTTTCAAGAAATGTGCGGACTTAATCATTCGTAGATGTGTTGATGGGCCGGCGGCTTTACAAATCCTTGAAGCTTGCCATAAAGGACCTACTGGTGGTCACTTTGGTCCTAATTACACCGCTAAAAAAGTTTTCGACTCCGGATTCTATTGGCCCTCCATTTATCATGATGCACATGAAATGGTTAAACATTGTGATGCTTGCCAAAGGCAAGGCAAGATCACACATAAAGATGAGATGCCTCAAAATTTCATCCAAGAATGTGAAATCTTTGACGTATGGGGCATCGACTTTATGGGGTCGTTTCCATCATCGAAGGGAAACAAGTACATCCTCGTAGCCGTTGACTACGTATCAAAATGGGTTGAAGCAAAGGCTTTACCTACTAATGATGCGAGGGTGGTTGTTAACTTCTTGAAACAATTGTTTGCTCGATTCGGTGTGCCTCGTGCTATTATTAGTGATCGCGGGACTCATTTTTGCAATGATCAATTTGCACGAGTCATGGCTAAGTATGGTGTCAATCATCGACTTTCCACCGCGTATCATCCTCAAACTAATGGACAAGCCGAGGTTTCTAACCGTGGTCTTAAGAGAATCTTAGAGCGAACCGTGGGAGAGCATCGTGCCTCATGGGCCGATAAATTAGATGATGCTTTGTGGGCTTTCCGTACCGCTTAAGACACCTATATGTTGTACCCCTTATCGCCTTGTGTACGGAAAGGCGTGCCACCTCCCCATTGAGTTGGAGCATAAGGCTTATTGGGCCTTGAAATGGGCTAATTTTGATATAAACAAAGCCGGTGATCATAGGAAAATCCAACTCAATGAACTTAATGAACTTAGGAATGAGGCTTATGAAAATTCATTAATCTACAAAGAGAAGACTAAGCTCATTCATGATTCCAAGATTAAAAACCGAGAGTTCCATGTTGGTGATCAAGTTTTACTCTTTAACTCTCGGTTGAAAATCTTTTCGGGTAAACTTAAGAGCCGTTGGTCCGGTCCATTCACCGTGGCCCAAGTCTTCCCTTATGGCACCATTGAGTTATCCCAACCAAATGGGCCCAACTTTAAGGTGAATGGCCAACGGGTTAAGTTGTACTATGGAGAGGACATCTCTCACGAGATGATTCCATCCCTCTCCACATTTCCCTTGAATTAATTCGGGAAATCGAGTCGAGCTAGAGACTCGTGATAAATAAATCAAGCATCGTATAACTAGGTTAGATTTTTACCTTTCCCATACTTTCCACCCTTTTCACCTTCATCCATTTTCCACCAATAAGTGTAGGGGGGGAGCCAAGTAGGTTGTTTGTGTGTTGTGATTTTGTGAAGGGACATGTGCTTTGATGATCCACTTTTGGTTCTTTTGACGCGATCCGTGATCCCGTGTTCCCGTGTACCCGGTTCTATCAAAACTATTGTGATTCATACTTGTATATAAATAAAATGAATAAATATAATCACTTTAGTTGTCCCTTCCTTAGCTCGATTTTAAACAACGTACTCAATGTCCTAAGTGTAGGGGAGTTTATTCACCCACATGCTTAAACATTGAGGACAATGTTTATATTAAGTATAGGGGGACTTCTATCGAATTTTAGTGGGCTTTTCCATGAATTTGACCCCATTTTAACCGGAAAATTTTAAAAGTTTCAACGTTTTTCAAATTTTTGATCTATTTTGGCCTAGTAGTATTTTTATTTATTTTCTTTCCTTTTATCATCGCATCTTATATTTTTCATTTCAAGAATAAAGTAAAAAAATAAAAATAAATAAATAAAATGGTTTTAACAAGTTTAGATGTCTTTGATATATTAGGCCCGTCGTGAATATTTTGACTCAACCTGAGTTTACTTATCCAAGTTTACTTCTAGCTAGTATCCTTAACCATATGGACTTTAATTGGTTTATTAGGCTAAGCATCCACGAGTCTCATTCCTTGAGATTTTAAATTGTGGAGAATGAGAGATGATATAGTTAATTATAAGTTTGGTATTCTTTCATTAACTTATGTGAGTTAGTTATGAGCTTTTTCTTCCATCGCTTGTTAATAAATATATTTGCAATAAATAAGGTTGTACGATTTAAAAGGTTACTTAGCTTCTAGCACAAGATCGTTTAAAAGTTTCTCGGTATTAATTAGAGTTCATAGCCAAGGCATAACTTATTGAAGCGGGACGCGAAGATTGGCTTATCCAAAAAGGCCCTAACAAGGCATGAGGATACCCGAGTCCAAAAAGGCCCTCACAAGGCATGAGGATTCACTTTTTGCTAAAGATCCTAAGAGATTGTGAAGATCATTAATCCAAATCAATATGATGGATCAAGACACACGACGAGAAGCAATTACTCCCCTAAAGATCATGTAGAAGTCTATCCAAAAAGACCCTAACAAGGTATGAGGATAAATAGATCCAAGTCCGAAAAGGAGGCGGATCGTTGTATATCAAAATCCTAAATAAAGAAGAGGATAAATGAAGAAGTCGTGGTCAACGTTTGAAGCATCTTTCACTCCTTATGAAGATGTATACCATAATGAAGAGAAGACCATAATTTCAAGATCGTCTCTCAAGATTTGAAGTTTGAAGTACAAGTCAAATATCGGTCCGAGAAAGGTCTCAAATCGTGAAACGAGTTATGCCAAGATATGAACTTTTTGAGGTTTCGAGAAGCAGTTTTAAAAGATTTTGTCCTTTAGCTAACTATTGATTAAATCGTCCCACTTTATTTTCGGCCTTAATAAATTATCGAAATAAGTCAAAAATGCATCCTCGTGATCATTCAAGACAAAAATAAAATACAAGAGATACACCGTAGGAATAAGGGGGTCTAAGTGATTAATTAAACCACATGAGTAAGTGTTAGTTGTGCTAACTTATGGTAAACAATGATCTCGTTTTTAAGCTTGGTATGGGGAACGTGAAACTTGAGGGTGATTAATATTCATGACACTAAAGCCTTAATTAAAGTCTTAGACTTCTTTACAAGTTTCTTCCATCTAATAATTTCCAAGTTATTAAATGATTATAACTTTTGTCTCTTTCTTAAAGTTTTTATCTTTTCGTCGTCGTAGTAGTAGTAATAGTTATAAAGGCCGAGATGGATTGATTATGAGAAAAATGTAACTTATGCTTTAAAACTATGCATTGCATGGGGTCATTGCAATGGTCAAGTGTAGGGGATTTAATAAGTGTATAAACACTTATCCTTTTGCCACTAAAATCAAGGAAAAACAAGACCTAATCATGTGTTTTATATCATAAATGTCGGAATTACGCGTGGTTTTGTGTTTTGTGTTTAAATACGTACAAATGATCAAAAGAAGAGAAAACACGGGATTTCACGGTCAAATGTCAAAGAAAAGTCAAGAAAGAGACGAAGACAAAGTCAAAAGTCCAAAAGTATGCCAAGATCACGAAAACCGTCAAAACCGACACAACTTTGAAGAAACGATCAACAAAGCCAAAAATCGAGCTCGTTCTTAGTGGATTAAATATCATTTGAGATTAATGGGCCTTGTGGGTCCCACATTTACTTAATGGGCCCACAAGCCCATATTGCTAAAAAAAATGGAACGGATTGAAAAGAGTAGCCCACAAGCCCATTTGATTACAACTTATTTTTGGGAAGGATTAAGTTGTTTAGTAACTTGGGCCAAAGCCCATCTCAAATAAATGGAACGGATAGAGTAAGAATTGCTGGTCAAACACATTCCCCAGTCAATGTGGCCAAGCCCAGGTCAACCCTCAACCCTTATTTACTCCTCACCCCCACACGTAACCCTTATTTACCCCACAACACGTGTTTTCCACTTTTCCCAACTCCCAAATAAATAAATAGTTTTATTTACCCCATTCCCCCATTAACCTTCGATAGAAACTATGTGAAAACTCTCTCATCCCACTTCATCTCCCTTCACCAAAACTCGCAAACCCTAATTCCTTATCAGTAAAAATTAACAAGTGAAAATTGGGGGTTTTACCCAATTCGTGTGATTCACACGGATTGGGATTAAATCCCCATAAAAATCGCATCATACACCCACCATGTGGTCCTCAACCCATCAATCCAACGTGGCATCATTTGAGTGGCCAAACACCTCACCAAAACCCTCTTCACCAATCAAATCATTCCACTTCACCAAGGAAGAAACACAACTAGCACAACTCAGTGCCATGATGGCAATCCGAGTCACAAGGGCGGTTTTCAACCGTAGGATCAAGAAAATTGAAGAAAGAGAAGATGAATGATTAAATCTACGGTTGGATGCTTACAAGAGAAGCCAAGATTAGGGTTTCTTGGGGTTCCTCTATAACAACCCCTTTCATATCATGTAATGGAGTGCCTTTTCTTTATTTTTTAATTTTCAGTAAATTAGGTTTTAGAGTTTTAATCTTGTAATTTTTCAATTCCAGTATTTGTAATTTACTTTAAATTAATGAAAAAGTTGTTTTAGTTAATCTTCGTCTCAATTTACTCTTACTGTTAAAGCTTCGAATTATTTTTTTTAATCTTATTACTGTTATTATTATTATTTTTAATATAATATCGAAAAAAAAGAAAAAAAAATATATATAAAAGAAAAAAATAAAAAAAGAAAAGTGAATTAAATATTTTCCCCTACTGGGAAAATATCAAGTTACTGTTTATATTTGGTTCGAAAACATGGTGATGATGATGATGATTCTCGGGTAATAAAGAAGGTGGTCTTTTGGTGATTGTTTCGGTTCATTGAGGTGGCTCAGCGCCAACCTACGGCTCAACGGTTTCGAAAAAAAGGTGTTAATCACTTTTCTCCTTTAACTTTTATTAGATTAATATTAGTTTTATCTGCTTAGTTTATATTGATATTTAGTTTCTGAGTTGAGGTATTTTGGATCTGCTTAGGTTATTTGTTTTATTTATCTGCTTAAGTTCTATTTGATTATAGATAGTTGTTTATCTGCTTAATATTAGATTTTATTTATTTGGATTTAGATTGTTTGAATCTGTTATTCCTTATCTGCTTAGTCGGTTATAAGCTTTATTTTGTTTGAACTTTGATTGTTTCGGTTTGGTTTATAGCTTATTTAAATGTGCTTATTTCTAGTAATTGCTCATTCAGTTTTTTTAGTCTGCTTATATTTGTTATTCTGCCTAAACGTATAGATTTGCTTATTGTTAGGTTTCATAGGGCTTTTGGGATTTGCTTATAGGTTTAATTTTTTTAGCTTTTTTTCAAGTTCTATATTATAGCTTATCCTCGTTTAGTTTGCTTATGTTTATTTGATTTCACTGCTTATTGGCTTGGCTTATTTGTTGTTTATTTGTTGATTTTACTGCTGAAAAACTGAACCAATTGTTCAGTTTTGACTTTCTGTCTAAAATAACAAGTTCCAAAAAAAATAGGTAGGTATAAAAAATATTATCAAATTCTGTCTGGGTGAGATTCGAACCCCAAACCCCTCGTTCAACTACCAAACGCCCCAACCATTGAGCTGGACCTCTTTTTGTGTTAGCTTACACGATCTTTAATTAATATAGGATCTGTTTTATTGGCAGATTTAAGTATTTGGGTAATTAAAATATTATATAAAAGTTTTATTTAGTTTAAATTAAAGTTTAATTAGTCAATTTATTTAAATTTCGTTTTTATTCAGTTTTTTTTATAAAAATACAAAAAGACATTTTATTTACTTTCTTTAAATTTTAAATTAGTTTAAATTTACTTTTATTTTTAAAATAGGTTTAGTTTAAGTTTTCAAATTTAGTTTTAAAATTAGATTTCAATTTATTAAGTTTTGTTTAAAAGTAGATTTTAATTAAAAGTTTTTCAAGTTTTATTAATTAGTTAAATTTTATTTTCAAATTAATAGTTTAAATAGTTAATTAAAATAGATTTCTTTTAATTAAATAGTTTTAAATTAGTTTAAAAATTCCAAAAATAGTTATTACCAAAAACAAAGTTAAGTCGATACGTTAAACCGGAAATCAAATTCGAGTCGAATCGAGGAAAAACGAACATTCATTGCATTAAAAAGGACTAAAAATCCTAGTTTCACTATCCAATTACCTTAACTCCCATAACATGCAATCCTTTGTATTTCTATATTATGAATGTATTAAATGTTTAACATATGAGGTGCCTATATATTGAGAGGCTCACCTTTGTACTTGGTGAATATCAATGAAATACAACATCTCCTTATTTTCTCTAATTTCATCTTTGATCCATCTTATATATGTGTTGCTAATAGATCGTTGTTTTACAACACGTTATCAGCACGAATCTCATGTTAAAAAGGTTGATTTGGTTCTAGAATTTGATAATAAGAACAACCATGTGATTTTGAGATTTGATTTAAAAGCAATTATTGCGGGTAGAAGTTATATCTCAAAGATACTAGTGGTGTGATGATTTCACATTTTATAAATAATGTGATATATCAGATCATTGATTAAGGTACGTTTCAAATCCATTACGCATATTAATCGTATTCGTTTTTTATTCTATTACCCTCTTGTAATGTAACCCTCTTGGTCTCTTTATTGCTTTAATGATTTTATTTATTGCCATGTTGTTCACGGGCTATTGCTAGAGTACTAGAATTATTATAATAAACTTTAAATATTTGATGATTTTTTATGCTAAAAACGTTGTTGTAAGAAAAAAGTTGATAAATATAACATGTAACATTAACATATAAGAATATACATTGGTATCTTAAGGTCTTGACTGCAACTAATATTTTAAGTTTATCAAATTAGCTTATGAGATTAAATTCTGTTTAGTTTATCTGTTTAAAAACTAATAGAAAGAAAGCAACTAATATATATATTTTGATATATATTTATAGGACGTATTGTTGGTCTATACTTGTGTGGTAATTGACTTTAATTTTCCTTTGTTTGTTATGTGGCTAAGTTAATGGACACGGCTAAAAGTAAGTTTTGAAGTTTAAATGCTAAGACATAAATATATGAAAATATGCTTTGATCATGTTATTGCTTATTGCCTTCTTTGTGATACATTGTTAATGCGTGAATCCGCATGCAATATGTGTTATATTAAAAGATAGTATTTGTTGATCATATATAAATCAGTAAGATTCTAACAAAAGCAAAAACTGTTTTGGTCATTGTCATCCTTTTGCGAATATTGGTTGATCTCGTACTATATATGTTACATTATATTACGGAGTAAGAATATTTGAGTGAAAACAAACGCAATATTATTTAGTTAGTCAATTTGATTGAATGCAATCTTGATTGTTTCGAAGTTGTAGCATCCAGTAAAAATAATGGTTAAGACTTGTCAAACAAATCTTTGAATCGTACGTGTTTACTAGAACTTCATCGAAATTTGAGTAGTTGATTTACTTATTAATTTTAAATGGATATAAGTCTTTCATATTTAAGTATTAATTTTAAATGGATATAAGTCTTTCATATTTAAGGATGAGATGATAAAAGTTTATCATAAAAGCAATGTTGATACAGTAATATATATATATATATTAATCTGTGTATACCTATGCATTTGCTCTTGTATGAAATGATTTTATTTGTAATTTTTCTCTAGATATTTCATTTAGTTTTGAAATATTAAAATAAGTTATATAAATATGGACTTTGAGACAGGACACCATAAGCCATAAAATAAATAAGTATTAGAAGTTGTTCAACTAGAATAACTTAAGCCATGAAATAAATACGTATTTAAAGTCATTCAACTAGAATAACTTAAGCCATGAAATAAAATACGTATTTAAAGTCATTCAACTAGAATAACCTAAGCCAAATATGTAACATCAAATGTGGTTACATTTTTTAAAGCTCGTTGTAATTACTTCTTTATTGAAATTATGTGGATCATGGATTATATATCACATATCTTACCATAGTGCGAGTAATATGTTGGATTGGTCACTTATTTTAAAGCATGATTTTATACCCCTGACTTATTTAAATTTCAGTTAAATATTGATCTTGATTTTATGCACGTTTTGGTTATTAGTGGACTGATATTACGGTTTCCACTTGCGTTGATAGTTACAATATCTATCATATTTCTCAATTAATAAATACTCGAAATGTCATATTTGACATTATCTATTTGCACATGTTATAGAATAAATGATTCATCTTTGTTCGATGTTAATCTTTATGCATATGATTGTCTTGCAAATAATTAACAAAGAATAGAAAACGTACTACGAATTAAATAAAAGGATTGAAAGATCACATGCATTAAATTATCTCATCAAGGTTATCACATATAATATGTTTAACCATAAGATTTAAATTGCTTATGAGACAATGACGGAGCTACGTACATCAATAGGTTGGCCAAGGCCCAACCCAAATGTCTAGAAATTACTACTACATACTACAATCTTAATTTAAAACCGATCTATAAAAATGATTCGGCCCACCTAATAAATCTTTAGGTAAATTTAGTCTTTGCAGATATACATGAATGTATTCAATTTACTTAAACATGAAAGTGTTTTTCATTTTACAGTTTTCTACTTAAAGTTCTAATTATTGCTTTTCATTTGTATGTAAATGGCATTATCACACTAGCACTAGTTAGATGCATTACAAATCGATTTAAGAATAGGTTTGTTTACCTTTTTAGTCAAGTTTTAAGATCAAAATGAGATTATGCAAAAAATTATACCTTTATTATGCAAGTAATCTTCGGTAGTATCCAAGCGTTTTGAATAGAAAATTAAAATTAAACTACTTTCGACCAAAGACACTTTAATTTACGGATTATCTGATATGTTTTCATTTGGCCCACCCACGTATAAGATACTGGCTTCGTCCTTGTTATGAGACATGTTATTGTATGTTAAAATGATGCATAATGTTTAGAAATTAGGACAGAATATGACTTCCTTGATTATATAGTATTACATTGCATTATGTAGAAACTATAAAGTAGCTCATATAAAGGATAAGTTTATGAGCCAATATTATTTTAGTAAGTGGCATGACCAGATGGACCATCCCGAGTCAATAATGATGCGAAAGTTATAGAAGAACCATGAGTTTCTTCAAAAAAAAGATTATTTTTATTGTTCTCAATAGAAGTTCATTACTTATCACCACTAAATATAAATAAGTACTCATTTCTCGAAATCTGGAAAAATAAAAGAGCATGTATGTAGGCCTATACATGTATCATGTGGATCATTTTGAGTTATAAAATCGATGCATCGTCAAAATGATAATCAAATACGCAACTTCGAGTTGCCGTGATTAGTAGCTCGATATGAGCATGATTTCCCAAATATGATTATTGAGAAAGGTGGTGAATGATTACAAGCTTGAGCGATTCTTAGAATAAGTGTATAACTTTATATAGCCCATGTGAACATGCGAATTGCTTTTGTTGAAACGTGTATAAAGGTTTTCAGTTGATTGCAAAATCAATAATTATGAGAATAAGAGTTTTAGCTTATGGGGAATGTTATTACATATGAATTCGCATCTTGCGAATAATTTTTCATGAATACTCCCTAATAGCATGGTTTTTGATCACATACCATATTTCTCATATGAGATTATGTAACTGTGCGAACTGTGTTATAGTAAATCCAGCACAACGCACAAAATGGGATGTTGAGAATGATAATTCATTCAGAGGGAGAATAAGCAGCGAGAAATTTGGAATGAATTATGATAATGTTATATTGATCCTCACACTAATGAATATGAACATAAAGTTAAAAGGACAATTTATATTCCAAATCTAGTAATTGCCAGACATGTTTAGTGGCCTAAAGAATGTGACTAGAACACTGCTACTGTTTCAATTACAATGTTTGTCCCAATAGTAAAACCAATATATCGGTAGTGAGTCTATGGGACGTTTGCAACGTGATAGGCTAATCGATTCCAAAATAATAGACCTCGAATGAAGATATAGAATGGAGCAAGAAAGTTAAGATGGTTTTATCGAGGTACTAAAGGAGAGACCCATAGTTGTCTCCTATGAGAAACTAGACACGAAGGTAATTGAAAAATCCCGGGTACATGAGTAACTATGAGATCTCAATAGATGATATAAATGGAATTTCTAGTAAGGCGTGGAATCAAAAAGATATAAATTGACGTCGATAGATATACATGATAATGTGAATGATAATGATAGCGCTAGATGAATGTGAGGATCGTGGATAGATGAATGGCCAAATTTTAATGAAAGGAAAGACCCATGAGATCTCAATAGATGATATAAATGGAATTTCTAGTAAGGCGTGGAATCGAAAAGATATAAATTGACGTCAATAGATATACATGATAATGTGAATGATAATGATAATGTGAATGATAATGATAATGTGAATGATAATTGAAAAATCCCGGGTACATGAATAACTATGAGATCTAAATAGATGATATAAGTGGAATTTCTAGTAAGGCGTGGAATCGAAAAGATACAAATTAACGTCGATAGATATACATGATAATGTGAACGATAATGATAACGCTAGACGAATGTGAGGCTTTTGGATAGATGAATGGCCAAATTTTAATGACGCAAATATGGATAATGGAAGTCTCTTGTGATGAGACATATGTTTTAGACTTAGTGTCAATATACATAAATATATAAAACTTATTGGATATGCATAGGTAATTGTGAGAAAGAGAAATTAGATTATGCACTAGTTACAAGTGATGGCACATATATGTATTTTATGAAAGACTTGAAAATGAGCATTTAGATGCACATTCACTTATGGTGGATCCAATAATGTATTTTGATATTATATATGTCTAGCAATGTGACAAATAATAGATATGCGTCTAAAAGATATATGATTAGAGCTCATGTGATATTGAGATTTCATTATTGCATATAAAATGCATGGGCCTGCTAGTGATCTTAATGCTTAAAGCATATAAGAAAGGTTCTCGAGAACACTACTTGATTGTATTAAAGTAATCATGTTTTTGGCATATATTTTATATAATCGCCTTAGTGTGTAATATTGTGCACAAAAAGAGTTATGGTTATAAAGGTGACTGAATGCATATAAATTGAATTTGAATTAAAAGACAAAGTTTATCTTAGTTCCATAAATCTTAAGGATGAAATATGCGTGCATCATGAAAACTAAAGATAAAATTATATCTTTATGTGGATAAACAACTCTTATGTTTATGAAGTCACACAATGCTGGAAAGACTTCTTTAATTTATAAAGATGATTATCACAATCTTGATTTAGATATATCATACCAAATGTGCATGGAATAATTATAGTTCAGCTAATTGTCATGCATGGTATTGGGAATGAATAATTCATAAGGTAAGGTGATTTACTTAAATATGATCCATAAAGTATGTTAATATTGTGTGAACAACAAGGTGACAATATTTATTCATGTGATTCGCATTTTACTTACTCAATAAACTTAAGTGATGTGATCATTAGGGGGAGATAAGATACGCGTTTGCACTCTTTTTCCATTGACCATGGTTTTGTCCCCATAATATAAGGCAACATCCTCGATCATATAAAGGCAGTATGTACTCTTTTCCTTCCCTAGATTTTTATCCCACAGGGTTTTGTCTAGTAAGGTTTTAACGAGGCATATTCTTCAAATGTAATTATTATTACGACTGCTTCATCCAACCATTTATATATTCTAATGAGAAGAAAAAAACAATTTTTCATGAAGATAAAGTATCATTCGTTTCTTAATTCAAGAAACATTACACTAAAGGCGATAAGACAAGACATTTTGTTCAAGCGATAATTCAGCGGATCTACTTATCAAGACACATCTTATCTCAACACTAGGAAGTTAACCTGCAACATTATAATGCGTCAACTCAAACACCTCAAGTGATGGGAGAATATACATGAGAGGGAGAATATACGCGTTGCACTCTTTTTTTCTTAGATATGGTTTTGTCCCACATGGTTTTCCATGCAAGGTTTTTAACGAGGCAACACATCCAAGCGTATGAGAACTAATGATGGATAGCCAAGAGGGAGTGTTATGAAACATTAATAGATGTGGCTATCCAATTACCTTAACTCCCATAACATGCAATCCTTTGTATTCTTATATTATGAATGTATTAAATTTGTAACATATTAGGTGCCTATATATTGAGAGGCTCATCTTTGTACTTGGTGAATATCAATGAAATACAACATCTCCTTATTTTCTCTAATTTCATCTTTGATCCATCTTATATATGTGTTGCTAATAGGTCGTTGATGCATCTTATCATTATTAACCATTTGCATCTCTCTCACTAAAATCTCTCTCTAAACCCTCTCACCATCTTCGTCTTCTTCATTCTCGATTCAATGGCATTTCTAGTACCAAAAGCCTCTAATGTTACCTTCGAGATGAATGATAGTATCCTCGCCTCTAACAACTCTATTTGATGGCTCAAAGCCCCAAATGACACATACTCAGATCTGGTGAACTTCATGAAGAATTGTGATGTAGGAGAAGCTTTCACAAGAACCGCATCTGTTTTCTACCAAGAATACATTAGGGAATTCTGGTATTCTGCTGGGATCCTTGATGACAACACCATCTCCTTCAACCTTTCATGTAATGAGCATCCCTTTGCATTTTCTGTTGCTGATTTTTCCTTTGTGGCTGGGCTAAGACATGGAGAAGAATGCCTGAAATCTGTTGATAAGAAGGCTGTAAAGGACGCCCTTGCCACACTCTTCCCTGTATCTGATGTTAACCCAACCCTTACACCTGCTGAAGTGGTCCTGAAGTCTCCCCTAAAGATCAAGTTTTTCCCCCATATGTGGAGAGTCCTCTTCACTCACATAGTTAAATCCCTGGGTGGTATGAAGGGATCTCAAGATCAATTGGCCTTCAATCATGGACTGATATGGGGAACAGACATCGATATTGGAAGCATTCTTTTCTCAAACCTTGTTGAACAGCTGAAGGGCACCAACAAAGTCAGGGGGAAAACATCTGCTATGTTCGCTTTCTCTCTTATCTTTGAAAGTATGCTGGATGATAACTACCACAACTCTGCACTGACAGCCATGAAGCCTTATCACATAACTGGAGCTATCTACAAGGTGATGGGACCCAATAGCGTGCCAGCGAATGCTTATATGAAGAATGTTGCTAATAAATAACCATCTGTTGTGAAGCCCTTGCTCCCTTCCTTTGAGAAGGTGATTGCAACTGGTGTGTCTGGTAAGTCAGCGTCTTTGACCTCTTGGAAACACACCACGCTGTCCAAGGCAACAAATGGCCAACAACCAAAGAAGAAGAAAAACCCCTCTTCTTCTAAAACCCAAACTGTTGCTAAGGCCAGGGTTAAGAAGATTGCCACTCCTTCCTCTGGTCCAGATAGTTCTGTGGACACAAAGACTACAGCTGATAAACAACAAGAGTCTAGCATCTCTACCTCAGCAGAGACAACAGGGAACCAGCCTAATTCCGCTGATATCTCACAGGTAATCAGTTTATAATTTTTAGAGGTCCACAAGCAGCCACTCTCAAATGTCTGTAGGTGAGAGTGGTGAAGTTAGGGTTATTTTCGACCCATAGGAGTCTATGTATGCACTTAGAAATATTTTAAGGCTTCTGTACACCCTGTCTTTGCATAGGGAGTGATTCATTTGTGTTTATAAAGCACCCTGATGACCCTGCCCCCTCTAGACAATATTCAGGCAAACTACAACCTGAATACACATATGTCTCGACCTAGAGTAGTTGTACTTCACACAACCTCTAGGTTCCCTCAGAAAAAGAATCCTAAAAGTTTAACTTTTAGGGGGAGCTGAATCATCACCCTCAGCTTTCCTAGGGACAGCGTAATATGACGATCTTTAACTACATCTTTTTCACAACTAAAAGAGTCCCAAAGGATTTATCCTTTTAGGGGGAGCTGAATCATCACCCTCGGCTTTCCTAGGGGCAGCGTAACAGGAGATCTTAACCCATATACAATTCATAGATAAAAGAGTCCCAAAGGATTTATCCTTTTGGGGGGGCTGAATAATCACACTCAGCTTTCCTAGGGGCAGCGAATAGCGACCATTAACCTCATTACTTTCACACTTAAAATAATCACAAGGCTTTATCCTTTGGAGTGGCTGAATAATCATCCTCAGCCTCTCTGGGACAGCGAACTGGCGACCCTTCTCCTTATCTATTTCCCTGTTACTAACCTACATAAATTGCAGGTTGATATTGTACACCCAAATGTAGACTCTCTGGCTACACCTGAAGGAGTTGATAAATTGATTCAGGATCAGCTAAAAGAAGATGAGCCCATGCCTGATGCTGAAGATGATGTGCTTGCCTTCATTGAAAGCTTATCTGAGCCCGAATCGATGCCAGATGATGAAATTCTCCCTGATGGGATGATTGAGGAGGAGGATGATGACAAAGATGAACAGCCTGATATGTCACCACCCAAAGCCACAACTGTGTCCACACCAGCTAAAGAACAAACTCCTCCTCCAAAGGAAGCTATTGTAACTCCTACCTCTGCTACATCTGTCACAAACAAGCTTACAAACGTTGTGTATGATCCTACTACAGAGTTTCTATTGTTTGAACATCCACAACAAACAAACATTGATCTTTTTCCCAAGGAAGATGACTATGAGCAGCAAAGCCTGAACATTCATGGTTTAAGGCCCTATCATCATGCTTCAGATATTGAACGGCTGTCAAGAAAGTTAGATAAAATTGGGTCTGAAATGCATTCCTTCACTGTTAATTTTCCCAAGATCATTCCTAAGCTGTTAAGGATGTCATCACTGAACCCATCCAAGATGGCACAAGAAAAGGAGTTTCTCAGGGACTTAGTCACTTATCCACTCGCATCAAAGATACCATCATTAAAGAAGTCCCTGACATGTTTTCAGCCCACGAGTTGGTGATGCACAAAGAAGTTGAGGTTGTGTGTAGCAGGCAGAAACGTCACACTAACTATTTAGCTGGACATGTTGATCGCTCTGTGAATCGCAACTGCAACAAGCTTCTCAGAATAGCCAGAGAATCAAGGAACAGACAAAAGAAAATGGCCACATCTGTTGAACAGGTTGCTAGATACCTTCAGTCATGTTCAGCCAAGCGTCTCAAGAGACAGGCTCAACGTGAGGGGGAGAAAGCTGACATACTAAAACTAGAACCTGTCAACACCACCACAGGTACAACTAAAAACCCCATTCCTCTCCAAGTCATCACACCAATCACTGTACCTGATGATGATGATGAAAGTAAGGGGGAGCAACATGACAAAAAAGCATATGATTCATCAAATTCCCTGTCTTTGGATAACACCAATAAGGTTGTGGATGATGGTGAACCAAATGCTAAGAAACTTAAATTCATTGTCAGCTCCCTACCAAAAGTTGTCCAAGACCAAGCTCAGATAGCATTTTTGAAACATGCTGATGAAATGAAGAAAGCAAGTGAAGAATCCTCTGTCTCTAAGAAAGGGAAACAAATAGTTATGGTAGACACAAATGCCAAACTAAAGAAAATAGCTGCGATGCTAGCGACGGGAGGATCCACTACCAAAATCTCTCAATTCTCACCTTTCAAAGTAGCTGATGAAAAACCCTTAACAGTTGAAGAAATTGAGAAACAAGCACTTGAGTTTAAACGATTAAATGAAATCAAGAAAGCCAAAGAGTTGGATGAAGCCAAGTTGAAAGCTATGTCTCCTCAACTTAGAGAGTAGCAAAGACAATGGCTAAGAGAAAGGGAGATTAAACGCGCAGAGGCTCTGAAAAAGGTAAAGGCTGACTATGATGCCTGCGTTAACAAAAGATATGCTCCAAGCACAATCACCAAGTTTAAATACATCGTTAAGAAATCAACTCATACCCTACAGATGCTTATTTGGGGAGATAACCAACAGGGAAACATGGATGTATTTGAAGACTTCAAACTTAAGACACTTGGTCTGTCTGAATGGTTTGAAATTGAAGCTTTAGCTGCTAAGAGGACTGGACAGGAAAATTTCTTACTCATAAAAACCCTGAGAGCTAAGTTCAACTGGTTAGAAGAAACAACTACCAAACTCAAGATTGATCCACCTCCACAACTATTTGAACCAAAACCAACAAAGGCTGAGAAGAAAAGAAAAAGGATGTCTTAATTCCTTCAAGAAACCTTTGTAACTGATGATATCCAAGTGGATGGGATGCACAGGAACTTGATTCTTCAAAATGGGATTGTAGGGCCTGTTGATGGTCAAACTTACACTGAGCCTAAAAAAGGTATGGCCTACATGAACAGAGTATGCCAATATGTGTTCCAAAGGGAAGATGAGCTGGGGCTTGCATCAACTATTCAGCTTATTATGTTTTATAAGGTACTTAAACTCAACACAGATTACTCCAAGGAATTTTCCCAAGCATTGAAGGCTGAATTGGATACTAGGACAGACATAGCTGAGGCTGAAAAGAAAATCAAGAATGATGATTACTAAAGTTTTCACAACTGAACCTTTACTATCAAAGTTTTTTTACTCATGTATTGTACTTGTAAAGTTTTTAAGTATTAATGGAGTATGAAGTTGTTTGTTAGATCTGTTATGTGTAAGAAGAAGTTGTTATCTCACTTACTATAACTCATTTAGATCTAGCTGTATTTACGTTTAAATAGGGGGAGATTGTTGGGAATCTAAGTCTGTTAGAATTCTCTTAGTTATAGATTTAAACTTAAATTAAGCTGTTTGATATTAACTTGCCTATGCCTAGGAGACAGGCAAGTAACCCAAGACTCACAGAGTTCTAAGTCTCTGTGAGCAACCACGGAGGAGTCCAGAGACATTGTCAAGGAAGTCGAAGATTACTTGAAGACATACTCATTGGCTGTGTTGGATAACAGACAAGATGTATCAGGGACTCTAAGTGGTTGAGTATTAACAGGGGTGGCAATACCCTGTTAACACTCAATACACTTTGGACATACCTAAGTGTTTAGGCGGGAACTTATGTAGCCTAAAGTACAAGGAATAAAGAAAAGGGAAACTATGTCAGCTCTGTTTCCCTAAAGCGTTGTGGCAGACTACCAAGAATATAAGAGCATCTCTTGACAGATGTCTAACATTGTCTGTTTTGTGTAGTCACCATCAACCAGTACTAATAGTCAACCTCGTACCACTATAAATAGTATATGTGGGCTAGAGTTAATGCGGTTCACTTTGTTAGATTTCACACATTAACTCTTTACAACTCAGAGAAAGAACAGATGTGCATGTGTTCTTGAGTTTGCTTTATTTTGTCCAAAGTGTCACAACACATTGTCATCAAACTATGTTATCCATAACACATGTAATACTTGTTATACAATAATAAAGTACTACGTTTGAAAAGTATTTACTTATGTTAATTATCCTTCTTATTCGTTTCAAGCTAGTTTTAGGGACTTTCAATTGTGCACAAAAAGAGTTACGGTTATAAAGGCGACTAAATGCATATAAATTGAATTTGAAATAAAAGACAAAGTTTATCTTAGTTCCATAAATCTTAAGGATGAAATATGTGTGCATCATGAAAACTAAAGATAAAATTATATCTTTATGTGGATAAACAACTCTTATGTTTATGAAGTCACACAATGATGGAAGACTTCTTTAATTTATAAAGATGATGATCACAATCTTGATTTAGATATATCATACCAAATGTGTATGGAATAATTATAATTTCAGCTAATTGTCATGCATGGTATTGGGAATGAATAATTCATGAGGTAAGGTGATTTACTTAAATATGATCCATAAAGTATGTTAATATTGTGTGAACAACAAGGTGACAATATTTATTCATGTGATTCGCATTTTACTTACTCAATAAACTTAAGTGATGTGATCATCAGGGGAAGATAAGATACGCGTTTTCCACTCTTTTTCCATTGACCATGGTTTTTTCCCCATAATATAAGGCAACATCCTCGATCATATAAAGGCAGTATGTACTCTTTTCCTTCCTTATATTTTTGTCCCACAGGGTTTTGTCTAGTAAGGTTTTAACGAGGCATATTCTTCAAATGTAATTATTATTGCGACTGTTTCATCCAACCATTCATAAATTCTAATGAGAAGACAATAACAATTTTCATGAAGATAATGTATCATTCGTTTCTTAATTCAAGAAACATTACACTAAAGGCGATAAGACAAGATATTCTGTTCAAGCAATAACTTAGCGGATCTACTTATCAAGACACATCTTATCTCAACACTAGGAAGTTAACCTACAACATTAGAATGCGTCAACTCAAACACCTCAAGTGATGGGAGAATATACATGAGAGGGAGAATATACGCGTTGCACTCTTTTTTCCTTAGCTATGGTTTTGTCCCACAAGGTTTTCCATGCAAGATTTTTAACGAGGCAACACATCCAAACGTATGAGAACTAATGATGGATAGCCAAGAGGGAGTGTTATGAAACATTAATAGATGTGGTTATCCAATTACCTTAACTCCCATAACATGCAATCCTTTGTATTCTTATATTATGAATGTATTAAATTTTAACATATGAGGTGCCTATATATTGAGAGGTTCATCTTTGTACTTGGTGAATATCAATGAAATACAACATCTCCTTATTTTCTCTAATTTCATCTTTGATCCATCTTATATATGTGTTGCTAATAGGTCGTTGTTTTACAACATATACAATAAAAAAGGGATTTATCACCTTAACAACGGCGTGCACCATGTGATATTTGACCTGAACTGCATTCTTGAACTCTTGTTGGGCTCGATGTGAATTTCCGAATGATTGATATTGTAAAGCTCGGTTGAGGTGCATTTTCTGCTTTTTATGGTTAGAAACAAAATTTAAACAAACAAGAAATGGATTTTAAAATATTTTTGTTTATGTATAATACTGAAAACCATTACCGGCTACGCTCACGGATTTCTTCCTGCTTGCCTTGTGGGGCTCTACCGTCGAAAACCATCGTAGGACCAATGTCATATGGTTGCAATCGTTTAACTCTATTCATAAAATATGGGACATGCCTAATATACAAACAAAAAATAGCAGTCACCAACATGTAACATAATATAAGATACTTCAAAATCCGTTTATTTATACCTGACGGTAAAATAATGACATTCATAATAATGGTCATATTCATAATAATTGACTATTGTTTGGAGCAATTCCAGAAGTTAGTGCAACTGAATTATAGGGCACTAACTAACCATGAATTACTAAAACTATTCGTCTCCATGAATTACTAAAGTCGATTCATATAAAAAATAAATATATAGTATTTTGAGGGATCAATAACCCAATAGCTTTAGATTCTCACAAGATTGTCTTGTAGACTTCAAGATAAAAAAATAGTTATTGAAGCAAGGAAAATCCTCGCATGAAACAAGAACAAAATACCAAACTAAAACCCAAAAAATAAGCTACTCCAAAATCCGGGGAATTTATAAGCTACTTTATGATCCGCTTATTTATACCTAAGTCTTAACAGTTGATACTCACATTCATAATAAATGACTATTGGTTTGGGCTACACATAAAGTTTTTATGATAAAGACCAAAAACAATTTACCTTTGAGTTCGTTCTCCACGCACTACGGCTTCAGCAAAAAAAATTCTCGCCGCATTATGGATCAAAGCATTCACATCGATAGCAACCGAAAGTTCTTCTTATAAATGTTTGAGCGATGCTTTCTCAACGAAAACCTCTAACTTTTCCGACAGCCCCTTGACACCCATTAGAAGAAATTAATGAGAGAATGAATCAAATGTGAATCAAATTAAGTAACTACAAGGTAATTATTTATGAAAAGATATGCTTGAAGTTGTGAAGGTTTTTTTTAGGTTTAGGGCTTTTATAACAGTCATACAGATGTCACGACCATATTTATTTGAGATGATTTTGAAATTTTACAAAGAAGTTCTTAATTAAGTTTGATTTTAAAATTTTGCAAAAGAGGGCCTTAGTTAATTAAGCTTGGTTTTAAAATTTTACAAAAAGAGCCTTAATTAATTAAGCTGAGATGAAAAAGGGCTAAATACCTTGTGTTTTTTCTCTTATCATGGTTGCGACAGTTTTTGTTCGTGTGTGTTGAACTTGTGGGGTGGTGAGGGTTGAATTTTTTCTTATGAACTTGTGTGAGTGAGAGAGAACGTCAAAAGGTGCTCTTTATTTGGAGAAGAATAGAGCTTATAGCGTTTGGGCCCAAGTACCACAAACTAACTTAAAATGACCTCATACTTACCCAACCCTATCCGGTGTTCGACTCGAATAACTTTTTTTACTCGAGTGATTTGACCTGAATAGACTTAGTTGGATCGGGTTTTTTTACAACCCTCTTAGGGATGCGCGTGTGTCCGTAACTGTTGGAACCAAAACGTAATCCGATAGGTTCTAAAGTTAGGAACCGAAAACTGAACTGAATATGTTTATCAATTTAAATTTAATAATGTTCATCGATTCATTAATTAATTTAGATAAGGGAAGTGATTTGCACACTCCCTTAATTGATTGACACACTAAAAAGTTAGTGTATTTTGACATATATATATCCTTAAATCGTTTTTAATCAAGTCTATTTTACAAAGGTATAAATGTCAATACATAACATTTTGAGTGTCTCAATCAATTAAGGAAGTGTGCAAATCACCTCCCTTTAGATAATGTTCGTTAGATAATTTTGTCCATTGATTACAATTTACCAGATTTCTAAAAAAACATGATATTTATCAATTCATGAATTATTTTTGATAATATTCATCCATTCAAGTTAGTACTGTTATCAGTTTTAATAAAAGACGCAATGTCCATAAATTCGTCAGTTAATTTTATGATATTCATGAGTTCAATTTATTAATGTTCATGAGTTGACCAATTAAAAAAAATGATGTTTATCAATTCGACAGTTATTTTTTATAATGTTCATTAGTTATTTCTGACAAAGCTCGTCGGTTTTCCAAAAAAATCACGTTGTTCATGAGTTATTTAAAAAATGTACATCAGTTAGATAGCAAATGTTTAGGAGTGGAAATAGCAAAAACCGTTGTTCTTAGTAAAAAAAAATTTCACCAATAATAATCGGTGTTCGTCAAATAAAAAGAGTGCTTCGTGGTTCATCATTTAAAAGAGTTATTCATCAGGAAAAGATGTTCATCACTAAAGAGAATTTATTATTTTTTTTGGTATACTGTGTTTATGACTAGACTAATCCTAGGGCGACTATCTTTTTAAATATCTTAGAGTCGTCACAGGTGAACCTCTGTGGCCACCCCCGAATGTACACATCTAGGGAAGTTTGAACCCTTAACCTTTTGTTTGAGAGTCGAAAACGTTACCATTAAACCACTTGGTGGTGGTTAAGAGTTTATTATTCTTAGAAGATGTTGTTTAGGAATAAAAAAATGTTATTCATCGATAAAAGAAGTTAAACTTTAATAATCTTTTGTGATAAAAGCATATTTTAAGTTTTAATTTTGAGAAAAAAGTAGTGTATTAACTGTAGGAAACAACAAGAATTAAGAAATCTTTTATTTAGTAAAGCAAAATGTCAAGTATGATATCTGAAATTAAATTATACCTAATTTAGTAAGATTTATTTGAATTATATTTATTAAAATTTATAAAAAAAAAGGTTAACTATTACCTAAAGGTTAACTATTACCTAAATTAGTAAAAATTTATACAACTTGGTTTTTGAAAAATTTGTATAACAAATTGGGTACAAAAATATATGTGTAAAAAACATAAAGAAATCAAATGTAAAGAAAACGGGGTTATGTACAAAACTACATGGATAAAATTAAGTATTGTTTAGTTGTGGAAAAATTTTCATATTTTTTTGTTTTAAATTTTTAGAGAATGGAATCATTCCCTTCCTTAGAAAAGAGTTGAAAATTTTGAAAACTTGTTTAGATGGTTTTTTTTTTAAAAAGTATGTTTAGGTGGAAGAGGAAAAAAAGTGTAAAATAGAGTTTTTGTTATAAATAATTATATTATGGATGTCCAATAAAGACACATGGCCCATTAGTTGGGTTTCACCTTAATATTATCTTATATATATATATATATACATTCTATTCTTCTGTCTTTAATGAATCATTGGAATAATTCTTATCTCTCTATCTTGTTTGTTCTTATTCTTACTTTGATTCACAACACGTTTTCAGCACGATCTAAATTTACTTTTCTAAATATCTCCGGTTCCGTATCTTAAATTTCTTCGTTCTACCGCTACGATTGAGTAAGGTAAATCTCGAACTCTACTGATCTTTGCAAATTCATTTAATACTGTTTAGAAGCTACTTAGCACTATAGTTTGCTATGCAGTAAATATAAACTATTGATTCTACTAAGTGTCCTTTTTAGATTCTACATACATGACACATGTATTAATTTTATATCTATTAGTAATTATTATCATCTCGATCACATGCGACATTAGTTCAACTTTTTTAAGACCATTAGTAATAGATCATATAGACTAATTGATGATGATTGAATACGAATAAGTAAAACTATAGAAGTAACATGAGAGCTTTTATTTATTGAGTAAGGTTCCGTAATAACCTTTTTCTTATCATGTATCAACCTTTCTCTTATTGATATCTTTGTTTGTTATCGGTTTTTGATCTCTATATTGTAATATAGTTGATTGTTGTAGGCATTGTAACTGTTAATTTACCTATTGTAATTTGCAATATATGAAAATAGTACTTTGCTTCGTGTGATCCAATAAATAAAAATTAATAATAAAGACTACATGTGTTTTTCGAGTTTTACACGACGAGAACCGGGCATTGAAAACTTATTTAGTTGGTTTTTTATTCGTAAAATATACTGGTATGATTTTCGTTTCCAAGTGATTATCACTTTTATTCGTGGACATGTCTTTTGTGTTACTCTTACTTTATTTTTACTTTATTCAATTATAAGAGCATTAATATGCTTTGAACTCTATCTGGAAAATTGATTATATTGTCATAAAACATTATAAAAAAATAAAAATAATAAAAAAATAAAAATTATGAAGACAACATATGAATGAAATTGCTTAAAGAAAGTAAACAAACATATACCTTTTTAACCATGATAATGGTTTTAAAAATATATTCTTTGAGATGATTTCTATCTATAATAAGCATATAGTAATGGGTAACATGTATCTTTATGTATTTAGGTTGTATATTTGAATGCTACATATGTATATATTATTATGAATTTGGTTATAGATTTCAAATATGCTTGGATACAATAATACCGATTCTCTTTTTCTTTCATACTAGCAGGGTACCCGTGCGATGCGGCGGCGGGTACCCTGTGACTAAATTTTTTTAGAATGAATGTTATTCGGTTATTCGTGTCTCATAGCAATTATTTATGAATGACAATAGTTTTCACCTAAAAACATGTCTCAAAAATGTAATTCTGATATAGAGATATTATTACTTGTGGCGTATATGTAATATGTAATATGTGTAACTTTATTTTCGGAACCCAATTAAGCGCGAGAATTGACATAACCTCGTTTGAACTTTGAACCTAAAAGTGGCTTGTACATATGATTGCAAGAAGGGAGAAAAATATGATAGAGGATATTTGTACGATGTGTTGTTTTACTTGTAAATTGTGGTGATGGTGTGTTTTAATTGTATTATTAATTATGTTTTAATTAATATGATTAAATGATTTGTATATATTAGAGATATAAAGTTGTACATACGCATTAAAATCTTGTATTACTTAAATTTAATTTTCTTGGCAACATTAATATGTTGTACATTATGTTGTATTTGTTGTACTACTTAATTTTTTTGGGTATTAAATGAAGTGAGAATGTCTAATCTCTTTTATAAGATAGTATGATAAGCCTTCGTAACATTACTAGAATTTGTTTACAAGGAAAATATAGTAAGTATTAGAGTCTTGAAGAAAATTCACGCCATCACGTGCATTAGCTAATTCGGTAGAAAAATAAGACCACAAAATTGATAGATATATATTCGTTATTTGTAACTTATTTACTGTCTAATTTTGTGAATGATATTAAACTGCGGATTATTATTTTCAGTCTAATTAATATAGGTTTGATCTATCATTGACTAGCTAGTGGGGATATTACATCTCTATCATTATATATTACAATTGTATTATTTGTTTCTCGAATAAGTTGTTATTTGACTTATTAACGTACCATTGACTACAATATATTTATATACTTAATTGAGCTAAATAAGAGATTGCTATATAATTCGAGCTACAAATACATGTTTAATTATATTTAATTCATATATCGTGGGTGATATGCTTCTTGTAAGGTTATGATATAATAATTAATAAGATAAAAAGATAACGAAAAAAGGATGATAAAGAATACTGGTGATATTAATTTGCCGCATCTTTTTATTCGTGTATATATTTTGTTTTAGTATTTGATGATGCTGTAAGGTAATATGATCTCTATATTATAGATTATGAGAAAGTGAAAGACGTAAAGAAGCTAATAAGAAAAACATGAGCTTTTTATATTTTTCGGTTTTATATATAAAATGTGCAATTGAAGCACATATGGTCATAAAAGAAAAGTTTATGAGCCAAGATTATTTTACTAATTGGCATGACCGGTTGAACCATCCCGGGTCAATGATAATGCGAAAGTTATATAAGAATCATGCATTTCTTCAAAGATCATTTTGATTATTTCTGTTGTTCTCAGTGGAAGTTCATTAACTATCACCACTAAATGTAAATAAGGACTCATTCTTTAAAATTTTGAAAAAGATAAAAAGAGCATGTATGTAGGCTTATACATGTCTCATGATCATTTTGAGTTATAAAATTGATGCATCGTCAAAATTATCATCAAATACGCAACTTCAAGTTGGCGTGATTAGTGGCTCGAAGTGAGCATCATTTTCCAAATTATATTATTGAGAATGGTGATCAAAACTTCTAAGTATTGAGCAATTATTGGATTAAGTGTTGAACTTAAAGGTATCTCATGTTCATATGCAAATTGCTTTTTGTAAAACATTTCTAAGAAGGTTTCAGTTGATTGCAAAGCTAATAATTATGAGAACACAAATTTTGTTTATGGGGTAATTTATATCATATAAATTTGCATCTTGCCAACAATGTATAATGAGTTCTCCCTATAAGAATGGTTTTTGGTCACAAACCATATTTCCTATTTGTGATTTTGTAATTGTGCAATATTTGCTAATGGTAAATCCACCACAATGCAAAAAATGGGATGTTGAGAATGATAATTTATTCAGTAGGAGAATAAGCAGCGAAAAACTTGGAATGAATTATAATAATGAAAAATTGATCCTCACAATAATGAATATGAACATAAAGTTTACGGGACAATTTATATTCCAGATCTAGTAATTGCCAGACAAGGTTAGTGACCTAAATAGAGTGACTAGATCATATATGCTGCGAGTGCTCCAATTATAATGTGTGTCCCAATAGTTAAATCAATGACTGGTAGAAGGTCTATGGCACGTCTGCAACGTGATAGACTAATCGATTCCCAATAAAAATCCTCGATTGAAAAGATAAAATGGAGAAAAAAAATTAAGATGGTTGAATTGAGGTTATATAGACCCCATAATAGTCTCCTAAAGAGATACTAGACATGAAGGTAATTGAGAAAACCCCGGGTACATGAAATACTATGATATCTCAAGAAATGATAAAATTCAATGTCTAGTAAAATGTGAAATCGACGTCGATGGATATATATATGATAATGTGCATGATAATGATAATAAATAATATAGCGCTAAAGTGAATGTGAGGATCATGGATATATGAACATCCAAAATATTAGTGACGCAATGATATAATGAATAATTTAAGTCTCTTGTGATGAGACATATGGTTGAAGCTTACAATCCATTTATAAAACTTATTGGATATGTATTAGTCTTTATGAGAAAGCGAAATTAATATATGCATAAGTTGCAAATGATGTGATGAGACTGCAATTATACATAGTCTCATCGTCCAAATCGGGCTTAAAACGCTTAAAATATCATTAAAATACCCAAAAATATGCTTGTGTTTGTTCATTGTGTATTTTAGGTGCGGATATCGTGATATCAACAAAAGATCACCGGACCCGAACGATGAATTTCCAAAGAAGTCCTTGAAGTTTGAAGATTTGGCAAGATTGGTCCCTCATCTTTTGAAGACTTGTCATATTATACCCTTGTAAATCTCCCATATTACATTGGGGTCCCTAATATTTCAAGAAATATCATTTATAGCCCTTGAAGAATGCCTTGATTACACAATTAGTCCCTAAATCTAAAGTTTATAAGATAGGAAGGACTAATTTGTCATTTGATGAAAGATGATAACAAAGGAAGTGAAAAGAAATGCTAGAATACTTGTTATGCATATATTTGGAAACATGGAGGGGCTGTTTTGACAAAAACTAAACCCAAACCCTATTTTTAACCCAACTCTACCCACTCACACCTGGTTATTACATAATTCCATTTGAATTATATTTATTAATCGCGTTATTTTTCCCTTAACACCACCCATTCCCCTAAAACAAATCAACTTCATCACTCTACCCTCACATAAACCCTAGAATCATTAACAACTTAATCCTAAAAATCACACCTCCCAAATCTCCACCTACTTAATTCCTCACATAACTAACAAAACCCACCTCCATATACATATCCACGTGGCTTTGGTCCCCTACCCCAGCATCCCCTGCCCCACGAGACACACTAATCAAACGGCTCCTAACACTTTCTTGCTCCCAAAGGTATCAAAGAGTGGCCAAGATTTATCTTCATAGCTGGAATATCAACATCATCCCAGAGATCACATGTCAAGGTTATTGACCAAGATTCGAGTCAAAGAAGACCAAGGGCAGTTTTGGTTTATCATTCATTAGGGTTTTAGCATTTTTTATTTTCGAGAAATTTCTTTGTGACCCTATATAAAGGGCTGTAGGAGTAGCATAAGTTCTTGTTCCAGCTCATTGTAATATTTTTTTAATTAATGAATAGCTACAAGTATTTCTTTTAATCAATATTGCATGAGTTGTGTTCCACCTTTTATTGTTTTCGTTGGAGTAAACTTTCAAATTTCTGCAAGTTTAGTATAACTTCTTTCAAGGATTTAATTTTTGGTTCCAAAAATTCGGTAAAAAGGTATTTTATTAGCAAAAGCTTGTTTATATTGATTATAAGCACAAGACTTGACACGTCTTGTGTTGGTGAAGTATATAAGCAGCTCTATGTCTCTCGTTATTTGGTTGATTCTTTTTGTATAACATCTCTTTCCAAGGATTTTAAGAAATTGTTTATTTTTTTAATTTTTTTTAACTTCACTGTTCAAAAAGTCCTCGATAAGCTTACTGACAATAAGCTTCTCTAGGATCTTTTGAGCTTGCTTGTTCCATGTTATGTTGTTTTGTGCAGGTAAACCACAAAGACAACCCATCATTCATTCCTTCCTTTTGTTCATGTCACTTCTTTTGGGTCGGTTGTAGACCTATCAGCAGAGGAGGTCTCAAGATATATCCAACGATCTCTTTTGGTCCATCAAACTAGACTAAACTGGTGGCATCCATCATTCTAAGGTGTGAACCCCCTTTTTCCTTTTTTTTGAAACCTTAAGTGAAATTCGTTATTTATTCCTGTAGACTGCTTTTGTGTGGATTTTTGTTTTGATTTATAATATTTGTGAGTTATATGAATATTTGGATGATTTACAACGTTTTTCATGATAGTTGGTTAAGTTGTATTTGCTAAGTGTTTGATTTCAGCATTTAGAGGGGTGTTTGGATTTGCCTATTAAGAAGAATAGGTGACAATTTTGTTTCTCTAAATGGTGATGAACACTAAGCTATAGGTGTAGAAAGTTATTCCTTGTAGTTTATTTTATTGTTTGTAGTATAAAATTTGAAAGATAGCACAATTTTCGGTAAAAAGGGCATTCTGCCAACAGTAAGGTTGTAGAAATTCTTGTTTTAAGTTGTGTTGCATCACATCTATTTTATATATAGAATTAGTGGCAGTTTAGGACTGAATTTTGTTGGTTTGAGGTTTCTTGTATTTAAGTTGAGATTGATGGCCTTAGAAACTCACTCATTTGCAACTTAGATCATCAAACAAGCAAACCACTTCACTTTCTGGCCAAATCAGTAGGTTTAGGGCACCTTTGGTGAGTTTTGGACCTTGATTCTTGAGGAGCATCTAGTCTAGGGTTAGAGTGCGTTGTGTATTAGCTGAACTTGTTGTTCGGGTAGCATTTGGGTAGCTATAAGCCAACCAATAGCTCACTAATTAAGCTAGAAGCATCAGACCACCACTTTTCTGCCTTTTGCTGTGATTTTGTTGATTTAAGTGGTATTTGGTGCTTGATTTTGTGTTATTGTTTGTGTTTCTTGTATTTGTTTGACTCCCTACAACCCACTGGTTGTAGGGATGCCGTTTGTGCCAAAACAAATCGACAAATAAACTCGAAACAACCAAAACGAGCTGAAAAACCATACAATAACAATTCTATTTGTTGTCCGAGAACGCTGCATTTTTTTTGTTTTTCTTAGTGTTGTCCGATATCGGACAACACTGATATTGGACAAGAAAGTTGTCTGGTGGGATGTTGGACAACACAGAAGTACTCCACATTGGAGTACTTTGGGGTACTTTCGTTTTTAGCCATTTTTTTAGTTTTTTTTTTAACTTTTTTATTTTTCCCTTGTTAACTTAGTTAAAATATAATTGTTAGAAAAATAAAATTTATTTTTAGCATTATTTTATTAATTTTTATGATTATTTTAGTTTAAAAAGTGTTTTTAGCCTTTTAAAAATAGAAAAATAGTTTTTAAAATTTAGGAAAAATACTTTTTAGTGCTTAAATAATATAAGTGAGATATTTGTTTGATAAAATAATATTTTGGGCTTTTGTTTAATTATATTTAATTTTAGGGCTTTAATTAGCATTTAAAAATGAATATTTAATTAATAAAAGGTTTTAAAATTTATTTATTAAACTTTTATTCTTATTTATATTATTTTAAACTTAGATTTAATTTTTAAATTGTTTTTAGCTTAAAAAATTAATTTCATCGCGTTTTACGTAATTACGTTATCGTTTTACATCATTCGTCGTAGTTTAATCGTAGTGTAGCTCGTCTTTAAATTTTCTCTCTCTAAACCAAAAAGGACACTAATCTAAACTCTTGATTTTGTATAATTGGCAACACAACACATGTACCTCCTTCGAGAACGAACTCGCATTTATTCGGTTTTACGGTTTTTAATTAAATCGTAACACTTAATACTTGCCACATATACGTTTTTCCTAAAACGTGTACGATTTTACTACATCAAATTTTTGGCGCCGCTGCCGGGGAGGTGTTTATAGTGCCATTATTATTATTGTGTTTGTGTGAGTAGTGCGTTTTTGCTTTTCAATTTTTGGAAAGCGTAAATATCGTACATACTCATTTTTGTTATTTTTCTTTATTATATTATAATATCCAAATAAATCGTGTTTAATTTTTCTAAATTAAACACACAACAATCATTTTACTATATTGTAGATATCCCATTATCGTTTTCGTTTTACTTGTGAATATATTACTATATTGTATTTACGTAGAACAATAAATATACAAGTACTCCAAAAGCGTGAAAACGCAACCTTAATTGGGATTTCATCACTCGATTATTGTATTCGAATCTAAAGCAAAAGTTTAAAGGCAAAATAGATAAATACTTTCGTGAGGCTTAATTTTGATTAACACAAACTATAAGGTGGGTATAAGGCGGTTTTATTTCCCGACCTAAAGGAAAAAGGCTCTTAAGTGCTTATCGCCGCCTCGTTTCCTCCGCTTGCTTGTGCGTGTTTTGAGAAAGAGGGCTAATCGAGGGTTTGCCGCCCAAGTATTACCTACGTATCATATATATTTGCTTGTTTTCAAGATTAAACCCTCTTGAACGTTTTGGTGTTCCACCAACGTTCTAAAGTCATCGAAGGCGTTCACTCCATGTGATCGTTTTCATTATTTGAGGCTCATTTAATCGAAAAATCGATTCGAGGATAGATTTGTAGATTTGAGTCTACGCAATACACCAAAAATCCAAAAAATTAAAAAACATTCAAAAACCAAAAAATGGAAAATCGAAAAACCACAAAAAGAATCTTCTTTGCTACCCCCATTCTACGCTTAGTGCATGCGCACTCGATCGAAGGATTATTCTAATTCTAGCGACGCTTCGAATCGACGTAATCGTAATCGAAGGAATCAACGACGTTGACGAGATTTAGAAACCGACGTTCCTAATATCGTTGTTGAAGAAACCTTAGACGAGATGGCCGACAAACGTTCGATGATGGAATTGCTCCAAGCGCCCACCGAGGGTCATGGAGACGCGATAGTAATTCCCACTATCGAAGCGGAGAATTTTGAGATTAAGAGCGGAATGCTTTTGTTGATTCAAGCTACGAAGTTTCGAGGTCGTGTAGCCGATAATCCTCATGGCCATATTCTGAATTTTGATCGTCTTTTAGCCACGAGCAAGTTTAAGAACGTCGACACCGATGTCGTGAAGCTTATGCTTTTTCCTTACTCGCTTGATGGTGCCGCCAAGGATTGGTACGAGAAAGAGCCACCTAATTCCATAATTACGTGGAAGGATATCGTTTCCAAATTCGTTAATCATTTTTTCCGACCGTCTAAGACGACGTTTTTAAAAAACGAAATTACGAGATTTGAGCAAAAACCGAATGAATCTTTTAGAGACGTGTGGGATCGTTTTAAGGAATTGCTTAGGCAATGTCCTCACCATGGATTTTCCGAGTTGCACCAATCGATACATTTTACAACCGTCTTAGTTTTCAAGAAAAAGATTCGTTGAATTCCGCCGCCGGTGGCAACTTTTTGTGTAAGACTCCGAAAGATGCATTAATGATTATCGAGAATCGATCCAAGGTTTACCAACTCCGCAATGCGCCGAGTGTTGCCAATGTCGCCAATGTTAGTAGTTCTAATCGCGACATTGAGAGGGTTGATGCGAAAGTCGACAAGCTAACGAATGTGTTTACGTCTTTTCTCGTCGAAATGCAAAAGAAAGACGCTCCTGCTACGGTGAAAGCGGTTGAGACTTCGTGTACGTTTTGTGGTGGACCTCATAATTATTACGAGTGTGCGGCTACGGATGGCCAAACGTCGAATGTGAGTGCGTTAAACAACAATTTTTCTAATCAAAATCAAAATAACGCCGGTACATCGCAACAAGACAATTATAATCAAAATCATAACAATTTTCAAGGAAATAATCAACAAGGGAATTTTCAAAACCAAGGTTATAATCAAGGTCGGATTTTGAATTGGCAAAATCGAGACAATAATCAAAACTCGAATTTTTCAAACAACAACAATCAAGGAAACAATTTTTCAAGTGGGAATCAAAACAATTTTCAAAGAAGTAATCAAAATCAAGGGAACTTTAATTCAAATCAAAATAGTTCGTCAAACGATTTTCAAAATTACATGAAAACGAATGAGGCTAATATGAGACGATTAGAGGGAGAAATTGGTACTTTGATAAACGATTTTTCTAATACTTTGAAAATACAAAACAAGAAGATTGAGTAAAGACAAATTGACATAAAAAAGATGTCTTCGGCTATTATGAACAAAGCCTCGGGTGCTTCATCGAGTTCGTTACCTAGTGACACCGTTGCAAATCCGAAGGAACAATGTAAATCCGCCTCGTCTCGTGAGAAAAGTCGTGTGATTACCCCTAACCTTGATGGATTTCGAGTTGTTCCTTCTTCTCAACCCTCGACTTCTAAGACGTCTTATTGTTCTAAAGTCGATGGGGTGAATGCTGCGACCAAGTAAAAGAGTGCACACCCTCGTGTACCTCAAATTCTATCCACGGTTCAAAAAGAGAGTTTTATCGACCTTACCAAAGTAACCCTTGAAGAAACTTGTGCATCGATCCTTCTTAAAAAACCCAAAAGGCATATGCCGAGAAAGGAAGAGGATCCGGGCCAATTTCTATTACCTTGTGATTTTCCGAGATTTAGGGATGTTTAGCCCTTGCCGATTTAGGTGCTAGCATCAATCTCATGCCTCATTCTCTATGGAAATTTATGAGATTACCTTCACTTACCCCCACAAACATGACAATCGAGCTTGCTAATTGTACACCATTAATACCAATTGGAATAGCCGAGGATGTCTATGTCAAAGTTGGAAAGTTTGTTTTTCCCGCGGATTTCGTCATATCCGATTACGAGTGTGACCCTAAATGTCCCATTATTTTAGGTCAACCATTTTTATCAACGGCTCAAACCGTAATCGACGTTCACGAGGGGAGACTTACTATGAGATATGGGGAGGATAAAATGGACTTTTTCACGAGTAAATCCCAAGTGTCTTATGATAATGAAAAAACCGAGGTTTCAAAACCTAATGTTTCAAATTCTAATGATTTCAAAATGTCCACTTTAGCGGAAACTATGAGGCTTAATGCATGTTTTGAAAGAATTAAGCAAAACGGTTTTAAAGATGATGATTTTAATGATAAAGAATACGTGTACCTAATTCAAAAGGGTATGTGTTAATTTATGAATGAAAAATCACTTTGGGATGTATTCGATGAAACAAGTGAACGAACAATTCCGAAGAGCGACGTTAGTTTCATCACGGCAATGACCAAAATGGACTCGTCTTCACCACCTTCGAAGGACCATGACTTTGAGGCTTCAACTTCTAACTCCATCGAAGTGCCTCCTTTTCCTAGCCCAACACCCATTGAGGCTAAAGGTTTCATCGACATCGATCCTCTCGTCTTAGAAAAGTCACCTAAGCATAGTCATTCGACTTGTAAGACCATGGTTGTGAGTGCTCACATCGACTCTTTATTTGATGATGACGATGGCGATTTTGCCGAGATTGATCACGTACTTCGAAATCCACATGCCATTTTTGAGGATTCTCCCAAAAAGACCTCTTCTCATGTGAAGTACGATGATTACGAGTTTGATCCCGAGATTGAGGAAATCATTGAACGAGAACTAGCTCTTTTGCCTCCACTTCCACCTACAAGTGAGGTCGATCTTTCCAAAATCGTGGATGAACTAAATGAGTTGGAACGTCTTATTTTCGATGACGAACCAACTCATGTGACCAATAAAACACCAATTCTCGAGGAGTTACCTAATCAACACTCCTCAAATGAGAATTACGTTTACCACATTCGTAAGGATTTAACTTATCAACAATCCCCACAAATGAATGATGGTTTCGTGCTTGATCGTGATCTTTTCGAGAGAGTTTCTAAGATACTCAAGGAGGGGAATGACAAACCTTGATTTGACAAGCCTATCTTTGATGAAGAAATCAATGAGATCGACGTTCATGAGGATGACGAGTATGTAGACCCCGAGGGGGCGGTGTTCTTTATTGATCGATGTTTTGAGAACTTGTACAATCCACCACCCCCTCACCGCGACTTAAATGTGAGGATTTTTAGCGCGACTAATTTTGAATTTGACACGCCAAATATTTTCGACATTATCAAATCGGGTTTTCATAAAGAGTTTTTAAACGATGAAAAAGGAAAGGATTTTAAATTTGATTTAAAAGATTTTTCTACAAGTTTAACTCCGTCATCACCGCGTTTTATGAGTGCTACCACCTCGTCTACTCCTTTTGACGACGGTTGGTGTGGATCTAGTGTGAGGGAAGCCCCTTATGTTCCCTCACATTTCTCCACCGAGGACGAAATTTACGATCCCGGAATTACTTGTAAAGGGAAATCTCGGTCTTCCACCGATGCAATAAATGGAAAATTTATTCATTTGCTTGGTGTGAGTCTACCTCGAGTAGCTCATTATGTTGACTTACCCATTGGCCCACCTTTCTACTTCTCATATATTTTCTTCTACCCCTTTGGGATTCTAGCACATGTTGAAGTGGCGTTGTTTCGTTTATCCCATGACAACGAGGACGCCATCTTTGATCCCGGTATTTTGCATCATCAAAGGACTTATTCCTTATACCGGTTGCTTTTGGGCATTGTTTATCATGTAAGCCCCACCAAAAATGACCATACCAAGAGTATCCCTAAATGATCACATTTATGGGGATTCGAGTCGAGCTTTAGACTCGGTTATCAAAAACAAGGTGCCTCGCGGGGGATTCCCATGCTTATCCTTGTAAATATTATTAGTGTAACGAGGGGACTTGTGCTCTTCCAACCTTTGTTCCGTGGTTGTTTGTGATTGTGATTCATTCGGTTCTTCGTCATCATTGAAGTCTCTCGTGTTCGTTTTACGTATCACTCGAGCTTCGATCGTTGCCTTTAAAGATTCCGATATCCGATGATATCCTTTTATGTTCTAACGTTTATCTTAATAGCATAATTCATAAACGGCTTTTAGGTTATTCGTTTTACCCTTTCCATGCTCGAGATTAAGCATTCGACTTTTGTCTCTAGTATGGGGGTGTTTTCACCCCTAGACTCGAAATATTGAGGACAATGTTTAGTTTTAGTATGGGGGGGTGAGTAGATATTTCACCTTGCTTACGTCATCACGCAATCCAATTTTCATCTTTTTGTTATCGGTTTGTTGCAAAATAAGGCTAAAAATGGCCAAATTTTAAAATTTTTCTTGTTTTTCATAAGTGTTTAAGACACGAATGTAGGTTTTCCGATGGTGAGAATAAGAGTAATTTTTTACTCGATCGTGCGTGTTGAGCACTTAGCTTCGATTCCTTAACTTTTTAGGCTAAGTCTCTTAAATGAGGACGAGAAATGATAGATTTATTTATAAGTCTCGTAATCTTTTACGATCTCATGTGTAGTAATTATTAGCTTATTCTCTCCACGCTTTTATAATAAATTGTTAATAAATATTGATTTAGCGGTTTAGTCACTATTGTTGGTTTCTAATTTGTTTTAGTAACTTCCATATAATTAAATTGGGAAAACATTAAGGATTCGCCAGCGTCATGGTTTTGAAGTATTGGCAACCCGAATAATCGAAAGCTTCACCCAATAATAAGATTTCAAGTGCTCACCTAAATTAAGCAAAAATTTGAAGCTCACAAGGCCGAAAAATCTATGCCCAAATTGAAAGTGAATCAAGCCTTAATCTTTGAAACTTTAAAGATCCAAAATTCGCTTTAGCGTGAGGATATACGTCAAGTCATAATAAAACCACCGATGATGGCGGATAATAAAAGACAAGGGCAAGACCAAAGTCATAATAAAAGCTTCATGGCGAAGTTGAATAAAAGATGGAGGTAAATCATGATAATAAAACCACCGATGATGAGGCGGATAATAAAAGTCATGGTAATAAGTCTCATGTTCAAAACCGTTCTAAAATCGTGTTTATCGATCCTTTTTGTTGACTTAATTTTTTGACATTGTTGTCTATTAGGATGAATTACTAATTTAATGATTTTGGTTACACCGTTAAGACTCTATTTTTGGACTTAATCTCTATTCACGCATAAGTCAATGATATATCCTCATGATCATTAAGACAAAAATACAATATAAGAGATACCAAGTAGGAATAAGGGAGTCTAGGTGTGTAATTAACACTCATGAGATATGATTGTGTTGCTAACTTATAATAACAATGATCTCGTTACACGCTTAGCATGGATTGGGTAAAAATCGAGGACGACGAACTTATCTCTATGAGGCATTCACGTGTTCTTATTATTTGACCCTAAAAGTCACTTAATCGTGATGAAAACAATACATTATGTCTAAAATACGTGTAGTAGTTTATTTAAGTTTATGTCTTCAATAAATTGTCATTAAAAATGAATTTTAGAAATGCTAGGATACTTAATTCTAGCATTTCATGGGGACACGACAATGGTTTAGTATGGGGGAGTGATGAGACTGCAATTATATATAGTCTCATCGTCCAAATCGGGCTTAAAACGCTTAAAATATCATTAAAATACCCAAAAATATGCTTGTGTTTGTTCATTGTGTATTTTAGGTGCAGATATCGTGAAATCAACAAAAGATCACAAGAATAAAGCAAAAACGAACATGGGAAACGAAGCCGCACAAAGAACCGGACCTGAACGATGAATTTCCAAAGAAGTCCTTGAAGTTTGAAGATTTGGCAAGATTGGTCCCTCATCTTTTGAAGACTTGTCATACTATACCCTTGTAAATCTCCCATATTACATTAGGGTCCCTAATATTTCAAGAAATATCATTTATAGCCCTTGAAGAATGCCTTGATTACATAATTAGTCCCTAAATCTAAAGCTTATAAGATAGGAAGGACTAATTTGTCATTTGATGAAAGATGATAACAAAGGAAGTGAAAAGAAATGATGGAATAGTTGTTATGCATATATTTGGAAACATGGAGGGGCTGTCTTGACAAAAACTAAACCCAAACCCTATTTTTAACCCAACTCTACCCACTCACACCTGGTTATTACATAATTCCATTTGAATTATATTTATTAATCATGTTTTTTTCCCTTAACACCACCCATTCCCCTAAAACAAATCAACTTCATCATTTTACCCTCACATAAACCCTATAATCATTAACAACTTAATCCCAAAAATCACACCTCCCAAATCTCCAATTACTTAATTCCTCACCTAACTAACAAAACCCACATCCAGATACATCTCCACGTGGCTTTGGTCCCCTACCCCAGCATCCCCTGCCCCACGAGACACAGTAATCAAACGGCTCCTAGCAATTTCTTGCTCCCAAAGGTATCAAAGAGTGGCCAAGATTTATCTTCATAGCTGGAATATCAACATCATTCCAGAGATCACATGTCAAGGTTATTGACCAAGATTCGAGTCAAAGAAGACCAAGGGCAGTTTTGGTTTATCATTCATTAGGGTTTTAGCATTTTTATTTTCTGAAAAATTTCCTTCCGACCCTATATAAAGGGCTGTAGGAGTAGCATAAGTTCTTGTTCCAGCTCATTATAGTATATTTTTAATTAATGAATAGCTACAAGTATTTCTCTTAATCAATATTGCATGAGTTGTGTTCCACCTTTTATTGTTTTCCTTAGAGTAAACTTTCAAATTTCTTCAAGTTTAGTATAAGTTCTTTCAAGGATTTAATTTTCGGTTCAGAAAAATTTGGTAAAAAGGTCTTTTATTAGCAAAAGCTTGTTTATATTGATCATAAGCACAAGACTTGACACGTCTTGTGCTGGTGAAGTATATAAGCAACTCTAGGTCGCTCGTTATTTGGTTGATTCTTTTGGTATAACATCTCTTTCCAAGGATTTTAAGAAATTGTTTATTTTTTTAATTTTTTTTAACTTCACTGTTCAAAAAGTCCTCGATAAGCTTACTGACAATAAGCTTATCAAGGAGCTTTTGAGCTTGATTGTTCCATGTTATGTTGTTTTGTGCAGGTAAACCACAAAGACAACCCATCATTCATTCCTTCCTTTTGTTCGTGTCACTTCTTTTGGGTCGTTTGTAGACCTATCACCAGATGATGTCTCAAGATATATCCAACGATCTCTTTTGGTCCATCGAACTAGACTAAGCTGGTGGCATCCATCATTCCAAGGTGTGAACCCCCTTTTTCCTTTTTTTTGAAACCTTAAGTGAAATTCGTTATTTATTCCTGTAGACTGCTTTTGTGTGGATTTTTGTTTTGATTTATGATATTTGTGAGTTATATGAATATTTGGATGATTTACAACGTTTTTCATGATAGTTGGTTAAGTTGTATTTGCTAAGTCTTTGATTTCAGCATTTATAGGGGTGTTTGGATTTGCCTATTAAGAACAATAGGTGACAGTTTTGTTGCTCTAATTGGTGATGAAAACTAAGCTATAGGTGTAGAAAGTTATTCCTTGTAGTTTATTTTATTGTTTGTAGTATACAATTTGAAAGATAACACAATTTTTGGTAAAAAGGGCATTCTGCTAATAGTAAGGTTGTAGAAATTCTTGTTTTGAGTTGTGTTGCATCACATCTATTTTATATATAGAATTAGTGTCAGTATAGGACTGAATTTTGTTGGTTTGAGGTTTTCTTGTATTTTGGTTGAGATTGATGGCCTTAGAAACTCACTCATTTGCAACTTAGATCAGTAAACAAGCAAACCACTTCACTTTCTGGCCAAATCAGTAGGTTTAGGGCACCTTTGGTGAGTTTTGGACCTTGATTCTTGAGGAGCATCTAGTCTAGGGTTAGAGTGCGTTGTGTATTAGCTGAACTTGTTGTTCGGGTAGCATTTGGGTAGCTATAAGCCAACCAATAGCTCACTAATTAAGCTAGAAGCATCAGACCACCACTTTTCTGTCTTTTGTTGTGATTTTGTTTATTTAAGTGGTATTTGGTGCTTGATTATGTGTTAGTGTTTGTGTTTATTGTATTTTTTTGACTCCCCACAACCCACTGGTCGTAGGGGTGCCATTTGTGCCCAAAAACATCGACAAATAAACTCGAAACAACCAAAACGAGCCGAAAAACCATACAGTAACAATTCTCTTTGTTGTCCGAGAACTCAGCATTTTTTCTGTTTTTCTTTGTGTTGTCCGATATCGGACAACACTGATATTGGACAAGGAAGTTGTCTGGTAGAATCTTGGACAACACAGAAGTACTCCACATTGGAGTACTTTGGGGTACTTTTGTTTTTAGCCATTTTTTTTAGTTTTTTTTAACTTTTTTATTTTTCCCTTGTTAATTTAGTTAAAATATAATTTTAAGAAAAATAAAATTTATTTTTAGCATTATTTTATTATTTTTTATGATTATTTTAGTTTAAAAAGTGTTTTTAGCCTTTTAAAAATAGAAAAATAGTTTTTAAATTTAGGAAAAATACTTTTTAGTGTTTAAATAATATAAGTGAGATATTTGTTTGATAAAATAATATGTTGGGCTTTTTCTTAATTATATTTAATTTTAGGGCTTTAATTAGCATTTAAAATTGAATATTTAATTAATAAAAGGTTTTAAAATTTATTTATTGAATTCTTAGTCTTATTTATATTATTTTAAACTTAGTTTTAATTTTTAAATTGTTTTTAGCTTAAAATTTTATTTTCATCGCGTTTTACGTAATTACGTTATCGTTTACGTCATTCGTCGTAGTTTAATCGTAGTGTAGCTCGTCTTTAAATTTTCTCTCTCTAAACCAAAAACGATACTAATCCAAACTCTTGATTTTATACAATTGGCAACACAACACATACACCTCCTTCGAGAATGAACTCGCATTTATTCGGTTTTACGGTTTTTAATTAAATCGTAACGCTTAATACTTGCCACATATACGTTTTTCCTAAAATGTGTACGATTTTACTACATCATGATGGCACACGTATATTTTCTCAAAGACTTGAAAATTATCATGTAGATACATGTTCACATGTGGTGGATCCAATAAATATTGTATAAGTCTGACAATGTGATAATAAGTGATATGCGTCTAAAAGATATATATGAATAAAGCTCAAGTGATATTGAGATTTTATTATTGCATATAATATGCATGGAACATGCTAGTGATAATTAATGCTTAAGGCATATAAGAAACATTCTCGAGAAAATATTGATTGTATTGAACTAATCATGATTTGAGCATATATGTTATAATTGCCTTAGTGTGTAGTATTGTGCCAGATAAAGAGTTACGGTTATAGAGGCGACTAAGTGCATAGAAATTGAATTCGAAACAAAAGACAAAGTTTGTATTAGTTCCAGAATTGAACATCTTAATGATGAAATATGTGTGCATCATGAAAACTAAACATAAAGTTGTATCTTTATGTAGATAAACAACACTCCTATTTATGAAGTCACACGATGTTAGAACGAATCTCTTGATTTATAGAGTTGATGATCACAATATCGATTGAGATACGCCATTTGAAAATGAACAATTCAATTTTTGCTAAGGGTCATACTTGTTGGAAATGAATAACTTGAAAAGTTTGATGATAAACTTCGACGAGATGTATGACGTATTATTATGCAAAGAATATGTGTAAATAGTGTTCATACATATGATTTTATTAAGACACCTTAATGCATATTTTAGTGACTCGGTGAGCTTAAGTAATGTGATCATTAGGGGGAGAATATATGTGTTGTAATCTTTTTCCCTTGACCATGGTTTTGTCCCCGCAGGGTTTTCTAGCAAGGTTTTTTAACGAGGCAACATCCCCGAGCGTATAAAAGAATTATGTCTCTTTTTCCTTTACTAGACTTTTACCCCATCGGGTTTTGTCTAGTAAGGTTTTAATGAGGCATAATCCTCATATGGAAATAAGAGAAGGATTGTTATCAATAAATATGGAATGCATGTCCATATCTTTTATTTTAGCAATAATTTGTATTATGTATTTTTCCTTCACTAGTTTTTTTTGTCCCAATAGGTTTTGTCTAGTAAGGTTTTAATAAGACATATTCTTCAAATGTAAACATTATTACTAGCATGAAGATAATGTAGCATGTGTTCTACATCAAAGGCGGAAGATCAAACATTTCGTTGAATTGGTGGATCGATTCTGTAGAAACTAGAAGGGGGGTTGAATAGTTTCTTATTGATTTATTTCCGAATTAAAATTCCTTTCAATTAGGTGAGTGCCAAAACTATCTTTTACTTGAAAGCTAGTTGCATAGTGATTAGGTTCAATTCTAATGCATTAACAATAAGTAATAAGTGTAATGATGTTGAATGTAAGTAATGAGTAAGGAAAGAAACAACCTAGTAGGAAGACACCAAGATTTATAGTGGTTCGGGAACGAGGCTCTATCCTCGTTCCTACTCCACTCCTCGAGTACACCTTACTCGAGATTTCCACTATATTCACAAGCTCCCTTCTTGGCGCAAAAAACCTTACAACGTCGCTTACATTATTTTCTGACACTAAGCTAAATGTCGAGACCTAATCTGTGCTAAGACCAATCTACACAACGTCGCCCACTTTCCAACACAAGGCTAGATGTCGAGTTCTAATCCAAATCTAGAACCAATCTTCACAACTTTTCCTACTTCACCATTTTCCGACACAAGGCTAGATGTCGAGTTATAATCCAAAGCTAGAACCAATCTTCACGACTCTTCACTTTGAAGATAAGTGAGAACTTCACACAACACAACTACACATCACTTTATAGTTTAGTGAGAACTCACAAGACACAACCACATCACTTTATAGTTTAGTGAGAACTAACACAACTTATTACAACTCAACTAAACATATCCAAGTACACACATGTAGCTTGGATCTACACAACACAAATCCGGGCACACACATATGCAAAGGATTTAGACAACTCTAATCCAAGTATTTACGCATAGCTTGGATGAACACAACTAGTCCAAGTATTCACAAATACATTGGATCTACACAAGACACAAATAAACAAATGATGAACATGACTAGATCTTTAGGAAAGGATGATCTTCATCAATGCTTCATCTTTAATCACATAACAAGTGTGTGAGTGATCTTCTCTTTGGACAAGGTAAAGAAGGAGATCAAGAGGATAGTCATAAGTAAACATACTTAACACATTAAGTGATCATTTACAAATGACTAGGATTAGATAGGAGAAAGAAGGCTAAAAGAGATGTCCAAAAAGGGTTGACGAAAATGTAGATTTGATCCACTATTTATAGAAGACAAATTCCAACGGCTATCTGGGTGCGATTCCTTATCTACCCAGGCGGTTCCTTATCGATAGGGAACCGCGTAGGCACTTAAGGAACCGCGGAGTGTAGACTCCGCTCCTTTTTTTTATTTTAGTGAATTTGAAATATCAGAGGCTGTTTAAACCTTCAAAGGATATTCTTATGGCATTTGGAATATGCCATATTCAAATTTACATTTTTATTTTAATAAAACATTTTCTTAAAAATAAAGTTTATTAAAAATCTTTTGTTACGTTTGACAAAAGTGAGTTTTAAGGCTAATCACTTTTATGATCACTAAGCATGATTACGATATGTTAGTGTAATGATTATTACCTTGATGATAGTGTTTGTTAGATAATTCGTTTTATGATTGTGTTTGACAGTAGATGTCTTTGTAATTTGTCGTGATCAAAACTAAGAAAGATTAATTAATACTAACAATGTTTTTAGGCATTGCTTTGCATTAACAATCTCCCCCTTTTTGATTACGACAAACTATAAACTCATTTACGTAAAATACAAGTTTATTCGAATTATTAACGTGTTTATCACTATCATTTCTCCCATTTTGTCGAAGCAAAAAGGTTAGCACAAGTCTTTGAAGAAGAAAAGAACCGGACTTTGCTAGTAGCTCCCCCTTGGTGCTTACTCCCCCTTGCTTGGGGCACCAAGTAAATAAGCTAAGGTGACATGCTACACAAAGGTTAGAAGAAAGAAAAGAAACACCGATGTATATATGTGCACTACCTACTAACTAACTTGAGAGGGAGAAGGAAAAGAAATCTCAAATTAGAAGCAAGTATTTACTAAGTATGTCCAAAGAGTGCGTGTTGACAACATCATATTTCAATTGGTGGAGTAAAGAGAGAAAAGAAACATCCAAACCAATCAAAGATGATTAAAATGTCAATGGGTTAAAAAATTTAGAATTTATGGAATCACCCATAATTAATTGTAAGTTTTAACCATGATCAACTCTTTAAAAATGTGTGAAAAAGAACTAGCAGGAAAGATAACACACATAACATTCATATTACACAAATATGAAATAACATACAAGAGAAATATTCATACAAACAATATGAATATTTAAAACAAAAAATATGGAAAATAAACCACAACGCATAAACTACTCTAATACTGATAATCTTCCAAGATTGCTTAAGTTTTATTGACTAAAACAACTAAAGTACAAAATGTGCCTTAGTTGGAAAAGAAAGACAACGAAGCATCATTCGTAGTTTTGTCCATGGTAACGAAAAGTTTGAGAGGAGGTCGAATGAGGAGGAATTCAAGTAAATTTAGCTTGTCATAGATATGAGCAAGTTCAATTTGTTGAAAACGACAACAAGCACACGAGGAACCATGATGCAAAACAAAGTCGTGAGATGGGGGAGGTCCATCAAAATGAGAGTTTGGTGGAGAGGTAGTAATGGATAAGAGATGTTTTCACAATGCCTAGTGAGATTAGGGAAAGAAGATAGGTCATTGAGTTGAGGAGAGTTAAAAGGTTTAGGTGGTGGTGGAAGAAATTTCCTTTTCTCTGGTAATTGGATTTATAGAGTAAGTCTCATTCCAATATTTAATCGGAGAGAAAGAAGAATTCTTGGAGGATTTTGGAGAAGAAGAATCATGAGGATTCTTGTTCTTTCTTATCCAAACGGGTCGAACCAAAATTTTCGGTTTCTTTGAAAGCTTAGAAGAAGAAGCTTTAGGTTGAGAAGATTGTGACAAACAAATGTCAAGGTTTGGAATGGAAGAGTTAGGCATTATGAGGGATGAAGAGAAGAACTACCAAAAAAAATAGAAAAGGCAAAGATTTGAAATGAAAACAAAAGGTTCTAGGGAATGTTTAGCCAAATTGAGTAAACAAAGAATCTTAACCAAGACAGTGGTCAAAGAAGAAAGACAAAAAATAAGCTAAAAGTAGATTTCCTGTACGCGGTTCCTTATGGGAGCCCGCGGTTCCATATGGATATGGAGCCGCCTAGTGGATAAGGAGCCGCCTCCAGTGGAACAGAGACCATGATTTTCTAAAGTTTTAGAGAAAAATAAGACTTTTTCAAAATTTTGCAAATCTTGGATTTTTACCTATTTTTGCATTAGCGTATGCTAGGGTTGCATAAAAGAAACACATTCACAAAGAATGTATTGACAAAGGGTGACAAAATATTTAGATAACATTTTGGTCCAATTTTAAGTCAAGTTTTTAGAGGTTGTGATAGATTTAGGTTTAATTTTAATTAAATTGAAGTTGATTAATGTGACCACGTAGTTTAAAACACATAAAACTAAATCCATAGATCATCCTCATGAGAAAATCATGAAGGAAAAGAAAAGAAATACAAGAAATATAATAACTAACTAATACAAAGTTAGCTAAAACTAGGTCTTGAATGCATAGTCCTCTTTGGCTTGACCTTCTTTAAAAAGCATTTTATTTTGAAAACCATCATTCATCTCTTAGGAGGAGGAGGCATGGAGAACAAGGCAAGCAAGAAATCATGCAACCTTCTATGAAGACCAAGCATCTCCAACCTTAGGTTTTGAATGATGTAGTTATTATAGAGACAACATGGGTAATTTTCACCATGAGCTTCTAGGAACCTAAAGAAGTAAGGATCACCCATGAAGTGAGGAATAGGAATGCCCAAGATAGGAGCATTAGTGTTTGAGGGTGGAGGTGGTGGAGGAATAGTGTCCAAGGGTGAAATGGGAGAATTTGGTGGAGTGAAAGGAGAGGTAACCAAAGGCTCGAGGACAAAGGGAATGCTTTGTAGAGGTTGAGGTTGAGTATTCCCATCCAAAGGAGGACTAGGAGTGAAAGGTGAAGAAAGCTCATTCATTCTTAATTGAAATGACGAGGAGGTAGAACCATGGGTTGGGTTTGTCTTGCATGGAGCAAAGGGTGGTGAAGGTGAAGAGGAAATGAGAATAGGAGAAATCTCATTTTTGGGAGTGTGAAAAGATGAAGAACCAATATTAGGTAATTTAATCTTAATTTTAAGGCTTCTTTTGGAAGAGGAAGTTTTGGAAGAAGTGGATGTTCTAGTGGACACCATGATTGTGTGTTAAGGTTTAGAGAAGAGTTGAAGGGATGAAAAACACAATCAAGAAAAGAGGGTTTAAGAAGAGAAGGGAATGATCCAAACTAGTAATGGGTTAAAATCATTTTAGGTGAATAATGAAATTAGGTAGACTAGTTTAGGAATGTGCAGGTTTTTGCAAAAATTTTATCAAATTTTTACACAGATTAAGGAAAACAGTGTAAAGCAAAGATTCTGTCGAAACAGTGACCGGCGGTTCCTTATGTAGGGCCGCGGTTCGTTATCGCTAAGGAACCACGGATTCGATATGGAACCGCGACCAGAGATGTAAAAAATGTGCACTTCCTCAAACTTTGGTTAGTCCAGATTTCACACAAATAAATAGCAAGCCAAAGTTAACTATATATCAAATCTAGGAAGCTAACAAACACATAATATGCACAAAGCTATGCAAATTGAATGATCAATAGCATAGACGATTAGGATTAAAATACTAAGTAATCCAAACATAAAGTATTAGTTATCAAACATAACATCCTAAAATTAAAAAGAGAATAAGGAAAAAAAGTTCAACAATTCAAACATGTTTACAAACATGTTAACCTTGATAAACCAAGCTTCATTTCTTCTTCTTGACAAGTCCCTTGATCAATTGGGCTATGCTCTTGAACAATCCTCTTGACTTCACTCGATGATCATACAACTCACCTTGGGTTTTAAGATTAGCTCGGTAGATATCCTCAAGACCAAAGTTTTCCAGAAGTCCACTAGTGGCATAGTGAGGAGGAGGGATGATTTCTTCTAACCCTTCCATGAAAGTGTTCATGGATGGGTGGGAGTTACTCAAAGAACCAACGTGAGCACTTGTGCCTATGCCACCACCATCACTTGGTGACATATCAAAGTCCTCATCATCGGACTCTTGTGGATCGGACTTTCTCGAACCTCGATCACTTCTAGTCTTTCATGGTTATACCTTTTAAATCGATAGCATGACACGTTAGACCGAACGAAAGCGAAAAATGTTGATGTCGGGATAGTCTTCACCAACCTTCTTAAGAAGGCGAGTAAGGAGCATGGCATAGGGAAGATTTGTTTTGGGTTTGGAAATAGCATAAGTGATTCGTCGAGCGATGTAGTATGCGAGATTGTACTTGGAGTTGGTAGCGATGCAACATAACATGTGCGCCATACACGCCGGAATATAATCCCGGTTTCCGCCAAGACAAAATACATTCTCCCTAAGGATGTCGGCCCAACGGACCATACAATCATTTAGGTCGCTTAAGAGAACCTCATAGCGTTTTACTCGACGCTTGGTAGAGTAGAGGCTTCTTACAACGTTTCCACTACGCTCTTTACAAATGACATCAAGAATGTAGTCAAGGTCAATCTCTTCATTTTCATCTAGAGCACAGTCGAATGGTTCAAGAAGATAATCAAGTTTCCATTTATCAGTAAATCGACAAGTGCCCACAAATGGAACACGAGGAGCTTGACCAAAGTCTTCAAGAGAGAGTTTAATGAGCCGACCTTCAAGGATGAACCTAACATATACTCTACCGTTATCATAAATGAGAGAGTACGTGCTAAAGAACTCTAAGAGAAATTCGGGATATATATCCTCTTTGATGTCCAACAAACAATCAAACCCAATCTCTCCGAACATCGATCGAGTATATATATATCGCTCAATATCCTCTTCGACAACTCTACCCTCGTGAAAGCAACGTTTTTGGAGTGAGGAATAGGTGTTTGTATGTTAAGGGGAAGCACACATTTTGGAAAGATTTGGCATATATTGTCTAGTGTATTGGTGGTCTTGTTGAAATTCCGAAGGCATGATTAGTACCTAAATAAATACAAAAGTATTTCCCCAATTACTCATATGTTACATATAAACCAAAAATCAAAAAGATGAGAATGTGTTTCATCAATTTTTTGACAAACAAAGGTTTAATCCTTATCATTTGTTGATACAAAAGTTGGGGTAGACCGAGCTTAACCCAAATTAGGCTTAATTTGGGGTCTTGTGGACTCCGGCTCTTGAACCAAGTGAAACTTGTTTTGGGGACCCTGCGCACTAAACAGACACCGTTAGGCTTACCGTGGGTTTGTGACCCACGATTAGAATCTGACGTGAGAGTAAGTAATCGGTTTGAGTATGTAAGTGTTTAGGGTATTGTGTGTATCGTACCTTTGTGGAACCGAAGGGGTTCCTTTTATACTCGAGAGAGTCCAGGCTGGGCTCCCTGTTCTTGTGGCATAAGGAAGAGATAAGGACTCAAATAGATTGAGTCTTCATTATCTAACTAAGGCAAGTGTATATCCCTTTTCCTTAGGCGAATATAACTATAATATAAGTTATATTCTGTCTGATCTTGTCGCACTACGACGAGGAGTTGGCTAAGTAATCAGCCTCTTGTGCGACAACGGCTTACCGGGCCTTCTGGGCTGTGTGCGCACATCGCACAAGTATCCAATCCATTCCTGATGGATGCGGGTAGTACCCGTGAGTCGGACTATCCAGCCCGACTAGGGACTATACGTCATCATGTCCCCCCTGTCTAGTGGTCGTAGGTCCAATCCGCGGCTACTAGACTATAATCAAACCAAAACAGTCGCATAGTCCAAGTATAAACACAGATTTTAAATATTCCCGCCAAGAAGACGTACATCCCCCCTTTTACCTAACCACCTTGGTACCCGGGAAAAGCGCTTGCCACGTCATAGTTACCCCTTCATCTTCCACCGTTAGATCTGGCAAGTGGGGAACACGTGGCACACATCTGACCGTGAACAGTAAAACTAGGAATCCTATATAAACCCATACGCCTCCTTTTGACTGATTACTATCTACAAAACCTTCAAATCACCATTAACGCCTCTATTATTTACCATCATCGCCAGATCTTTTATTAAGATAATCCGCGCGACCACTGTTTTGTATGCACAACGCCATGGTGAAACACCTAACCGACATTACGTCAATCTTGACCATAGAGCAGTTAGACCAATTTACCTCTGACTTCTACATACCCGACTACCTGCACCCAGAAGTTCCTAACCCGGAACATAATATAAGTCATTTCCCCGTAGGGAAGATAGGGTTGTACACCCATTTCTTCGATTACGCAAACCAGCGTATACCTATGTCGCGCTTTCTCCTGAGCGTGCCACTACACTACGAGACCCACGTCTCCCAACTGCATTGCATAAGGGCAGCAAAAATTTCGAATCTCGAAAAAAACTGCCGCACCCTAGACATAGAACCTACGGTAGATCTCATCCCCGTCTTCTACCAACGGCAATTAGCCAATGGTTGGGTATCCTTCGCTAAACTAAAGGGCAGTATGTAATGTTTTGATGGAAAGATAGATTCCTTAAGGAACTGGACCGACAGATTCTTCTGGATCGACGACGCTGCGTTCCCTTTCCACTTTCCCTTCTTGACCCCTGACACTGTGAGGAAGGACCCCCTACCTGGCCCCAACTCCTACAACACTGCAGATGCGGAAACCTTGAGCAACAACCGCATTCCCGTGCAATCCTATCCGGAGAGTGTGTTAGTCACTCTTGGCCTAAGCTGCGCAGTCATCTGTGGCGAGTAAAGGGTACCATGTTCCGCAGAGAGAGTGGCCAGGGTTAGTGGTCCTTCCCGCCTTCATCATAACATTCTGTAAGCACCATCGCATATCAAAAGACTAAAATATGTTTTCTTGTTTTCTGTTTGCCTCCTTTCGCAGTTATGGACGTTCTTGACCTTATCCGTTGTGCCTTCCCCGAAGATTTGCTGGTGTACTCTCGCCCTCAACCGGAAAATGAAGAGTCACTCCGTGACCGTGCGCAGAAAAATACCATAGACCTAGAGATTGGGAGCCATCTGCCGCCCAAGAGAGTGAAGACACAGGCGAAGGCCAACCACCGCCCCCTCCACCAGTTTAACAGTTGGAACAGCAGCCACCCATACAACAACAACCACTACCCTTTCTCAGCTCCTCGTTGTCTTCAGACAATTCTACCGAGGACACTGAAAAAGCCGTGAATGGTTTTGAGGAAGAGGACATTACTTTTTTAGGGAAAAGACACAGAAGCCCCCCATCATCTCCACACAAATCCGCACGCCTTGGGGCCGGTTCCTCCTGGACAGGGGTGCGCACAACCGAGGAAGAGTTTGAGGAGAACCTCGCAAAGACCCCCCCCCACCCCCCCCCCCCCCCCCCCCCCCCCGCACTCCTCCCGCCACCATTAACCTAAGGTAACCATCCTTTTATATATGGTGGCGTGAACGATACATTCTTCGCTGCATCCCCATGTCATTATTTTTTATGTACCCGCCTAACCATTATTCTTATGCAGCAGTGACGAACATGAAAAATCCGTTGCAAATGCGAAGACCACACCCTCTCCCTACAAGGATACTTCATCAGCGGGAGGAAGCGCGTTCACACAAGATCCTACCTTTGCCCATGAGTGGGAGCTTCATGCATCCTCTGACCTAACGAGTGCGTTTGACTGCGCAAGCTTTTTAGACAACATCGTACCCCCTGGCCGAGAGGAAGTGCTAGAAGGGATGGGCGATGTTGTCCTGGCCGATGAGGCAAGTTATCTGGCAGCGCAACATGTTACATTGACATCGCACCTCAAGAAGAGATACCTGGGGTTGTCTGCCAAACTTCACACTATGGAGGAAAAACTAAGGCATATCACTGAAGAGAAATCCTCAGCTCTCGGCGATATGCAAGAAAAACTAGACCAAGAGGCCGAGAGAGGAAGAAAATATGCCGCCCTCTTCTACTCTTTGACAGAGGAAAGGAATAGACTATCCGTCTCTCTCGATGAAGAGCGCACCCAACTCCACCAGATAAAGGCCTCCAACCTAGTTGCTATGGGGGCCTTTGCGGAGGGAAAAAATAGGTCAGTTGCTGATGTTGACGCGCTGGGTGCTAGGGTAAAAGAAGCTGTAAATGATCTCAGTTGTCAACTGAAGAGGCTAAGTATCGAACTGGATGAGGAACTGTACCCCCGCCTAATGAAATAGATAGCCGAGAAGAGGTGGCTAGTGCACCATGGTCTGCGCCTAGCCGCAATGGGCGCTTTGTAAGACCTTTCCCTGCGAACCTCATTCTCCAAGTCTGTCATAGCCGCAATCAATGAGGGTACTTCAAGAGGTTTGGTGACAGCGCACAAGGGGAAGTTACTGAACAAAGAACTATCGGAGGTGTCTTTTTATGATCCGACGGCTGATGCCAAGCTTACCACCGCCTTGAAAGAAATGAGCGTATGTCCGCTGCCCTCTTTTGGCCTGGAGGACAAGGACCATGAAGTCCCCTTTGAAGTTGTAATAGAGGGTCTCACCTTTGCGCGCCACAAGGCAGAGGGCGCAGAAGCGCTACCGGACTTTCACTTAAAACCATCGTTGGAGCAACTAACCATACCAATTTTTGCCTATCCCAGGGACGCTGTTGATCCCTTCAAGATTGAGAAGGAAGATCCACTGTCCGTGGTCCTTGCAGCGCACGAGAGTCGCGCTGCTGCCAAGAAAGCCTTGTTGAACATAGAAGAGGTACCTTCCGTTGGTGCGGCCCATCTTGCTCCTTCTATCCCTGTGTTGCCATTGCCACTGCTGGAGAGGGATTCGCGCCTGCTAGACCGGATGGAAAAAAGTCTGAAGGATCACCGCACTACTGCTTACTGCCCACCTTTATTAAAACTGAAGAGATCCTCCTCCGAGATCCATTTGCTCTCCAATCGCCTTAGGGATTTGTAAATATTTTGTATTTGTTATCCACGAATGTTTTCCTTTGTAATAAACAATATCCCTTTTTTGTTATGAAAAGTATATTTAATGTTTATAGCGTAATTTCGCATAATAAGTTAATGTAAACTTATAAATGGTCCATATGGGTTTGAGAAGCTCATTACGTGCGGTGTACCGCTACTACCATAAGGATGGTCAGGTGAGGCTGACCAATTGTTAGGGTGCGCACAAGTGTGTCTTAACAGTCTCAGAGTTTACTGGCTGCATAACTTACTACGACGTCATTAATAGCAAGAGGCCGAACAAGGATACACGATCCATGGTCGAAGGGGTTGCATCCCACTTAATCGACGAGTCTAATTAGTAGGGTAGGCTCATTCCTCTTATTTCTCCTGGAAACATTGTGCATGCGTGCGACAGTAGGCAATATATAATAAGAAAAAAGTATGTATGACATAAAGAATTTTTTTTTCAGAATGCGCCGTGGAACTAGCTAGGGACCACGACTGTTTTATTAATACTTGTAAGATTTTAAATACATAAAATAAAAGGAAAAACAATACATTCACTTAGGAAGTTCGCCCTTAAAGGTAGCACTTCTTTAGATGGCATATGTTCCAAGGTCTTTATAGGTCGCGACCATCCATATCACGTAGCCGGTACGCATCATTTCCAAGTGCATCTGTCGCTATTTAGGGTCCCTCCCATTTTGGTCCAAGTTTTCCTATATTCTTTGCGCGACTAGCTGCGTTTGAATGATACACGAAGTCGCCCAGCCTGAAGGAGGTTTTTCGCACCCTCGCATCACAGTAACCTTTCATTTTTGCCTTTCACCTAGCTTCGCGGATTGCCGCCAACTCTCTTCGCTCCTCGATTATGTCTAGGTTTAGTCGTAGCTCCTTTTCATTTGTGACCATATCTACCTCTGCTGTGCGAAGTGTTGGCAATCCAACTTTCGCTGGAATGACTGCCTCCGTACCATATGTTAAGGCGAAAGGGGTATCCCCCGTGGCTGTTTTGATCGTCGTGCGAAGTGCCCACAGGACATGTGACAACTCATCGACCCACTTCTTGTTATGCTCCCCCAATTGCGCTTTTATGCTGTCCTCGGACTCCTGTTTGCTCTCTCCACCAGTCTGTTCGTTAGCGGATGGGCCACCAATGCAAACCGTTGGTGTATTCCATTTTTCGCGCACCAATCTTTAAATGGGTTTTCCGCGAATTGCTTTCCATTATCAGATAATATTTCACCCGGTAGTCCGAAACGACATACTATATTATCCCATATGACCTTTTTACCTGGTTCCCCATGATTGTTTCAACTGCCTTCGCCTCAATCCACCTCGTGAAGTAATCCATCGCAACTATGAGGAACTTAATACCACCTACCGTGACGGGAAAAGGTCCCGTTATATCTATTACCCACTTAAAAAATGGCCATGGGGAAGTGATAGGCGTCATTTCCTCCTGGGGCTGCCGCGGTATCGGCCTATGAACCTGGCAATCGTTTCATTTGTTGATGAGCGTGCATGCGTCTGTGTGCATAGTTGGCCAGTAATATCAATTATGAAACGCTGTTGCTACTACGGACCTTGGCCCCACGTGCATGTCGCACGACCCCTCGTGGATTTCGCTTATGAGGTACTGTGCTTGGCGTGGCCCTGTGCATCTTAGCCATGGCTGAAGAAATGATCGTTTGTAGAGAATTTCGTTTCTGACTTCAAATTGCCTTGATCGTCTCCGTATTCTCTGTGCCTCGACTTCGTCATCCGGGAGGGAATCATTGGCTAAATAGTACAGAATTGGTGTTATCTATGTAGGACCTTCTTCCTCCACTATCGCGGTTACCTCTTGCTCTTTTATTGATTTATCCTTGAGGATCTCCACTAGGACCTGTTTTGACAAGTGCGCAAAACTGGTGGACGCTAGCTTGCTAAGTGCGTCTGCTTTCTTGTTTTCCCTATGGGTACTTGGCGTATCTGGAACCTATTGAACCCCTCAATCAGTGCTTTGGCTTTTTGTACGTACTGCACCATATTATCTTCTTTTGCTTCATAATCGCCAAGTATATGGTTTGACACCAGTCTACGTTCCTTCCAGATTGCGCACACCCATTCTCGCTGCAATTCTTAGCCCTGCGATCAGCGCCTCATACTCTGCCTCATTGTTTGTGGCTGTGAACTCAAAACTTAACGCGTATGTGAATTCCATTCCTTCAGGATTGGTGAGTATGAGCCCCGTACCTGATTCATCAGTGCAAGACGACCCATCTGTGAACAAAATCCACGGGGCTTGGCCCTCTTCCATTTGATCTAGCCCCTGAACTCCTTCCTCCGGTTTTTCAATGATAAAGTTTGCCAGAATTTGTCCTTTCACGGCATTGCGCGGTCTGTAGGTATTGTTGTGTTCCCCTAGTAGAACACTCCACTTTTGGAATCTGCGTGCGACCTCTGGTTTTGAGATCACCTACTTTATGGGTTGATCTGTTATCACCACTATTGGGTGCGCTTGGAAATATCTGCACAACCTCTTCGCTGCAAACACTAGCTAGAGCACCAATTTTTCCATTGGGGTATAATTTAGCTCCGAGCTCTGTAACGCTCTACTTATGAAGTACACTGGTGTTTGCACATTTTCTCTGTCCGTCATCAGCACCGCGCTGATCGCTCCGTACGTTGCGGACAAATATATTATCAGCTCTTCTTTAGGTCGTGGCGCGACTAACACAGGGAGCGAAGCTAAATTCGCTTTTAATTCCTCGAAGGCCTTTTCTGCTTCCTTCATCCAATTGAAGTCCCTTTTCTTGATGCACTTTTTAAGTGTTTTAAATAAGGGGAGCGACTTTTCTGCTGATTTGGACAGGAACCTGTTCAGTCCTGCAAGCTTCCCATTTAGCGACTGCACTTCCTTTTTCGTTTTTGGGCTCTGGAGTTGAATGACCGCGTCTGTTTTTTCCGGACAGGGTTTGATTCCATTGGGGTCAATCATGTATCCTAGGAACATGTCTTCTGTCGCCCCAAAAGTGCACTTCTTTAGATTTAACTTCATGTTTATCCTTCTGAGTGTAGAGAATATTTCCTCTATGTCCCGAATAAGCACGCTCTCCGTATGACTTTTTATTACCAAATCATCGACATATACCTCCAAATTTCACCCTATTTAGCCTTCAAATGCCTTATCACCCAGTCATTGATACGTGGCCCCTGCGTTCTTTAGTCCAAACGGCATTTTTGTGTAACAGTTTACGCCCTAGCTGGTATGGAATGCTGTCTTTTCCTCATCTTCTTCTGCCATTTGTATCTGATGGTATCCCTTGTATGCGTCTAGGAAGCATTTAAAGGGGTACCCGCACAACGATTCCACCTTATAATCTATTTCTGGGAGTGGATAGCAATCTTGAGGGCAAGCTTTATTGAGGTCTGTGAAATCAACGCACATGCACCAGCTGCCATCATGTTTCTTTACCATTACCGGGTTAGTGAGCCAGTAGTGATAGTAAACTTCCCTCATGATTCTTGCGTCTACCGGCTTTTTTACCTCGTCCAATATTACTTTGTTGCGTTCTGGGGCCTGTCCTCTTTTCTTTTTCCTAACCGGAAGGTATCCTTCGCGGATTTGAAGCTTGTGTTCGGCTATCGACCTTGGTACCCCTGTCATATCTTTTGGTTCCCATGCGAAGATGTCTAGGTTATCCTTCAAAAGGCGACACACGTCTGTCTTTCCTTTGTCAGAGAATGTCCCTCCGATCATTATCTTCTGGTCCGGATACTGTGGATGCACTGCTATCTTTAGGTTTGGTGGTGAGTTCACCTTCGGTTCCATCGTGATCCTAGGAGGTTCTGTGATCGTGTTGCACTCCGAGGATGTTATTGCCGTGTTGAAGATCGTTACGATCCCTCCATCCATTGGGAATTTCAACATGCCATGAGCTGTAGAAGGTACACTCGCATTGCTAGTATAGCTGACCGCCCTATGATCCCGTTATATTGCGACGACGACTGTATGATCAAAAAATTCATCGATACTTTCGTCGAGTGCTCATCATTTCCTACTTTTACTACTAGCTTTAATTGGCCCAAGGGCCATACCGCTTCTCCGCTGAATCCGATGAGCGGGGAAGTCGCAGGCACCATATGGCTCTTTATTTCTGCGCTAAGCTTTAGAAAGCAGTGTTCATACATTATTTTCGCTGATGAACCTCCATCCACATACATCCGATGTATGCTATGCTCACCAACGCTTACTTCTATGACTAGCGGACCTTCTGCAGTATTCCTCGCGCTGAGCGATGGGAAGGAGATGTCTTTTCCTTTTGAAAACTTTTGGCTCACCTTTTGCTTTGTCCTTCGTTGCCATGATTCCACCATGTAAATAGTTTTGCTAGCGATTTTTCGTCCTTCGTTTTTCGCGGTTTCCTTAACAAGGTGTTTCAGCTTGCCTTCTTTTACCATATTTTCGATATGTTTTTGCAGTTGAATACACTCGTTCGTAGCATGCCCCCTCTCATCATGGTATTCGCAATACCTATTACCGGTGCGCTTTTCGACCGGGGTGGTCATTAGTGTTGGCTTTGGAAAATTCGCACCTTTTGATACGAGGATTTCTCTTGGGGTTATCTTGAGGGGGTGAATCTGGAGTTATTAGCTCGCCCCTCTCTTCTCCTTCCTAGGTAATCAAGACCTCTAGGTCTGTCCTGCTTGCTGAACCACTCGCTGGGCGCATTGACCGACCTGCGTCCATAAGTGTTTCGTATCACTTCTGAATTGGCTGATTCCCCTTCTATGAACGATCTTACTCGCCTCAGTACCCCATCGAAGGTTTTTGGCGTTTTAACGTTCAGCTTTTTTATCAGATCACTGTTTCGTATACCCACCATGAAGCAAGATACCTTCAACATCTCTGGGCACTCTTTTATCTGGAGGCACTCGCTCTTGAAACGTTCCAGGAAGTCCTCCGGGTATTCACCCTGATTCTGCTTGACTCTGGCGAGTGACACCATGCTCCTATCATGTCTTTTCTGTTGCACATAGTTTCTTTTAAATGCTTTCCGCAACACTTCATATCCGATGATTGTTCGAGGCGGAAGTTTGTCAAACCATATTCGCGCGTTACCTACGAGCGTGGAGTTGAACATGCTGCACCATACAAGTTCTGGCCATTGCTCAATACCTGCTTGGGATTCGAAGACTTTTAAGTGGTCTCCTGGATCTGTAGTGCCATCATAAGTTTTCACGTTTGATGGCATGCGACGCTTTCTTGTATCTACGTAGTACTGTATGCGCCTTGTAAAAGCGTTCTTTCTGACTCTTCTCCATTTTTGTGAGAAACTTTGGTCATCCGTGGAGTAGTTTTCGCGCACGTATTCTCCTGGGAGGTTGTCATCCGATCTTGATAGGTTGCTTTCGGAAGATACAGCGCGTTTCGCGCGCTTTGCTTCTTTTATTTTCTTTCGTGTTTAGCAACCAAAGGGATGATGGTTTGTAGGTTACTGGCTACGAACTCCTACATTACGCGTGCTTCCGTGGCAACGACTTCCTCGCTATCTTCTTGAAGCATTCTTCTTTTTTGTTTATTAGGAGGAGGCTGAGTTGACTCTCGCTCCCTTCCTCCTTCTCCTACAGCGGGTAGGGGGATTGAGAACAGTCCGCCTGTTCTTATGACTCGTGGGTTGTTTACATCCCTAGTGTTTGCCTCACTGGTAGTTGTAGGAGCAACATTCGCAGATGTGATACGACCATCCACTGTTGAGGAGCCTTGACGGCCCTCCTTTGTGCCACTCTCCGTCATTTAGATAGAGCTTAGTCTAGGGCCCCACGGATGGCGCCAACTTGTTGATACAAAAGTTAGGGTAGACCAAGCTTGACCCAAAATAGGCTTAATTTGGGGTCTTGTGGACTCCGGCTCTTGCACCAAGTGAAACTTGTTTTGGGGACCCTGCGCACTAAACAGACACCGTTAGGCTTACCGTGGGTTTGTGACCCACGATCAGACTCCAGCGTGAGAGTAAGTAATCGGTTTGAGTATGTAAGTGTTTAGGGTATTGTATGTATCGTACCTTTGTGGAACCGAAGGGGTTCCTTTTATACTCGAGAGAGAGTCCAGGTTGGGTTCCCTGTTCTTGTGGCCTAAAGAAGAGATAATGACTCGAAATAGCTTGAGTCTTCATTATCTAACTAAGGCAAGTGTATATCCCTTTTCCTTAGGCGAATATAAATATAATATAAGTTATATTATTTCTGATCATGTCGCACTGCAACGAGGACTTGTCTAAGTAATCAGCCTCTTGTGCGACAACGGCTTACCGGGCCTTCTGGGCTGCGTGCGCACATCGCACAAGTATCTAAATCCATTCCTGATGATTGCGGGTAGCGCCCGTGAGTCGGACTATCTAGCCCGACTAGGGACTATACGTCATCATCATTCTCATACTCACAATGTACCTAATTCATTATTGACAATAACACATAGATCATGTAAGATCAATAATGAACTTGAACATTGGTTTTTCGAAACAAGGTTTTTAGGTAAGCATTTAACAATGCCATTACCAACTCGTTCATGGGTTCATATCAATTCCATCAATTAACCAAATCTATTTAGTCAAATTTTGGTTTTGTTAAGTGGGTTATAGTGAAATCTTAATGAATATGAACCTAAGGAACCATAGTAACAATTCTATGTCAACTCTTATTCCTAGTAAGGTTCTAATTCAATGTCAATTTTAAAAATCCCCAATTATGAATGTATGAACCCTAGAACAAATTAGATGTAATTGAAACAAATGACTTATAGATAATTGATCTTGGATGAAGGATGAGTGAAACCCACAAATCGAAATCAATTAATCTAGAGTAATTGAAGGTTTTGGAAAAACAGCAATGGTGGAAAACTGGGTATTCTCGTCACTATGTTGTAGAAGAGAGAGAAGGAGTTTTTAAATAAGTGATATATAATAAAAACTAAATCTTTAGTCGCAGGTACTGGATGCGGTTCCTTATCGATAAGGAACCACTGGTTTGAACCGCGTCGATAACGAACCGCCTACAGTGGCGTGTTTTTAACAAGGAAAATCAAAGAAATTTTCAAAACCAAATTTTTCTAAAAACCTTAAAATATGTCTTAAGCCTTTAAGAAATCATTGGACCACCACAACACTAGGTAATAATGCTTTATTGAAGGATCACGAGTTGAATCGAGATAGGAAAAGACCGAAACGGACAAACGACTACTCGTAGCAAAGAAGCAAAGGGGAGAGGAGTCAAGGGAAGTGAATCAAGACCAAGAACATTTCTCAAGAGACAAATGACATTCTTGAAATCGAGGAGACGAAGAGCTTGTGTCATATATAGTGGTTTAAGACGTGTCTTTCCGGCGGAAGTCTAAACGGCTTTGGTAATGAATTATACCAAGCAATTTTGATGCATAGAATAAGATCATTTTCAAGAGTAGTCTTATTCTATTTCAAAATATGATCAAAGTATAGATTCACTTTCTCTCCCACATGATCGGATAATTATTGCTAGGATTAACAATAACAATATCCTTGGAATATTTCAATTCCAAATGTGTAAAATTCGCCTACAACTTAATGAAGTAGTTTGGTATCTCAAGGGATTCACAAATCATCATATAGATGAGCTTAATTGCACAAGTTACACATGATATTGGGCCTACTTACCGTAAGTGTGCAAACCATGGAAATCATGCTTGATACTTTAAGCTTCTACTAACTCACTCTACATCTTCATAGTGAGTCAAGTATCCAAGCAATGAATGTTTGAGAGGGAAAAAGGAAAGAATCACAAACCACAAATAAATGTCAAGGCAAGGATGCCAAGAACAAACATATAGTCAATTAATGAACAAAAGAATGATCAGTAGGGCATGTGGAAGAACGAAAGCGTACCTTGGCCACAAATTACATTCCAAGCTTTCAAGGAACCGACGCAAAGCCCAACTATGACTAATAGTGACTCCTAAGTCTTCAAGGACTAGTATCACTCCTATCCATCTTGATATCATCATTCAATGATGTTGGAAATCAAAGAAGATGAGTCTTTTACCAGTGTAAGTAACTCAATCCACAACCAATTGAATGATTTATCTTCATGAATACATACACACAACAAGATGCAAACTAGTAGATACATTTCAAGAGTAAATCTAAAATGCATTTATACTACTAATCTAAATGAGATGCAATATTATCAATTTAAAACACTTATTTTAACAAAAAATAATTTTGACCAAAGAAAAACTTTAGTACAACTTAACCTTCTAATTTGAGGAGACAATGGATCGATCCAAGTTATAAAGTACAATATATTTCAAAGATCTTGTGTCACCATCGCTCTGATACTAATTGTAGAAACTAGAAGAGTGGGCTTGAATAGTTTCTTATTGATTTATCTCCTAATTAAAATTCTTTTCAATTAGGCGAGTGCCAAAACTATCTTTTACTTGAAAGCTAGTTGCATAATGATTAGGTTCAATTCTAATGCATTAACAATAAGTAATAAGTGGAATGATGTTGAATCTAAGTAATGAGTAAGGAAAGAAACAACCTAGTAGGAAGACACCAAAATTTATAGTGGTTCGGCAACGAGGCTCTATCCTCGTTCCTACTCCACTCCTCGAGTACACCTTACTCGAGATTTCCACAATATCCACAAGCTCCCTTCTTGGCGGAGAAAACCTTACAACGTCGCTTACATTACTTTCCGACACTAAGTGATAACTGAGATTTTGTTAGGTTCAATTTAATTCGGTATCTTAACGAATTGATTTCCGGTTCAAAGTACGACTCTATTGTTTTTGGTGAAACAAATGTTTTTGGTTGTTTTTAAAATAAAAGTGCAAAGACGTAAATGAAAATGACGTTAAAGTAAATCTAAATCTAATTTAAAGTAAATGGCGAGTATTTAAAAGCGTGACGAGAAATTAAAAGGCATTAAACGTAAATAACGCAAACTTAAATCTATCTAAGGCAAACTTAAAACGCAACTAAAATTTAAAACTAAGACAAGGCTAAAATAAATCTAAGGAAAGTAATCGTAAAGTGCGACTAAGTAAAAAGGCGGGAAAAATAAAGCTTGAAAATTAAAAACAGAAAATTAAAAACAGTAACTTAAAAGAACCTGAAAAATAGCTCATCCGGAATAATACCCTCATTCGGAATAAACATTCATCCGGAATGTCACCTTCGTTCGGAATGTTTTTCTTCACTCGGAATATTTACCAAAACCTTTGATCCGGAATTAATCCTTTATCCGGAATATGTCACTTATCCGGAATAAAGTATTTGATTCGGAATACTTGTCTTGATCCGGAATGTTGCTCTTGATCCGGAATGTTATTCCGAATAAACTCCTTGATTCGGAATATGTCCCTTATTCCGGAAGGAAGCTTTTGATTCGGAATAACTCCTTGATCCGGAATGTTTCTTCACAAAGCCTTGATCTGGAATATTCCCTTGATCCGGAATACTCTGTTGATCCGGAATGAGAGGTTGATCCGGAACTTTTGGTTGATCCGGAATAATTGATTATTCTGGATGAAGAACCTTGATGCGGAATAGCAACTATTCCGAATGAACCCAATTGATCCGGAATGTCCAATATTCCGGATGAACACCCTTTGAAATCCTTCACACGGAATGATTGGCTTGATCCGGAACTTTTCCTGGGAATATACAGTAACAGCAAAGCAAAGAACAAGGAAACACAGGTATACACGAATCTAATAAAAACTAAACAAAATCAACCACAAGATTAAATCAAACTAAACAAATAACATCTATCAATCATAAACAAACAATCCAAAACAATCAATCTAACAAATATAACCAAAATAATCAAAACCCACTTTGATCAAATCAATAAAAATAAGAACATGAACATGAACATAAACATAAAAATCAAACATTAAAGAAAGGTAGATAGGAGATGAACAATAAAAATAAAGATTGACAAGAATTAAATGGAAACTTACTTCAAATTAAAGGTATTTAAGGTGCAAGACAAGTATTTAAATTTGACAAGTAATTAAATGGACATGAATTTAAATGTGCAGGAAGGTAAAATGGAAGAAATAGTTTGTCAAGCTATCTAACAAAATGAAAATGAATTAATCCTAAACTATATATAGGGGAGGATTAAGGAGTGCTTAGGAAGCTTCCTCCCCTCCTTCATTTTTCCTTAATTGCACACTTAAGTCCTTAAGCCTTTTAATCTTCTTAAATCTTGGACTTTAATGACTTTGTCTCAGGATTTCTTTGAACTTGTCTTTTAATTCTTCAATAAATAAGACTTGAGTTCTTCGGCTTTAAGTAAACTTCCGTCTTTTGACTTTTTCTTCGATAAATCTTCAGAATTGGTCTTGGACTTCCGTTCTTTTTGCACTCTTGACTTCTTGACTTCGTCTTTCGTCTTTTTCTTCGATAAAAGCCCGTGAATGCCCGTATTTTCTCCACTTTTCACCTTTTCGTCCTAAATCACAACAAAAACACAAACCACGCATAATTCCGACATAAATGACATAAAATACATGTTTTGGCTCGGTTATTATTGTAATTAAGTGGTAAAAAGGATGGGTGTTTACACACCTATCAAATCCCCTACACTTGATCATTGCAATGTCCTCATGCAATGCATTAGTTACAAAGCACGTTTATATTTTTCATCATAATCGATCCACGTTGGCCTTTATTAAAGAGATAGAAAATTATAAACATTCAAAGTAAAGAAATCAAAAACATACCTTGGGTTTTGGAAATGTCATGAATAATCATCATCCTCAAGTTTTCACTTTCTCCAAACCAAGCTTAAAAACGAGATCATTGTTATTATAAGTTAGCAAACTAACACGAACTCATGTGGGCCAATTATTCACTTAGACTCCCTTATTCCTAGGTGTATCTCTTATATTTTATTATTGTCTTGAATGATCACGAGGATGTATTGTTGACTTATTTCGATAGTTATTTAGGCTGAAAATAAAGTGAACGATTTAATCAATAGTTAGCTAAAGGATAAAATCTTTTAAAACTGCTTCTCGGGACCTCATAAAGTTCATATCTTGGCATAACTCGCTTCGCGATTTGAGACCTTTCTCGGACAGATATTTGGCAGCGACTTCATACTCCAAACCTTGAGAGACGTTCATGAAATAATGGTCTTCTCTTCATAATAGGAATTTCTTCGCTTGAAGTTTTGAGAGATTCTTCATAAATGGACCACGACTTCTTCATTTTTTTCAAATCTTTATTTTGGACTTTGATATACAACGATCTGCCTCCTTTTTGGACTTGGATCTATTTATCCTCATACCTTGTTAGGGCCTTTTTGGATAGACTTCTCCATGACTTTTGGGGAGTTTTTTCTTTTCGTCGTGTGTCTCGATCCTTCATATTGATTTTTGATAAATGATTCTTCACATCACTTGGGATCTTTAGCAACAAAATCTAGCCCTCATGCCTTGTTAGGGCCTTTTCGGACTCGCCAATCTTCGCATCCCGCTTCAATAAGTTATGCCTTGGCTATGAACTCTAATCCATACCGAGCAACTTTTAAACGATCTTGGGCTAGAAGCTAAGTAACTTTTCAAATCGTACAACCTTATTTACTGTAGATAAATTTATTAGCAAGCGATGGGAGAATAGACTTATAATTAACTCGCATAAATTCACGAAAGAATACCAAACTTATAATTGACTCTATCATCTCTCGTTCTCCACAGTTTAAAATCTCAAGGAATGAGACTCATGGATGCTTAGCCTATTAAATCAAAGTTTTGGGTTTTCGAGTCGTCTATAGGATCTTGCAAACTTTTAGACTTTTTCAAGTTTAGAATTCGCATTTTAAAGTTCCCTTGATAAACGACTCTCTAGGATCAATTATAGGAACTTGCGAAAAGTTCTTGTTCTTAACCCGTGAGAGTTAAGACTTTCGCGTTTTATAGCTCTCTATATAAAAGCCTAGCAAAACTTGACTTAAACATGTTAAGGATACTAGCTAGAGTAAATTTAGATAAGTAAACTCGGGTTGAGTCAAAAGATTCACAACATTTGAAAATTAAAACCACTTTATTAAAAATTTATTCTAGCAAGGAAAGAAAATAACTATACAAAGGGAAAAACTAATAGGCCAAAATAGATCAAAAAATTTGAAAAATGTCGAAAAATTGATTTTCCGGTTAAAATGAGGACAAATACAAGGAAAAGACCACTTAACTTCGATAGAAGTCCCCCCTACACTTAATATAAACATTGTCCTCAATGTTTAAGCATGTGGGAGTAAACTCCCCTACACTTAGGACATTGTGCACTTTGTTTAAATCTCGCTAAGGAAAAGACAACTAAAGAGATTCCTATTTTAATATTAATCGAAAATAGTTTAGGATAGAATCGGGAAGAATGGAACACGGAATTACGGGTCGTCAAGAATCATCAAGAGTGGATCATTGAGCTCGAATCCCTGAATAGTAGAAAAGAGGAAATAGAAAACACCAACGGGTCTCCCCTACACTTAGGATAAAGAAAGCTAAAAGATAGATGCATGGGTTGCCTCCCAAGAAGCGCTTGATTTTTGATTACCGAGTCGTGAGCCTGACTCGACCTTGATTACCATAGGAAGAAGCATGAAACATATCCACCGGGATCAAAGACATAGTTTTCGTCCATCAAATAGCACAAGCTTAAGGCGAACAAGGCAAGCCAAAAAAGAGTAGGCAAGGTTCCCTTAAGCAAAGATGGAGCACGGTGGGAGCAAGGATGAAGTGGTGCAAGCATATCTTCAGTAGGTCCAAAAATCTTTCCTTTTATTTCATCAGACGGATACTGAGATGGCTCAAGAATATCGATACCAGGGTCGAACACCTTTTCCTTTAAGGGAAAATAGCACTCAGGCTCAACAAAATGTGAAGAAGATCCGCGAAGAAAATGCACAACCTCGTCCTCAGAAGGTGGACAAAGAGGTGTTAACTCATACGTGCTGCGGATGGTGTTGTCGACCGGTTGCTTCTCCTTTGAAAGAATTTTCTTCAAATCCAAAGTAGGATGAAGACCATAATCATCAAAATCTAAAGGAGGGGCATCACTCTCATGAGGGAAGTAGGTATTGAGAAAAGCAGAAAAATCTTCCTCAAACGAGTAATCATCCAAAGTAGGATCAAGTGATGGCGGAGGATCTTCAGCATGTGAAGAATCACTCCAAAGAGTATCAGCCTCATCAAAATCATTGTAAATGGGCATGTGGGGATACTCGGAGGTAAAATCATCATAATCATCCGAATCTGAGCTAGAATCATCATCATAAGCATCAAAGATCGATGGAGAATCATATATGGGAGAAGGTTCCAAAGTGGAGAGAGAATCATCCACGTCATCTTCAAAAAGTGGATTATCTATGCAAGACTCGAATAGAGGATTGTTGTAGATGACAAAATCATCGAGCACATTAATCATATTCGCAGATTCTCGTCCAAAGGATTTGCTTGTAAGCTTCCCCAATTTAAATACTTGTGCATCATCCCCGACTCTTAAGATTAACTCTCCTTCGGAAACATCAACTAGAGCTCGTCCGGTTCTCAAGAATGGCCGACCAAGTATTAAAGGAATACGAGGGTCCATTTCATAATCTACAACGACAAAGTCGACCGGGAAAGTAAATGTGCCAACTTTGATGAACACATCTTCGGCAATACCAACGGGGTAAGCGAGAGTGCGATTTGCAAGCTCGAGAGTCATCTTCGTTGGAGTAAGGTCGGGTAATGATAGTGTTTTCCAAACAATCAAAGGCATAAGATTAATACTGGCCCCGAGATCAGCAAGGGCAGTAAATTCTTCAGTTTTGTTAAAGATGCAAGGCAACACAAAACGACCGGGATCTCCAAGCTTTTCCAGAAGTTCTTTAAGAATAACTTCAGATCATTTTTCATTTAAGCATGTTTTGGCGAGCTCAATCAGCTTCTCCTTCTTGTTAAGCAATTCCTTGAATGCTTTGACAAATTTCGGCATATGGACAAGTGCTTCAACCAGGCTAATGTTGAAATTCATTTGAGAGATCATCTTCAAATAATTTGACATTTGACAGTCATCCTTGGTTAGCATTGTGGTCTTGCCTAGCCGTGAAGGATAAGGAATATTGGGTTTGAGTGGTGAAGGTGTAGACGGTGAAGGTTGAGATGTTGAAGGGTTTTTCTTGGGAACATCGTCATGTCGAGGCGGAGACGGTAATATGGTGCACTAATACTCGGTGTAGGAGGAGGTGTAGATGATGGGGGTGGGATAGGTGGTCCTACGATGGTAACTCCACTACGGGTAGTTAGAGCACTCACATTAGCTCGCGGATTGGTGACGGTGTTGGAAGGTAGAGAACTCGAAGAAGAGGGTTGAGTGGCGGGCAAGAAACTAGCAAGCATATTTTTCAAGTCATTCGTTTGATTGTTGAAGGAGGATTGGATATTATCTCGAAGCTCGGATCTAATGTCATTCCCTTGCTTGGTGATATCTCCTTTCAGATTGATAATTTGGCTCTGCAGATTCTTGATTTGCTCACCTTGGGTTCTCATTAATGCTTCAACATCTTGATTCATGGGTGGGGCTTGTTGAGCGGGTGGGCGATAAGGATTAGAATCTCTTGGTGGGATTTGGTTGCATCTAGTATAGTTGTTGTTGGGGTTTTGGTTTTGAGGAAAACCGGGTGAAAGGTAATTGTTGGACCGGTAACTCAGCAAATTTCTATCCCCTTGAGGTCGAGCTTGGTAATTTTCTGGTGAATTACCATAAGCTGCATATACATTTTCTGGATTTCCTTGAGTAGAAGGACAATCAGTGTATGAGTGTGGACCACCGCATGTTTCACAAGAAGGTGCTACCGCTTTAACTTGTTGTTGTTGGTTTGAAGCGAGAAGCAAGATACTTTTGTTCATTTAGGTCATCATGCGGGTGAATTCGGTCATGTCGGGGTTTGCTGAAGTGGAAGAAACATTGACTCTCGGGTTGTTCCTTGAAGAAGCAGAGGAATCCCAGTTTTTATGATGAGTAGTCATGTTTTCAATAAGCTCTCTACACTCCTCGGGTCTCCTTTTCATAAATGTGCCACCGACGGCTGCATTAATCGTATCACGATCTCAAAAAGTCAATCCGTTGTAGAAAGTATCTATTAAGGTCACAGGGAGCATGTTGTGGTTTGGACAACGATCGATCAAGACATTATATCTTTCCCAAGCATCAAAAAGAGATTCATCGGGGTCTTGCATGAAACCGCTGATTTGATTACGAAGGCTAGTGACCATGGATGGTGGAAAGTAGCGCGACAAAAAGCGTTGAGTCATGTCATCCCAAGTATGAATAGAATTCTTTGTAAGACGATCAAACCATTTCTCGGCATGGTGTGATAAATTATGTGGAAAGAGTTGTAGACGAAGAAAATCCATTGTGGCACCGGACAACTTCATGCTTTGGGTGATTGTAATGAATTTGTCGAGGTGTTTGTTGGCATCATCATCAGGCATTCCGGCGAATGGATTAGTTTGCACTTGCTGAATCATGTGCTGCTTCAACGAAAACTCCGGAGCCGTGATTTGCATCGGCGCAATCAGTCCTCCTCGTCCAAACATGGTTGGTTGACAAAGCTCCTCCATTGTCCGAAGATCGTGCTGTGGAAGAACATTGTTGTTATTGTTGAGGTACGGTGGATTATTGTTGTTGTTAACACCTGCCATACTTAAATCTTCTCGAGTCTTGGGCTCTTGATAATTAGAAGATCTAGTACGCATACACCTACAAAGACAAAAGAAAACAATACCAACACAAAGAGAATATATATATACAATAAAGATAAAATCTTTTTGGATTTTTGGGAATTTTTAATTTTTATGGATTTTTTTTAACAATTTTTAATTTTTATGGATTTTTTTGAATTTTTTAGGCAAGAAAAATAACGCTCACAAGTGAACGGATCCCAAAAAGCAACGCGTCTCTCACAGAAAACCGTTAATCTTTACGAAAAGAGCCGGCAGCGGCGCCATTTGATAACTGCGATTTTGCTAGGTTCAATTTAATTCAGTATCTTAACGAATTGATTTCCGGTTCAAAGTACGACTCTATTGTTTTTGGTGAAACAAATGTTTTTGGTTGTTTTTAAAATAAAAGTGCAAAGACGTAAATGAAAATGACGTTAAAGTAAATCTAAATCTAATTTAAAGTAAATGGCGAGTATTTAAAAGCGTGACGAGAAATAAAAAGGCATTAAACGTAAATAACGCAAACTTAAATCTATCTACGGCAAACTTAAAACGTAACTAAAACTTAAAACTAAGGCAAGGCTAAAATAAATCTAAGGCAAGTAATCGTAAAGTGCGACTAAGTAAAAAGGCGGGAAAAATAAAGCTTGAAAATTAAAAACAGAAAATTAAAAACAGTAACTTAAAAGAACCTGAAAAATAGCTCATCCGGAATAATACCCTCATTCGGAATAAATATTCATCCGGAATGTCACCTTCGTTTGGAATGTTTTTCTTCACTCAGAATATTTACCAAAACCTTTGATCCGGAATTAATCCTTTATCCGGAATATGTCACTTATCCGGTATAAAGTATTTGATTCGGAATACTTGTCTTGATCCGGAATGTTGCTCTTGATCCGGAATGTTATTCCGAATAAACTCCTTGATTCGGAATATGTCACTTATTCCGGATGGAAGCTTTTGATTCGGAATAAGTCCTTGATCCGGAATGTTTCTTCACAAAGTCTTGATCCGGAATATTCCCTTGATCCGGAATATTATGTTGATCCGGAATGAGAGGTTGATCCGGAACTTTTGGTTGATCCGGAATAATTGATTATTCAGGATGAAGAACCTTGATGCGGAATAACAACTATTCCGAATGAACCCAATTGATCCGGAACCCAATATTCCGGATGAACACCCTTTGAAATCCTTCACACGGAATGACTGGCTTGATCCGGAACTTTTCCTGGGAATATACAGTAACAGCAAAGCGAAGAACAAGGAAACACAGGTATACACGAATCTAATAAAAACTAAACAAAATCAACCACAAGATTATATCAAACTAAACAAATAACATCTATCAATCATAAACAAACAATCCAAAACAATCAATCTAACAAATATAACCAAAATAATCAAAACCCACTTTGATCAAATCAATAAAAATAAGAACATGAACATGAACATAAACATAAAAATCAAACATTAAAGAAAGGTAGATAGGAGATGAACAATAAAAATAAAGATTGACAAGAATTAAATGGAAACTTACTTCAAATTAAAGGTATTTAAGGTGCAAGACAAGTATTTAAATTTGACAAGTAATTAAATGGACATGAATTTAAATGTGCAGGAAGGTAAAATGGAAGAAATAGTTTGTCAAGCTATCCAACAAAATGAAAATGAATTAATCCTAAACTATATATAGGGGAGGATTAAGGAGTGCTTAGGAAGCTGCCTCCCCTCCTTCATTTTTCCTTAATTGCACACTTAAGTCCTTAAGCCTTTTAATCTTCTTAAATCTTGGACTTTAATGACTTTGTCTCGGGATTTCTTTGAACTTGTCTTTTAATTCTTCAATAAATAAGACTTGAGTTCTTCGGCTTTAAGTAAACTTCCATCTTTTGACTTTTTCTTCGATAAATCTTCAGAATTGGTCTTGGACTTCCGTTCTTTTTGCACTCTTGACTTCTTGACTTCGTCTTTCGTCTTTTTCTTCGATAAAAGCCCGTGAATGCCCGTGTTTTCTCCACTTTTCACCTTTTTGTCCTAAATCACAACAAAAACACAAACCACGCATAATTCCGACATAAATGACATAAAATACACGTTTTGGCTCGGTTATTATTGTAATTAAGTGGTAAAAAGGATGGGTGTTTACACACCTATCACTAAGCTAAATGTCGAGACCTAATCTTATCTAGGACCAATCTACACAACGTCTCCCACTTCACCATTTTCTGGCACAAGGCTAGATGTCGAGTTCTAATCCAAAGCTAGAACCAATCTTCACAACGTTGCATACTTTACCATTTTCTGACACAAGGCTAGATGTCGAGTTCTAATCCAAAGCTAGAACCAATCTTCACGACTCTTCACTTTGAAGCTAAGTGAGAACTTCACACAACACAACTACACATCACTTTATAGTTTAGTGAGAACTCACAAGACACAACCACATCACTTTATAGTTTAGTGAGAACTAACACAACTTATTACAACTCAACTAAACATATCCAAGTACACACATGTAGCTTGGATCTACACAACACAAATCTAAGCACACACATATGCAAAGGATTTACACAACTCTAATCAAAGTATTTACACATAGCTTGGATGAACACAACTAGTCCAAGTATTCACAAATACATTGGATCTACACAAGACACAAATAAACAAATGATGAACATGGCTAGATCTTTAGGAAAGGATGATCTTCATCAATGCTTCATCTTTAATCACATCACAAGTGTGTGAGTGATCTTCTCTTTGGACAAGGTAAAGAAGGAGATCAAGAGGATAATCATAAGTAAACATACTTAACACATTAAGTGATCATTTACAAATGACTAGGATTAGATAGCAGAAAAAAGGCTGAAAGAGATGTCCAAAAAGGGTTGATGAAAATACAGATTTGATCCACTATTTATAGAAGACAAATGCCAACGGCTATCTGGGGGCGGTTCCTTATCGATAGGGAACCGCGTAGGCACTTAAGGAACCGCAGAGTGTAGACTCCGCTCTTTTTTGTCTTTTAGCGAATTTGAAATATCTGAGGCTGTTTAAACCTTCAAAGGATATTCTTATGGCATTTGGAATATGCCATATTCAAGTTTACATTTTCATTTTAATAAAACATTTTCTTAAAAATAATTTTATTAAAAATCTTTTGTTACATTTGACAAAAGTGAGTTTTAAGGCTAATCACTTTTATGATCACTAGGCATGATTAAGATATGTTAGTGTAATGATTATTACCTTGATGATAGTGTTTGTTAGATAATTCTTTTTATGATTGTGTTTGACAATAAATGTCTTTGTAATTTGTCGTGATCAAAACTAAGAAATATTAATTAATACTAACAATGTTTTTAGGCATTGCTTTGCATTAACAGATTCAAAGATCTCAAGTGATGTAGTCACCAGAGGGAGATAATACGCGCTACACTCTTTTTCCCTTAGCTATGGTTTTGTCCGATTGGGTTTTCCTAGCAAGGTTTTTAATGAGGTAGTATTCTCAAAACGTATTATTAATATGGTCATCCAAGAGGGAGTGTTATAAATAATTATATTATGGATGTCCAATAGAGGCCCATGGCCCATTAGCCATTACAGTTTCACCCTAATATTATCTTATATATATATACATTGTATTCTTTCTCTTTAATGGATCAATGGAATAATTCTCATCTATCTATCTTGTATGTTCTTATTCTTACTTTGATTCACAACAATTTTCTATTTTTCTATGTAAAAGTAGAGAATGAAAATTTCTCATTTTTGAAAAATATTTAAAAAAAAACTTACAAAGCCGACTAAAATCCTTACAACACCAGAAAAACACACCACCACAAACCAACCTGATACCAGGTTGATTATTCATCTCAAGTCTGTAATGTAATGGAATTATTTTGTTTCTTATCTTCAGCTTCCAGTTTGGTTGAGGCATTTTTAATCAATAACTTATTTTCTTTTGCGAAAATTTAATTTTCATACATTTTTTGGATTTTGGATGACTTTTGTTATGTATGATTGAATGCTTAAATGATGTTCTTGTTGTTTTTATTCATTTTAGCATGATTTAAATTTAAAACTGAGCGACGAGAAGTTCAAATTACCAAATCCCAACATCCCTAAATAGGTAAGATGTGTGAGCATAATCACTTAAGTAATGAATTACAGGTTATAAATGGGCAGGTTGGCTGGTTGTGAAGCAGGTAATCAATAATCGTATACGTAGTTTGATAAGCGATCATTAGCACGCTAAAAACAGTTTAATACAAATGCACATAATACTCTCTGTCACTATGGGGCAGTCTCAAAAATCTAAACTCACTGCAGGCTACTACAATACCTGTATCCAAGATGGGTGCCTCCCAATATCCAGAATGTTGGGTCGTCATGGTGTTGCATTTGATCTCATGTGCATTGAATTCGTGATCATGAGTTGCATCAGGACGTGTAGCGCGCACCAGATAAGTTGGTTCAACAAGTGACAACGGTGACACGGGAAACATAGCTAACTTATTAAGATCCTATGGTTCACTAACAGTGTAGAAGCTAAGAGGGGGTGGAGCTGGACGAATCGATCATGTTCTTCAGGTATGCTTTCTTGGCATCTTTATAAAACTGTTTCCAGAGATTGTAACAGATTAAACGTCTTAGGATGTGAACGCATCTATAGTGTTTGGAATACCCTTCCCGTGTCAAAAAATTGGCTAAGCTTAGCATAATAGCTTAAGCCCTTATGATTGTTTACACACAGGCAGACAACTTCGAGTTTTCGCTGTCAAGCATGATCTGTTTATAATTCCCACTCATTAGGTAGCCAAACATCTTAGGTTCTCATAGGCTCATAGCATAAAAGCTTATAGTGGACTATCAAAAACATGGGCAAGTTAAAAATACTTATCTCTCAAACCAAACACTCCCATTGTCATAAGGTGTACTATTTATTTTAGAAAACAAGTTTCAAGACAACATATTGACAAGATCTCCAATTAAGGAAAAAACCTTTAAAAATAAACTTTAATTTATACGGTTACATAACAATAACGTTGATTAATAAAATCGAATACTTGAATTATCGAGCTTGGGTGGAAAGGAACCTGATGAAGATACTAGATCCTCTAATGGTATGCATATAGGGATTTCGGTCTGACCGTTGTAAGCATCAACATTTGAAAAAATATGATGTCAAATGCAACAAAGGTGCTCCAATAGAATATAAGAAATTGGAGAAATAGGATGTCAAATGCAATAAAGGTGCTGTAATAAGATATAAGAAATTTCCATGTCTAAAATCAAACTAAAACAATACCAATTGGTTTATGATACAAAGTTTTTTTCTTCAATAAAGTTACATTTAGGAATTCTTAGTGATAAGGTAGTCGCACCACAATGTCATTTTCTTCTGTAATCCCTTTGACTTCTACTTCATTAAATATTGAATTTCATGAACCATTGATGCAGGTAACGTTGTTGGTTTCGAAGATTAATGAGTTGAAATGGATGTATGATCATTTATGCAGTCAGGTTGAAGCATGGTGTTGCATTAGTTTCAGAACTAATTTACAAGTCGTATAAGGTAGAAATATCCTTTTTTTTTAAGTATAAATAACCTACAAGCAGAAGCTCAATTTAAAATCACACTGTAATGATATTCAGTGTAGGCAGATTGGCAAGGAATCAAATGTTGGTGAACCATAGCTACATGACTTTGGGCAATAAAATTGGTTGTTGGATCGAGAAAGGTCGTACGGGTATCCCAGCAAGAAAATGCTCCAAACCTATCGTAATCTTTGTTTGTGCCAATTTAGCTTCGTTATATTTGTGCTTAGGTAGAAGTTCAACTTGATAAGTACATTATCTTTGAACGCACATATGCAGTCACATATTGATGTTGTTTACGACACAAGATAAAGAAGAAAGTAACACAGTCAGGTACCTCCCTCCGCTAGTTTGTTTTCAAAACTTTTGCAGCAGCCGATTACAGTGACAAGTTTAGAGTTCCTGAAGTTATTTTGATGTTTGTAGTTTTGGTTTGAACTTGATTCAGTTTGCGTAGATTGGTTAGGTATTAGTGGACGAATTTAAGAGATTTTGGAATTAGCATAACGTGAAGATAAGTGTAGGCTCCAAAACATAATTGTGATTTAATAACTAGATTTTAATTAAAGGGTTAAATCGTCTCTCGACTCGATTCGAATTGACCACAGTTGAAAGTGCCACTTAGTTGTTCTTGGTGTAAAAAGAAAAAAATTGTCGTTGATTAACTATTTAAAAATAAAAATTAAAGCTTTAAAAGTAAATGACAAAATATCAAAGAAATAAAGCAAGTTTAAAACTTAATTAAAAGTAAATATGAAAAATTGAAACTTTATAAAAAAAATAAACTTGAAATTAAACTAGGACAAAACACTTTGAAAATAAAGCTTAAGAAAAATGGCGGGAAAAATAAAAGTTTAAAACAATTCGGGATAAAGGTCTAAGAAATTAATTCGGGAAGCAAAATCTAAACAAAAGTTGGGATGCATAAACTAGACGTTATTCGGAATGTAGAATCAACATTGATATGAGCAAAATCTCATATCAATTAATCAACAAATCACCCTAAAACACATGGAAAATACCTAACTTTTGTGCTATAAAGCAGAATTATGTGGTGTGTTTTGTGTTTGTGCTCAAATAGGTAACAAGGATACATTTTCAAGCAAACAAGAAGAAATCAAGCTCACTTATGATGAAAAGACAAGAGAAGGATCAAAGATGACAAGTCAATTGAAGATGAAGGACCTATCTTGACAATATTCAAAAGTTGAGGGACTTAAATGTAAACTTTGGAAAAGTCAAGATCAAAGTCAAACTTGGTCAAACTTCAAGTCAACCAAGTCAAGGGAGTCAAATGAACAAGAATGCAAGTCAAAGGACTAAAATTGCCAAAGAAATGAAGAATTAAACTCAAATGATGAATCTGTCAAAGTCTAAGGACTAAATTTGTCAAAAATGCCTCAACTTTGTGTTCAATCCGTGTCAACATGCTCTTGACCAATGAAAATGCTTGAAAGTTAAGTTGTGGATCGCCAGCACACTTGCCAGCTTGACCTTTCAATTAATGAGCGAATCCAAAACAATACTCCCACTATCTCTCTTTTTGGCCAATCAGAACTCTCCATGCAATATTCAATTTATCCATAGTGGATAACGATCCGTGTGAAGGGTTAAGAACAAATCAAAAGCTGCCACGTGTCACTATCTACTTCAAACGAGCCCAGGTCGTGGATTTGGCTACAATGCATTTCACACAAAACTTTTTACATGAAAAACACTCATATTGGGATGACGAATGCAACTGCACAAGTCTATTAAGCTGAAACTCATTGGTTTAAAAACCCTCTTTGTGTTCTTGAGCCAATTTATACAATCAAGCAAAAAAGGACACCTGGCAACTCCTGAATGGTTGAGACACGTCAGACCTCCGCAGCTCATCATCTCCAACTTCTATAAATACGACATTGTACTTTCATTTTTAACAAGTAGCTAAGTGTGAAAAAACACACACACTTTAGATTTTCTCCCATTTCTGTTATTCATCTAGTTAGTTAAACTTCTCTCAAGAGTTTGAAACACTCTTGAGAGTTAGTTATAGAGTTAGTTAAGGCAGTTGTAACTACTTTTCCCTTCATCAATCAATAAAATCCCAAAAATACTCATTTCCTCTTCTTATCTCATTTCACTTACCATTTCCTGCAATCTTGTTACTGCTTTGTGATTTCATTGATCTTGAGTGATCAATGAAGTGTTGTTGATACATTGGTGAAGCTTGTTATGATCAATTCAGCCTATTCAGTCCTGTCCAGTTCCTGAGTAGCAGTTTTGTAGCTGTTTGGTTTGATGTGTTCAGAAAAAGCTTTTGAAGGTGATAATATGGTTAATGGTGGTGTCCTGGTGGTGATTAAGTGATTTCTAGTTTTTTCGGCGCCACACTACTCCTTCAGTGGAGGCTTCTATGCTAAAAAGTTTGTTAATTTTGTTTTTAGTTCCACTCAACTGAATTTGCATGCTCCATTCTAGTGTAAGCAATCTATGCTGATATGATCAAGTGTTTGGCTTTGCTTTAGTGTAATCTGGATTGATTTGATAGTTTGTGATAAGTCTTGTAGCTTTAGTCTAAGTGTTACTTGAATTGAGTTCTGTTTTTAATCAGTCAAGTGCTTTTGATGCATTTTATGTTCAAGCCGGTTAATTAGTCTGTTATTGGTTTAAATACTCTTCATTTTGCTTCATGAATATGTCTTGATAATAGTCATAACTTAATTCACTTTCTTACTTAAATCTGCTTTGTTAAAATTGTTCACAGACTTGTTAACTAGTGTTTGGATTTGCATAATCTTTGTAATTCAAGTGTGATAATCCTGTTAAGTTCTTGCTTATTCACATTTGGTAAACAAGAGGAAACATTTGTGTTAGTTTTGTGGTCAAAGTTCAGGTCTAAAAGGCAATTGGCTTGAAAAAGGTGTGGGTCAAATTCTGTGATCATATTCATTCAGAAAACTTGTTATTTTTAAATCCATGCCAATTGTTCATTTCTTAACCAAATAGCTTGAAACAAGTTTCTAGTTGTAGAATAACATCCAGATTTTAAGTCTGTTAAAGGAATTTACACAATTTTCAGAATTAAGCTAGAATTCAATTTTTCAATAAGCACTTGATCAAATGCCAGTTTCTATAAAAGGAAGGTGACTGTTTTCTTGTATAGCCAAATCTACTTCATAAATCTAGCTATTTTCTTTCATAAATCTGTTTAGAAACATGTTTTGAGTAATTCTGTAAATTTTCACCTTTTGCATAATTTTGGTCAAACTTGGTCAAATAAGCACTTGAGAGCTTAATTCCATTTTCCTGCTTATTCACTTGACCATTTTCAAAAAGGAAAGACATTCCAAACTCTTATTAGGCTGTTTAACAAGTTTGAGCATTAAAATCAAAATGTGGATGTTTGGCTTTTCAGTTAGCTTAATCTTGGCTTATTGGAATGAGCTTATTTGAGTTCTACTTAGTTTTAAGCAATTTCCTTATACAAGTAATGTCTGTTTTTTAGTATATCGTTTCTTCTCGAATCGTGTCGAATTGATATCCAATTTTATCGTTAAAACTTAATTCGTTTTTGGTTAAGATAGATTGAATGGTATTCTATTTCTACTTGGCACAAAGCACGCAAAAAAAGTAAAAATAATATCTATACTACGTATACGTACTACACTAAAACAAATTGCAATTACCGCAAGTAAAAAAATCACAAAGTAAAAATATAAAATGCAAAAGTAAAATGCAAACGAGAATTATTAAAATGTTAAGTGAAAATAAAAGTACAAATGCAACATATTAAAATGCTAAAAATGTAAATGCAAGATTGTTCTAAAAAAATATTAAAACTATTTTTTAACACTATTTATATATTTTTGTTATTAAACTATTTCTATTTTTTATTAAAACTAGAAAACTGATTTTTATAAAAAAATTAATATCTAAATGTTAAACTTAGTAAAAAATTAGATTTTGAAAACAAAGCTAGCCACTTTGTGAATTTAAAACAAACGTAAAGCCCTTTGTGATTTCACAACAAACGTAGGCCCAATATGTTCTATTCAAATTTCAAACCCAAAGCAGCCTTAACAAAAATGCAGCCCAAAAAATATTTTGCACAGGAATGGAAATTTAACCACACGCAGCACAGGTACTGAAGGTAAATGTAAGATTTGAAAGGCAGATCATATAGCACCTAGTACTATACTAATAACATATAACAAACAGATTTAACTAGTTAAATCAAACAAACTTGAACTGCAATAATTCTACAAATAAGCTCCTAACATAATTAAATAATGCAGAAAATTAAAGAGTAAATCTCCCTGCATCCGAGGCCAGTCCGTTGATGACGACACTAATCTAACTGCTGAAACGAAAACACTATCACTACACCAACTGACTTCGACGGCATCCTAGCTTGTTCGCTGATGGCGACGTGCTGGTTGACCGAAACTGATTATCGATATTCTTCAGCTTATGCGAACACCAAAACAAAACCTTCAGCTTCTCACAACAAGCTTTCGCAGCCTTTCAGAATTATAGTACCAAATGCTCTATTCTAAAACTTAACTAGAAACCGCAGCAACTTCCGAACTAAACAACTACTCGAACTGCATTTTCCCTAAGCTAACTTATCCGGAAGAAACTCGCAGGACTGAAATCTTTGAAGCTACACTATAACCGAACTTAACCGCGAGCTGATTTCGACACTACAAAGCTATTAAACTATGCTGAAACTGATATTGAAACTTAGCTACGGAATTGCCGAATCCAAACACCACTAACGACAATTAAAACTCGAACTCTCGCTGATAAATTATATCCTAACTGATTATAACTTTCGAATCACAAACATCTAAATCCAACTTAAACATCGATTCCAAAGGCTATATTAAACCGAAATTATTCTAAACTATATTCGAAACAAATACCACCTGCTACAAATCTTCGTCAACTGAATCAAAAACTAAAACTGCTTCATTAACCAAATCGAAAATCTAAACGAACAGCGAATCTGGAAATAAAACACAACTTCCTAACAAATTACTACTACGGTAACCAAATATTAAAGCTCAACCGAATCCGACAACAATAACCGAATGCTAAACCTGCTGTAAATCGAATCACAAAACAACATCAACTGAAACGATTATCATCTCTAAAAACATCATCAGGCTCCGATTCAAAAACTAAAACCAAAACCCAGCTACGAATCCAAAACAAATCTTCAACAAAAACTAGCATCTACATATCGAAACCCAAACCGAAATCAAAACATCAACAGAATCTTAAACCGAATATGCGAATCTGTGGAGATCGTATGAAACGAATCGAAACTTCAACAATATATCGAAAACAAGCTGCTAACCGAATCATAAATCATCGAACATATAACGATCTTCGCAAAATCAATAGACAAATCTTCAAAACTTGGAATCAACTTAAAATTAAGGATAACATGGAACAAGCTGCGTTTTAAAGTAATGGAACAAGCTACCTACGAAAACGGAAAAGGACAGAGAAATAATAATGATAAAGCTGCGTATGTATTGCTATCTATTGAAAAGTAATATGCTGTGTTTTTTTTAAGTCAAATCTACACTAAAAATGAATACAATCCCCCTTTTCCATCTGATCTACAGTTTGTATATAAAACAAAATAGTGAGGGCTTCATGGGCTTTTTCTATGCTCGGGCCTTCATCTTTTTATCTCTTCAATTCGGGCTGGACTAAGACTTGGGCCAAAAAATGATATATTAAATCCACTAAACTAATATCGGGTCGGTCCGACACATATAAATGGTGTCGGATCGGCCCAATAAAATAAGAAGGCGCCTTTGGACTCGATTTTTCGTCTTCTTTTCATTTCTCGTGTCCGTTTTGGCTCTTTTGCTTCGTTTCATGTGATTTCCTTGACATCCGTACCTGCACACGCACAAACGACAAAACAAGCATATATGTGGCAATATTGATGATTATTTGACCATTTTGAGCATTTTGAGCATGATTTACGAGGAAATATGATGTGTAATTAGAGTCACATCACACCCCCCTACTAAACCATTGTCGTGTCCTTACGCAATGCTAGAATAAAGTATAAAACAACTCCGTTTTTCATTTATTAAAAGCATTTATTCATTTTATTAATATTTAATTATGTAAATGACATAATGTATCACTTTCATTATTCAAAAATAACTTTTAGGATCATAAAACTTGAATAGGTTCATCGTTCTTGACTTTTCACTCTTTCCATGCCAAGCTCAAAAACAAGATCATTGTTAACAACAAGTTCTCATGTTAAGACCACTTATATAAGACATTTGTGTAGAACTCCTTCTCCATTATTCCTAAGTTGTATCTCTAGATTTTAAGGATTGTCATTCACCCGTAGGCTTATTTGACTTATTTAATAATTATTAGTCCAAAAATGAAGGCAAAACGGTGTAAACCCGACACTTAGAACCTAACCTCATCCTCAAAAACCGTTGTCACTAAAGAAAGCCCACATCAAGGATAATTTAACACGATTTAGGGAATCTCTTGTATTGACGACCTCGACATCTCAACTACGAGACCAGAAGCGGAAGTCTAAGATCATCCCGGACCCAAAATTTGGCTTATTTATAACAAAAACTTTATTTATATACATACATAAAAAATGATATTCCTTGGTCTTTTATTAGTCCTTAGAATCTAGAACCCCCCCACCGTCAAGTAGCCGTCGGAGTAGGCGACCTTTTACGACCTTGGATAATATTCCTCCACCTTAGGATCTAGAACCCCCTCGCTGTCAAGTCGGCATCGAAGTAGGCGACCTTTATCGGTTTTGGATTGTATACTTATACTTTTGGCATTTTTTGCCTTATTCACAATACTTTAGCACATTTGTGCTTTATTTATTTTTTTATACATAAGTATGCCAAATTTCGAAATCCCGTGGTCTGAATACCTCCTACTTAGTGGTTATGAGCCACCTTAGTCGGAAGTCCACGACGCTGACACCCTCAATGTGTTCTTGCTTTAATTACAAGGGAATAAAAGAGTTGGTTAAGAGCTAAAATATCGAACCTAAACCGCAAAAATCTTCATTTATTAAGCAATTAAATATACAAGCGGGGAGAAAGAGCCACCAAAACTCATATAAGGAAGAATTAACCTTAAAACTTATTATCAACTCTATCATCTCTCGTTCTCCACAATTTAAAATCTCAAATAATGAGACTCGTGGATGCTTAGCCTAATAAACCGAATAAACGATTTACATGGTTAAGGAATGAGCTAAGGTAAACCGGTCGAGTCAAAAACTATTCTTATTTTCACCAACGGAAAGCTTACATTCGTGTCAAAAACACTTATTAAAATATGAAGAAAAAAAATTATGCAATTTTAAGCACATTTTTGAAAAACGGAGTACGTGAAGACAACGAACAAAAGGAAAAGCACATCGATAGATACCCCCCCATACTAAAACCAAACATTGTCCTCAATGTTTCAAGTCGAAGGGTATAATACCCCCCTAATAGAGACGAAGAGTCGAATGCAAAATTCTAGGATGAAAAGGGTATGAGGCAAATAATTAAAAGTCGTTTATTAAATATGCCAATAAAAATAAGCGTTAGTAAAGGATATAATCATCGGATATCGGATGTCTCAAATGAAGGATCGAAACTCGAGTGATGCGTGATGAAAACGAACACGAGAGTCTTCGATATAGGAGAAACCTAAAATCACATCACAAACGAAACACGAGAAACAAACGAAGCACAAGTCCTTCACATTAGAAATTAGAAAGAAGATAGAATGATAAGCATGGGAATCTCCCCCATGAGGCACCTCGTTTTTGGTAACCGAGTCATGAGCTCGACTCGATCCCCGAATTAAATTGTCCTTGGGGAAACGATCATGGAGAGAAAATGATTTACCCGGAAAAGAAAAGCTCTCCATAATAAAGTGAAATAACCTCCCAAATAAGGAAAACCCCATAAAAGTCCACCCGGGTCAAATACATGGTTTCCATCTCTAAAAGAAATAAACCCCAAGGTGGTAATAGCAAATAAGTATAAGAAAGATGGGTTTCCTTTAAGCAAAAGTTTCTTACAATTAAGGGTATAGTAAGAAGGTAATGATCCCAATTTTTCAAAAATTTTTCTTTTAATTTCATCATTAAGATACTGAGATTGCTCAAAAATGTGTATACCCGGATCAAATACCGTTCCCTTTATGGGAAAATAGCAAGACAACTCGGTGTCAATCATAAAAGAATCACCCTCAAATGTGAAATCAACAAGAGACACCGGGGGTGAAAAAGTAGGTGTCAAAACACTAATAGGCGGAACCCTCGGGTCTTTGTTTTCTTTAGCATCATGAATGGGTGGGTCGGGAGGGATAGAAGGTATAGTGTCATCGTGTAATAAATCCTCTAGAAAAAGTATATCTCCCTCCACATCATAATACCTGGATATGTACTCCACGGGTGTATCAATATCAAGAAACTCATTGATCTCAGGAATGTGAAAATCATCATCACTAAGGAGTGAAGTATCCGAAAAATCATTAATATCATTATCATGATTCTCAAAAGTCGGGTTTTTCAAAATAGGAGAGTTATCCTCATCCGAGCCCGATAAAGAATTAAAAGTATAGTCGGAATCATAAGATAACACATCCATATCCAGATAACTACTATGAGGAGTAGTATCATTTGGAGGAGTAGGTGAAGGAGTCATAAAAGGAATGGGGTCAAATGTAGGCTCAAGTACAATCTCGGGAATTTCCTCACAAGATGAGGAAGGGGAAGAGCTAAATGTATCTGTGGGTGTCAACACCGGAGGGGAAGTAAAACTCATGATAATCTCCGGGCCTTGTCTCTCCTTTATTGGCGGAGAGATGGAAGGATCCACAGTGGGAACATCACTACTAGTAGTGGTGTTAGCCTCAACATGAGCTCTCAAAGCTTCTAAAAGTTGATATGTAAGACTTTGGTTTTGTTCATGAAGATCATTTATCATCCTCTTTTGTTCCTCAAATAGTTCGACAATTTCGTCCATTTGTGAAGGTTGAATTTGAAAATCCCCTTGATTATTACTTTGAAAATTGTTATGATTTTGAAAATCTTCTTGAATTTAAAAGCTTTGATTTTGAAAATCCCCATAACACCCTTCATTGATTTGTGGTGGGTCAGGAGTCAACTCAACTGAGAGTTGCTCAATAACTACTTCTTCCTCAAAATCCGGAGGAAAAGAGTCACTAGTCACATGAGAAAGGGGACTAGAAGAATCATCAAAAATAGGGTCATCCGAATCAACACATGGCTCATCACTAACTCTCGGAGTATAGGAGAAAAGAGGGCCACTCCTAATGATAATAGATGTGGTACCGGATACTTCGGCTTTGCTCCATACTTGAGACTTGTTCTCAATAATCATTAAAGCCTCACTAGTACTCCGAGAGTAAAGATTTCCACTTGCAGCCGTGTTAAGAGAATCTTGATCGTATTGGGTCAACCCATTATAAAACGAATCAATCAAGTGCAAAGCGGAAAATCCATGATGAGGACAACTACGTACTAAATCCTTAAATCTTTCCCAAGCCTCGGTAAACGTTTCAGTATTAGACTCTTCAAAATTAGTTATTTCCAACCGAATTTTTCTCGTTTTAGCATAAGGGTAAAATTGATTTAAGAATTTTGACTCAATATTAGCCCATGTGAAAATAGATCGTGGTGGTTCCTTTTCTAGCCAAAGCCGGGCTGCTCCATCGAGGGAGAAAGGAAAAAGGTGTATATAGATAATGTCTTGTGTCACATTGGTGTATTTGACGGTATTGGCGTATGAACGAAAATGACGGATATGAGTGTAAGGATCGTCATCCTCAAATCCGTAAAATGGACGACCGGATATCAACTTAATCAAATCCGGATTAAGCTCAAAAGAATCAACCTCGATATCCGGTATCACGATCGCATTGTCGAGACATCCCTCAGTAGGTACTTGCAACTGCTCCAATATCGATCGATCATCCATAGCCATGTCAAAAGCACGATACTCGGGATCGGCTTGACTCATCACGATATTATTTTTTATTAAAGATAATATAATATGTACGTAAAAACGAAGAAGAAACCAAAATAGAAAATATATATATATACGTAGATTTTTTGGTGTAATACTTTAGGAAAAGTATTACTTTTTTTTTTTGATTTTTTTATATATTTCTTGTTGGGAATAAATTAAGGCCAGATCACTTGAGCGCTGACAAGAACAAATCAAGCGTTGACAAGAACAAAACAAGCGCTGACAGCTCAAGCGTTGACAAGTTAAAGTCAAGCGTTGACACATTGAAGACAAGCACTGATGGAAGATATAATCTACACGTTTATTATATTCTAGAATACTTCTAGTAAGGATAGAAACGACAATGTATTTTCTATATTTATCTTTACCTAGAATAGTTGATACGTAGATTATTGTACAAGGCTTCTTGTATCTATAAAAGAAGGCCTTTAGGTTATTTTTTATTAATAAGTTTTATATAAGTTTTCATTCGTAAACATCTTTCATTGTAAGCAAGTTCGACATTCATAATCAAAGTGAAAGTTTGTTTACATCTTGTGTGTTCTTGTTTAAGTGTTAAATTCCGCATAACACTTAGATTCATAAAGCATATACAAAGGTTTCTCTACGTGTTATACTTGATCTAATCTCGTATACACAAAGCTAATCGATCTAAGTTTGGGATCAACAAGTGGTATCAGAGCTTGTTGAGGAACTTTTGATCTTTAAAGAACACCATACACGAACACCAGAACCCTAAAAACACCAAAACCCTAATTTTCTCAGAAACCCTAACAACATCATGTCTGAAGCAATAACCTCCTCCTCTTCACCCTTACCAAACATCAAGGTTCCCATGCTTGATGCAACCAACTTTGACTTATGGAAGTTCAACTTTGAACAATATCTGGGGATCTATGACTACACACTCTGGGAGATTATTGAATATGGAAACACATTCAATAAGGCTCAAAAGATTCTTGATGCCATTAGTCAAAGAACAGCTGTTGAAGGATGCCTTGAAGAGGATAAGAAAGAAAAACCTGGAGATGGTAGAGCTGTAGCTGCTGATGATATTGCAAAGAAAAGGGTTGACATGAAAGCCCTAAATATTCTGAAAGTCTCTTTGGGACAAGAAAACCAGCACAAATATAGAGGCTATGAATCTGCTAAGGATCTTTGGGAAGCTCTTGAAGTTGCATATGGTGGCAATGCAGACACTAAGGAAGAAAAGAAAAAGCAACTTCTGCATGATTATGTTGTCTCCAAAGCTCAACCAAATGAGAAATTGAGTAGTGTGAGAAGCAGATTGCTTGACATCACAAGCAAGTTGTCCTTCATGGGGACACAAGTTGGTGATGTTGACACCAATGGTACCTTTCTTAAAAGTCTTGGTGAGGCATGGAAGATTGAGGCAAGATCTATTCTTGCCAACAATACTTACAAGAGCTCCTCGTTTGATGACATCTACAACAAACTAAGATTGTTGGAAGATGAAACTCTTTCAGAGCATGGAAGCAAATCTACCACCAGCAACATGGCCTTCTTCTCTCATAGTGAAGGTCAATTCAATCAGAAGGACTCTTATATGCATCCAGTTACTGGATCATCATATGTCAGCGCTGGAACAAGTCCTGTCAACGTCTCCTTTTCAGACGCTGACACATTCAAGAATGACTCCCCAAGAGTTAAACCTGCTGGGTTGGATTTGGATACTGTTTGTGCTTACATTGCTTCTTTGCCCAATGGTTTAGTGATTACATATGAGGACCTTGAGCAGATAAGTGATGAGCACTTGGAAGAGATGGACATCAAGTGGAACATGGCTCTTGCTAGTATAAGAGCAAATAGGTGGAACAGAAGGTTTAAAAAGAATATGACCTTCAATGCTAAAGACACAGCTGGATTTGATAAATCCAAAGTTGAATGCTACAACTGTCATCGTATGGGGCACTTCATGAGGGAATGCAGATCTCCTAGAAGATCTGATGCTGGTAAACCCTCAAGTCAGGTTGTTAAAGCTCAGGATTCCAAAGCCATGGTTGCAGTTCAAGGAATTGATGGTACAGGATGGGATTGGAGCTATCTGGCTAAGAATGTTGAAGAGGATAAAGCTTTGGTTGTTGATATTGAAGAAGAAGAGCATGTTGAATATGCTCTCATGGCACACTCCTCTTCATCTGATAATGAGGTATATGATGATGCTCTTTGTAGCAAAGGTTGTAGGTTAAACACTGAAAGACTTAACAAAGAGGTGTTAAAACTAAAAGATGATATGAGTACTGAAAGGTGTAAGTTGTCTAATTACCAACTAGCTCTTACTGAAACTGAGAAAACCGTTTCTGAATACAAGAAAATGGAATTTGACTTAAAAGATAAGATCAATATCTTAAAACATGAGCTAGAGGGTAGTATGGATGTTAGAAACATCATGAAAAAGGTTAATAGTGAATTACAGGCTAAGCTAGATGAGGCCATTAAGAATAAAGATAATGTTGACCTCAAAATTCAAAGATTTGATAGAGCCACCCAAACCCAAGGAGACTGTGTAGCTAAACAAAGGGATCCTAAGGACATGACTGGGATTGGGATAAATGATTACTCTCTGGTTCCACCAGCAGCTGGTGACTTCTATGGTGTCCTTAGAAAGGATTTGTCTTGGACTAGTATACCAGAATGCCAAGAAGAGGAATTCATTCCTCCACCAAGAGCTGTCACTCCAGTGGAAGAGTATCAACAAAAATTGACTGACCTAAATGAGTGGAAGAAAGCTAACCCTACTTTATTTGTTAAAGGAGGTTTGCTATGTGAAAGTCCTAATGAATCACCACCCATTAAGGTTACTCACCCAATCACTGGTAAAGCTGTTGACCTAGGCTCAAACACTGTTAGAAGACCTACCATTAAATATGCAGAGATGTATAGGAATAATAGGTCACCCAAGAGCCAAGTTAGTAATCATGGAACAGGTTTCTTCTCTTCTAGACCTAAGGTTGTGTCTAAGAAAGCCTGTTACACTTGTGGTATCTTTTCACATTTGGCATACAAGTGTGTCAACGCTCCCAAAGCCAGCGCTGACAGGAACAATTTCAGCGCTGACAGGAAGAAAGTCAACGTTGTTAGAAAGTCAAACGTTGTCAGACCCAAACCTTGTGTGCAGCAAAGTCCACAAGTGATTAGACCTGCCCCATTCTTTTCTAGAAGGTCTAACACTCATGGACAAAGACCTTTTCAAAAGACAAACACCTGGTCAAATAGACAATGGGTTCCTGTAGCAAACCCTAGGTTCAACGCTGACAAGGGTAATTTCAGCGTTGACAGGACAAATTCTAACGCTGACAGAAACGTGACCAGACCTAAATATTTGCAGCCACAAGGTAAGGGGTCTAAAGCTTCTTCAAGCTTAACATGGAGACCCAAGAAAGATCAAAACCCTAATGAAAATGGGATTCAATGACTTGCATCAGATTTAATTACATTTCAAAGGTCATTACAAAACCTATTGGGGTTAACTGGGTATTTCATCCTAAAAAGGATGAGAATGGGGTTGTTGTGAGAACTAAGTCTGTTCTTATTGAACAACCAGATGAATCCAAGTATTTTGAGACTTGGGTTCCCAAAGAAAACAAATTTGTTTTCTTTATGTGCAGGGCATTCAAAGACAGATCAATGATTATGGATATTGGGATAGTGGATGCTCAAGGCACATGACAGGGAAGGAAGACTATCTGACGAATTTCACCCTTATTAAAGATGGTGATAAGGTTTACTTTGGAGGAGGATATGGAACTATCACAGGCAAAGGAACCCTTCTCACCAATAATCTGCGTTTTGAGAACGTCTTCCTGGTAAAAGAACTTGATTATAATCTGTTTAGTGTATCACAAGTATGTGATAACAAAAATAAAGTTCTTTTTACTGATACTGAGTGTTTGGTGTTAAGCAAGGATTTTAAGATCCCTGATGAGAAATATATTGAGTATAGAACACCTAGGCATAAGGACATATATAATGTGAATTTAAATAGGATTAAAATGAATACAAATATGTCTTGTTTTTATGCTAAGGCCTCAGTAGATGAGAGTAATTTGTGGCACAGGAGACTAGGGCACATAAATTTTAAAAATATAAATAGACTTGTGAGGCTTGGTTTAGTTGATGGTTTGCCTGAGAAGGCCTTCCACAATGACCACTCTTGTGTTGCATGCCTTAAGGGCAAGCAGCATAAGGTCTCATTCAAGTCCAAACAGGTGTATACTAGTTCCAGACCTCTTCATATGCTTCACATAGACCTCTTTGGTCCAACTAATATAGAAAGCTTGAATGGTAAGTCATATTGTTTTGTTGTCACAGATGACTTCTCTAGATTTACTTGGACATTCTTTCTAGCTATGAAGAGTGACACAGCTTATGTTCTTATTGATTTTATCACTCAGATTGAGAAAAGGTCTGGCAATGAGGTTAAAATGCTTAGGAGTGATAATGGTGGAGAATTTAGGAACAAGAAGCTAGATGATTTCTGTGCCAGGAAAGGAATTACTAGGCAATTTAGTATTGCTAGAACCCCACAACAAAATGGGGTTGCTGAGAGGAAAAATAAAACCCTAATTGAAGCAGCCAGAACAATGTTGGCTGATGCTCACTTTCCAATAGCCTTTTGGGCTGAGGTTGTTAATACAGCATGCTATGTGCAAAATAGAGCATTGGTTAACAAAATTCAGAACAAAACACCTTATGAGTTACTTTGGGGAAGAAAACCTAATATTGGTTTTCTCAGACCTTTTGGTTGTCATGTAGTAGTGTTGGATACTAGTGATGCCTTAGGGAAATTTAGTGCAAAAGGTGATGAGGGCTATTTCATGGGGTATTCAGTCTAGAGCAAGGGTTATAGGGTTTATCTTAAAGAGGACAAACGTATAGTTGAGAGAGTACATGTTAGGTTCTTAGAGAATAAACCTAGTGATCCTGAAAGTGGTCCTAATTGGTTGTTTGATTTGGAACCCTTATCTAGAACTTTAAATTATATGCCTGTCACTAATCCAGACATTGTGAAGGTAACTTCAAATGTTGTGGAGGAACAAGTTGTTAATATTTCAGGTACACAGGTTCATGAGAGGGTTGGATCACAAGCAGAAAAGGCATCTCCTACATTAGAATATGTCACAATTCCCATTTGGACAGATGCTTTTGCTGCTGCTGCTGCTGCTGGACAAGATAATGGTGGCTTCCAAATACCACCAGATACAAACATGCATGGTCCTTCAGGCGTTGACAAAGGTAAATCTAGCGCTGACAAGACCAATTCAGACGTTGATGGCTCAGACGTTGACAACAACAGTTCAAGCGTTGTTAGCCCAAGCGCTGAAAAACAAGGTTCAGACGTTGACAACACCTTTGCACATCTTTTCTCTTCCACTTTTGAACAAGGTGAACCTTCCAATTCTTATGAAGAAGGTCATCCTTATGTTGATATAAGAGAGTCTGATGAAGAAGATATTGGCAACATGGAGCATGAGGTTGAGGACACCAGACTTTTTGAAGGAGGAGTTCTCACTTCTACAATGAAGAATCACCCCCCATTCCCAGATCATTGGTGATATTATGACTCCAGTACAGACTAGAAGATCTCATCAAGGTCTTGGTGGGTTTATTGCCAATATACACAAGAAGGTTGATACCCCTCTTGTGCAAGTATGTTTGTTTGCATGTTTTCTGTCACAAGAAGAACCCAAGAAAATATTTGATGCTCTCAAAGAACCAAGTTGGGTGGAAGCAATGCAGGATGAGCTTCACCAATTTCCAATTCAGGATGTTTGGGAGTTGGTTGATTGTCCTAGATATGTCAGACCTACAGGGACAAGATGGGTTCTCAGGAACAAAAGAGATGAAAGAGGCATTGTGGTCAGAAACAAGGCAAGGTTAGTGGCTCAAGGTTATACACAAGAGGAGGGCATAGACTATGAGGAGGTCTTTGCACCAGTTGCAAGGATTGAAGCTATTAGGATTTTTCTAGCCTATGCTTCTTGCATGGGCTTCACAGTCTATCAAATGGATGTCAAGAGTGCCTTCCTGTATGGCACCATTGTTGAGGAAGTATATGTAATGCAACCTCCTGGTTTTGAGGATCCAGAGCATCCAGATAAAGTGTATAGAGTCAAAAAGGCGATGTATGGCCTTCATCAAGCCCCTAGAGCATGGTATGGTACTTTGTCTACCTATTTGGTGGACAATTGATTCAAGAGGGTCACCATAGATCAGACACTATTTACAAAGAAGAAAGGCAAGGATGTGTTGCTTGTGCAGGTATATGTTGATGATATCATTTTTGGGTCTACTGATGCAAAGATGAGTGAGGATTTCTCCAAGCTTATGACAGACAAATTCAAGATGAGTGCTATGGGGGAGATGAACTTCTTTCTTGGTTTACAAGTTCAGCAGAAAGAAGATGGTATCTTCATCTCCCAGGACAAAGATGTTGCTGAGATCTTGAAGAAGTTTGGCTTTTCTCCACATGAAAAGAGGGCTACTACTCCTATGGATAGAGAACACCCTTGGGGAAAGATTGGAGATGGGAAAGATGTTGATGTCAGGCATTATAGATCCATGATTGGATCCTTGATGTATCTTACTGCTTCCAGACCTGACATTATGTTTGCTGTGTGTGCTTGTGCACGCCATCAAGTGACTCCCAAAGAATGTCACCTTTATGCTGTGAAGAGGATCTTTAGGTACCTAAGATGCTACCCTAGTCTTGGTTTGTGGTACCGAAAGGATTCACCATTGGAGCTGATTGCATATTCAGATAGTGATTATGGAGGTGATAAGTTTGATAGGAAATCCACAACTGGTGGATGTCAGTTTCTTGGGAGCAGGTTAATATCTTGACAATGCAAGAAACAAACAGTGGTGGCTAATTCTACAACTGAAGCAGAGCATGTGGCTGCAGCTGCATGTTGTGGTCAAGTGTTGTGGATTCAGAACCAGCTGTTGGACTATGGGTATAATTTCATGCATACTAAGATATTTGTTGACAATAATAGTACTTTATGCATTATTAAGAATCCTGTACATCATTCTAAAACTAAACACATAGAAATTAGACATCATTTTATAAGAGATTGCTTTGAGAAAGGTTTAATACAACCAGATAGGGTTGACACTGAGGAAAATGTGTCAGATTTATTAACTAAACCTTTTGATGCTGGGAGATTTCAATACTTGGTAACAAGTATTGGAATGGTCAATCTCACATAATATGTGTTTTGGATTCTTTTTGTAAAAGTATGTACAGGATGATGCATTATTATTGTTGGTCTTATTGATAATTTAGATTTTCCACTATATTTTTCTAACACTGACAAAGGTTGCTTGAACACTGATAAGTGTTTTTGCAACGTTGTCAACAATATAATTGTCTAACGCTGACAAAGCTTCCCTCAACGCTGTCATGTGTTATCGGGGCGTTGTCAGCAACAATGTTAGTTTTGTGGTTTTCAATCTAAATGTGCAGATGGTGTTAGCAGTATACCATTGGATACAGAGTTGCTTATGGATCAATGGAGAAGCATTTGGACAAGTTTTTATTTATGGATGATGGTTGGAATGTTTCATTCCTATCTTGACATAAATTTTTTATGTTCATGCATGATTTTAGCAAACTTTTTGTATCATAGTTTAAGGGGAGGTTTTAGGAACCTTTAGGATGTTTGGGTATCCATAAGATACTCTTATCACAATTCTAGATTGTGTCCACATGTGAGTATGAGATAGTTTTACTAAATCATGAGGCACTGTAGCATGCATAGTATATCAACTTTGCATGCTGCCAAGACATTTTTGGCCTAGAATTGGTTGTGGTCTGTTGGGAGACTTGGGAATGATTTTGATATGGGATTTACCTGGGAGTAACAAGGATTTTATAAGGTAACTTTTTTGTTAAGAGTTTTGGTTAGCAAGGGACACTAGAGGACTGTTATGTCTATCTTGCTTATGCAAGTGTGCATAACTGGACAGTGCTTGCCGCCCTATAATAATTATCAGCTTTTGGTTATCTTCTCTAGGATAAATTACTTGTTAAGGTCATTTTTCACTTTTTAAAATAATTTTATTTTTGGACGCTGACAAGAATTTTCCAAGCGTTGTTGTGACCAAATTGGACGCTGACATGGCTTTAGGCAAACGTTGACAAGATTATAGCCGTTGGGCGTTGATAGGTTATTTTTGACCGTTGACACTCAATGGGACATACCTAGTTGTTACTTTTTGACATATTTTCAAGCCGTAATTTTAGGAGTTGTTACTTTCATTTAATGCATGAGATAACTTATAACTTTTTCAATATTTTCATGATTGATTTTTGAAAATCTTTGCCTATTTTTGGGCCAATCACATGCATTCTTTTTCTCCTATAAATTTGGCTCCTATTTTAAACAGGGTATCTATAATTCTTGTCTAACACTTTTTATCAACTTCATCTTCTACACTTAAAATTAACAGCTTTCATCAATGGCACCAAAGTTTAACTCAGCAGAATTGGCATTGGGATTCAGATCACAACACAACATGATTGCTTATCTTGAAGCTGATGATGCTCTGTTTCCCCAATACACACAAATGGTGGCGTATTTGAACGCATCCCCACTAAGGTATGCTCTTTCTCATGCACCACCCATTCCAGTCACACACATTAAGCAGTTTTGGAACACTGTCAGTTCCTCAACAATTAATGGAGTGACCACATTGACTTCTATTGTTCATGGGAGATCTTGGGTGGTTACTGAGGCTTTGGTACGCCAAGCCTTGCATCTTGATGATGCTGATGGTATAGCCACCCTTCCCATAAATGAAATAGAACAAGGGCTTAGGGCTTTGGGATATCCTTTTCCTGATGAAGGTACTCTTAATAAGTATCATAAGCAGGAATTTCCCCCAGCCTGGAAGTACCTCATACACGTCCTCCTTCAATGTTTGAGTCCCAAATGTACTGCACACAATGAGATCAATAGATCCATTGCAAGTGCTATTGTGTGCATTGCAACAGGGCAAAAATATAACTATTCTAAAATGATTTTTGAGGGGATGTGTAAAAACAAGGGGACAAAAATGACTTTAGCTTATCCCCATTTTCTGCAAATGGTTTTTGATGATCAAGGTTATTGCTCAAGGGATCACAATGATTTTTATAAGATCCCTGAGCAAAAGAAAGCTATTTTTATGAAGATGGATTCACCACCCCATAGAGACTTACCTTTAACCCAAGCCATGCTTGCTGTTATTGCAGCAGCACAACCCCAACCTCAAATTGACCCTCAACCACAACTTGAACCCATTCCTGAACCTTTACCTTCACCTGAACACATGCAACTTGACCAAGAACCCTTTAACGCTGACACATCAAATGTTGGCGTTGATGTGCCTGTTTCCAACGCTGACACACAACCTTCACAATCCCAAACACCCCTTAACCAACCCACATCTACTCATTCTTCCACACCATCTTCCACACCCCCTGAATATAGGTTGATGAAACGCCAAAGGACTACTAGAGTGTTCTCCTCTGGTGCTCCTAGCCATGTAGCAGAGAGAACCACCACCACAAGTGTGGCTGGTGACCTGGATGAGGCTGGGACTATTGGTTCTGGCTTAAATGCTGGCCAAGGCAGTCCCACCATAATTAAGTCCTCATCCATGCCCAATGAATCTGACTTGGGAGGTCAAATCCCCATTTTAGAAGAGGGCAGACTGGAACCAATGACTCTTATGGAATTGACGGCAGTCTGCATTAGCTTGCAAAAGAAAAATGCAGACTTAGTACAAATTGTCAGCTCACAAGGCCTTGAACTCAAGCAATTGAGGGAGAGGATTGTTGTTTTGGAAAGTGATCGTGCTAGAAGGGGTATGGAGGAGTCTTCCAAAGGGGAGGAAGATCAAATAAATCTGAGTGATAAGGGCAGCCAGGATGGTCAATCAATGGATGTTGCTGAAGCCCTTACAACTTTGAAGAAACAAACAGGTTTTGATACGTCCTTAGTCTCTCCAACCAATTTAAATTTATCATTTACAGCTATGTTGAGAGAGGTTACACAAGGTGCTGAGGGAAAATATTTGAGCGTTGACAAGGCAAATTTGGACGCTGATAGAAGTATTTTGGGCGCTGATAGAAGAAATTTGGGCGTTGACAGACCTACACATGAAGGTGATGTATCCCAGTCATCATCTATCATCAAGGAGGTTTCTACTCAGGTATTACCATCTACCTTACCAACCATTGCACCATCAGATAAGGGTAAGGGTAAATTGGTAGAAGAGATTGTTCCAAAGGATGCAGCCCAAGTTGAATTTGATAGAAGATTGGCTGAACAAATCATGGAACAAGATGAAAAGGAAAAGTCACCATTTGTTGTGACTTCAGAAGAAGAAAGTGATGGAGCTAGCTCAGACTCAAGTGTAATGATTGTAGAACCTGAAAGGCTTGAGTATGGAGATGAGTTGGCTAAAGAGAAGCTGAGAGATTTGAAATTGTAGGTTGACTTTGAAATGCCAGAGGTGGTTCAAATGTACAATGCTTGGGAAGAAAGATGCATGGATAATCCAGACTTGACCATTTCAGATCAAATATGGGGTTTGGAGCTTCTTTTTAGAGTTCAGAAGGATTGTAAGGTAATTTTGAAACACAAGGCAAGCAATATTCTCTCAGAGTTGAAAAGGGATAGAAGGGAGCTCTACTTTATGTTGTTCAGATGTCATGGAGTTGGATGGACATATCAGAAGTTGAAGGCTTTGACATTTGATGAGTTGGAAAACAGGGCTTATCCCATTTGGGTGAGAGTGCAGGAAGCAAACACTCTCAGACTTCTTTCAGATGAAAGAAAGGAGCAACTTGCAGAAGAAATGGAAATCAAGAAAGCTATGATGGTTCCCAGGCCAGTGAAGAAGGGAATTAAATTTGAGTTTCCAAAAGATATGGATCCACTATATCCAAGTGAAGCAGTTATAAGAAAGAGCCTCAATCTCTCCCCATTAGAAGCTTCAGATATGGTGCAAGTGTTACCATTAGATCTCAGGAATCCTATTGTGAGCTATGAAGAAGATGAATGTGGATTCTGGAAGATTGGCAGATTTGGCAAGGAGGTACACACTTTTACCACTCTCATATCTTTGTTTGCAAGTTGTGATAGAGAAGACTTGGTGGACCTTTGGAGGTTGCTGGAGACCAAGTATGAGGCTGAAGCACCAACTACAGCTAATGGAATAAAACTTTGGACCACATTCAAAAGAATGTGTGGGCCAAAAGAAGAAGATCCTGCAATATGGAAGGATCTTGAAGATGACCTCAGTGGTCTTCAATGGAGGTTATATTCAGCTGCTGGTGTATACCATTTGAGCTCTACAAAGTTTGCTGAGTATCTACTTGTGGATGCTCAGTATTTCATATCCAAGGCTATTTTGGAAAAGATGAAGGACACTCAGCTGGAAATAGATTATTCAAGTGACGTGGCAAAAGATTTGATCAGATTTATTCATTACCAATATGAGAAGGTTTGTCAGACTCCTCCTAGTCCTTAATGCTTATTCAGAAACTTGATCATAAGAGTGGATATCAAGTTTAGGGGAGGATTGTTGGGAATAAATTAAGGCCAGATCACTTGAGCGCTGACAAGAACAAATCAAGCGTTGACAAGAACAAAACAAGCGCGGACAGCTCAAGCGTTGACAAGTTAAAGTCAAGCGTTGACACATTGAAGACAAGCACTGATGGAAGATATAATCTACACGTTTATTATATTCTAGAATACTTCTAGTAAGGATAGAAACGACAATGTATTTTCTATATTTATCTTTACCTAGAATAGTTGATACGTAGATTATTGTACAAGGCTTCTTGTATCTATAAAAGAAGGCCTTTAGGTTATTGTTTATTAATAAGTTTTATATAAGTTTTCATTCGTAAACATCTTTCATTGTAAGCAAGTTCGACATTCATAATCAAAGTGAAAGTTTGTTTACATCTTGTATGATCTTGTTTAAGTGTTAAATTCCGCATAACACTTAGATTCATAAAGCATATACAAAGGTTTCTCTACGTGTTATACTTGATCTAATCTCGTATACACAAAGCTAATCGATCTAAGTTTGGGATCAACATTTCTTTTTTTTTGTTGCAAATCTTAGGAAAGAAATGCTTTTGTGATTTTGATTTTTTTTTTTAAATTTTTTTTAAAGGGTATATATACTAATAAAGAAAAGAATATAAAATAAGAAAATATTTTTGGTTTTTATTGACTTTTTTTACGACAATAAAAATAACGTTCAAAATCGAACGGATCCCAAAATCCAAATCGTCTCACGAAAAATCGTCAATCGTAACGAGCACGAACCGGCAGTGGCGCCATTTTAATGTCTGTTTTTTAGTATATCGTTTCTTCTCGAATCGTGTCGAATTGATATCCAATTTTATCGTTAAAACTTAATTCGTTTTTGGTTAAGATAGATTGAATGGTATTCTATTTCTACTTGGCACAAAGCACGCAAAAAAAAGTAAAAATAATATCTATACTACGTATACGTACTACACTAAAACAAATTGCAATTACCGCAAGTAAAAAAAATCACAAAGTAAAAATATAAAATGCAAAAGTAAAATGCAAACGAGAATTATTAAAATGTTAAGTGAAAATAAAAGTACAAATGCAACATATTAAAATGCTAAAAATGTAAATGCAAGATTGTTCTAAAAAAATATTAAAACTATTTTTTAACACTATTTATATATATTTGTTATTAAACTATTTCTATTTTTTATTAAAACTAGAAAACTGATTTTTATAAAAAATTAATATCTAAATGTTAAACTTAGTAAAAAATTAGATTTTGAAAACAAAGCTAGCCACTTTGTGAATTTAAAACAAACGTAAAGCCCTTTGTGATTTCACAACAAACGTAGGCCCAATATGTTCTATTCAAATTTCAAACCCAACGCAGCCTTAACAAAAATGCAGCCCAAAAAATATTTTGCGCAGGAATGGAAATTTAACCACACGCAGCACAGGTACTGAAGGTAAATGTAAGATTTGAAAGGCAGATCATATAACACCTAGTACTATACTAATAACATATAACAAACAGATTTAACTAGTTAAATCAAACAAACTTGAACTGCAATAATTCTACAAATAAGCTCCTAACAGAATTAAATAATGCAGAAAATTAAAGAGTAAATCTCCCTGCATCCGAGGCCAGTCCGTTGATGACGACACTAATCTAACTGCTGAAACGAAAACACTATCACTACACCAACTGACTTCGACTGCATCCTAGCTTGTTCGCTGATGGCGACGTGCTGGTTGACCGAAACTGATTATCGATATTCTTCAGCTTATGCGAACACCAAAACAAAACCTTCAGCTTCTCACAACAAGCTTTCGCAGCCTTTCAGAATTACAGTACCAAATGCTCTATTCTGAAACTTAACTAGAAACCGCAGCAACTTCCGAACTAAACAACTACTCGAACTGCATTTTCCCTAAGCTAACTTATCCGGAAGAAACTCGCAGGACTGAAATCTTTGAAGCTACACTATAACCGAACTTAACCGCGAGCTGATTTCGACACTACAAAGCTATTAAACTATGCCGAAACTGATATTGAAACTTAGCTACGGAATTGCCGAATCCAAACACCGCTAACGACAATTAAAACTCGAACTCTCGCTGATAAATTATATCCTAACTGATTATAACTTTCGAATCACAAACATCTAAATCCAACTTAAACATCGATTCCAAAGGCTATATTAAACCAAAATTATTCTAAACTATATTCGAAACAAATACCACCTGCTACAAATCTTCGTCAACTGAATCAAAAACTAAAACTGCTTCATTAACCAAATCGAAAATCTAAACGAACAGCGAATCTGGAAATAAAACACAACTTCCTAACAAATTACTACTACGGTAACCAAATATTAAAGCTCAACCTAATCCGACAACAATAACCGAATGCTAAACCTGCTGTAAATCGAATCACAAAACAACATCAACTGAAACGATTATCATCTCTAAAAACATCATCAGGCTCCGATTCAAAAACTAAAACCAAAACCCAGCTACGAATCCAAAACAAATCTTCAACAAAAACTAGCATCTACATATCGAAACCCAAACCGAAATCAAAACATCAACAGAATCTTAAACCGAATATGCGAATCTGTGGAGATCGTATGAAACGAATCGAAACTTCAAGAATATATCGAAAACAAGCTGCTAACCGAATCATAAATCATCGAACATATAACGATCTTCGCAAAATCAATAGACAAATCTTCAAAACTTGGAATCAACTTAAAATTAAGGATAACATGGAACAAGCTGCGTTTTAAAGTAATGGAACAAGCTACCTACGAAAACGGAAAAGGACAGAGAAATAATAATGATAAAGCTGCGTATGTATTGCTATCTATTGAAAAGTAATATGCTGTGTTTTTTTAAGTCAAATCTACACTAAAAATGAATACAATCCCCCTTTTCCATCTGATCTACAGTTTGTATATAAAACAAAATAGTGAGGGCTTCATGGGCTTTTTCTATGCTCGGGCCTTCATCTTTTTATCTCTTCAATTCGGGCTGGACTAAGACTTGGGCCAAAAAATGATATATTAAATCCACTAAACTAATATCGGGTCAGTCTGACACATATAAATGGTGTCGGATCGGCCCAATAAAATAAGAAGGCGCCTTTGGACTCGATTTTTCGTCTTCTTTTCATTTCTCGTGTCCGTTTTGGCTCTTTTGCTTCGTTTCATGTGATTTCCTTAACATCCGTACCTGCACACGCACAATCGACAAAACAAGCATATATGTGGCAATATTGATGATTATTTGACCATTTTGAGCATTTTGAGCACGATTTACGAGGAAATATGATGTGTAATTAGAGTCACATCAACAAGCCTAGCTACTTTTTCATTTTAAGTTTTTTGAAATTAGTTTGAGCTTATTTGGTTCAGAAATAAGCTCATACGAGCTTATTCTTTGTTGTATGCCCGTTTTTGTTAAATAGTTACCATTTATTGCATTTTGGTCCTTGCGAATTGAGACTGTTTGAATTTGTAGCTAAACTTGCATTTAATTAAGGTTTGCATTAATTCAGTCCTTAAGTTTCAGTAACTTGTCATTTTCTGTTAGGCAGTTTGTTAGTTTGTTATAGTTGGTTATGAATTTGTTAGAATTTACATTTTAGGTCCTTATACTTTCTAAACTTTTCATTTCAAGCTTAGTACTTTCAATTACTTTACATTTTGAGCACTTTACTTTTATGTTTTTACATTTTGTACTTTTGTGAATAATAATTGGTATTTTCAAAGTGTTTTACGGATATAAAGCTTAATATTTTTCACCATTTTTACTTGTTGTTTGAAATAGACATAGAATATCCAAATACCCTATCAACCAAGAACAATAATAAACTTGAGATTTTTAGGACTTTCAATTGGTCAAGAATCGAGAGAAAACGAACTTTAATATACTCGATATTAAATGGCGCCGCTGCCGGTTCTTTGACTTTACGAGTGACTATTGATTGACGGTTTTTATTGGCTTTTGGGATCCGTTCACCCCGTGAACGTTATTTTTACGTATCATAAATCAAAAACATAAAAAAATCAAAAATATAAAAATATAAAAACTAAAAAATAACAAAAACAATTCTTTTCCTAAAGAATTGACCAAAAAAATAAAAAATTCAAAAAGCAACCTTTTTCCTAAGAGATTGCAACCAAAAATATATATTATTAGATTTCCTCGGTTTTTACGTACATATAGTATTTTCTTTTAAAAACCCAATAAATACAAAAATATTTTCTCTATATTATTATATGTTGATACGTATACATATACGAACAACCAATACACATATCTCCATAAGTATTGCTTTTGCAATACACCATGTTAGGGAGCGTTCCGGTCCTTGACACGTGTATCGATCAAATTTAATTAAGAAAGAATAGATAAATACTTCCAATAGGCAATAATTCGAAGAATACAAACTACAAAGTGAATAGAAAGGCGATGTGCTATAAAATGCCATCTAAGGGTTAATAGGTACTTAAGTGCTTCGCGCCACCTAACCCCCCGTTCACTAGTGCGTATTTTAAGAAGGAATGCTTGATTGGGGGTCTTGCACCCAAGTAATAATTACATATATTATACTTTCTTATGGATATTTCATATTGAATCTCGAAGAGGATAATCCCTTCTTCTTTAAAGTCGAACGAGCGCTTCTCTCTCACTCCTTGTATTGAGTTGCATGCTCACTCGCGGGCGTGTACAAATACCATTTGGTGTACAATCCCTTCCTCCCAAAATGAAGAAAAAGAGAAAGAGTAAAAACACCACCGTCCATCAAGCCGATCCCAAGAATCGTGCTTTGATCCACACACAACAAGAAGCCATGGCCGGTGTTGACACTCGACCTTTGATGGAGCACTTGCAATACAATGTGCAAGGATATGTCGATGCTATTGTGATACCCGAGATTCCCGCCAATACCTTTGAGCTTAAGACATCTATGATTACCTTGGTTTCAAACACACCATTTTTGGGGAGACCTAGTGATAATCCACACGATCATATTAAGAAGTTTATATCTCTTTGAAACACAATTAAGTACAATGGAGTTCCCCATGATGCCGTTAAGTTAATCTTGATCCAATTTTCACTAGAGGGAAATGCTAAGTATTGGCTTGATACACAATCACCTAAGAGCATTACTACTTGGGATGATTTCACTAAGAAGTTTTTGAACAAGTTCTTTCCCCCATCTAAGACCACGGCTTTGAGGAACCTAATTATTGGATTTCAACAAAAACCTAGCCAAACCTTTAGTGATGCATGGGAAGAGTTCAAGGAGTTATTGAGGAAATATCCAAATCATGGATTCAATGAGGTTCACCAAATCAACACTTTCTATAATGGATTAAGACCACACCACCAAGATGCACTCAACTCTTCCACGGGTGGCAATATTCTTTCTAAATCCATTCAAGAAGCTTGGGATTTTATTGAGACCAAATCAATGGTGCAAACTAACACACAATTTGATGAGAGAATTCATGTGGTGCAAGAGAGTGTTACTCCTCAAATGGAAAAGATGATCTCTCAAAAGCTTGATACTATGACCAACACACTCATGAAATTTTGTAAACTCTCTTTGAACAAGAATTCCACCAATGATGTGAATGTTATTTCTCTTTCATGTGAGACTTGTGGAGGTCCACATTCTTTCCAAAAATGTGATAGGTGCAAGGTTATCAAAGTGAATGCTATGCCTAGCAAGAAGAACAAAGAGAGCATTTTAAACCAAACATCAATCAAAAAATATCTCTTACAAATCACAAAATTACCTTGCCCCACCCAGGTTCCTACCCCAACCACCCACCCAACCTCAACACAATCCTCCTCAATTGTTACAAAGGAACCAAGGGCCAAGGCCACAATACCAACAAAATAACTATAGAGCACCAATAAACCTTTCACAATCAAGGAAATACCTTTCAAGGCTACAACCAAGGGTTTTACAATCAACCCCCACCTTTCCAACCCCAAGGTTTTCAAGGGAATGTGCCACATGATTATAACACCACTGAGCTTCTTCACAAAATGAATCAAGAGAATGGAAGGAGGTTCCAAGCTAATGAGAAAAGAATGAGGGAAATGCATGAGGAAACAAACAAAAAGTTTATGATGCTTCTCAATCAAAGACCACAAGGGGCTTTACCCTCTAACACACAAACAAACCCGAGGGCTAATGTTAATGCTATTACAACAAGAAGTGGAAAGAAAACTCATGATCCTTCACCACCCAAACCTACTTTGGTAAAGCCTACTATGATTCCTTCTTGTGATAAGCCTTCTACATCTAGTTCACCATCTTCAAGTTTTACACCTTCTCAAACTATACCTCCTATTCCTTTCACTTCCACACCTATTAATGAGGAACCCATCAAAGAAAATCCTTCATCTACCATTCAACCACAACCAAAACCAAGTCTTCCTTATCCATCAAGATTGAGAAAGAAAAAGCTTAAGAACAAGGATGATATACAAGTCTCAAACTTTTTGAGGATGTTCAAGAAACTTAACATAAACATCTCCTTTGCGGAAGCCTTGGCCAATATGCCTAAGTTTGCTAAGATGATCAAGGACTTACTTTCTAACAAGGAGAAATTGGTGAATTTTCCTAATGCTTCCTTAAATGAAAATTGCTCCGTGTTTTTGCTTAAGAAGTTGCCTACTAAGCTTGGAGATCCGGGGAGGTTTTTGATTCCTGCAATTTCCCAGGGGTGGAAAATTACATGGCATTAGCAGATTTAGGAGCAAGCATAAATCTCATGCCATTATCGGTTTGGAAAAGACTTTCACGTCCCGAGCTCACTCCTACTAAGATGACTCTTGAGTTGGCCAACCGTACTATAGCTTATCCGGTGGGAATTGCGGAGGATGTTTTTGTTGGGGTTGATAGATTTACCTTTCCCGTGGATTTTGTGGTGGTTGATTATGATATGGATCCGAGAGTTCCTTTGATTGTTGGTAGGCCATTTTTGAGAACGGGTCGGACTCTTATAGATGTGGTAGAGGGTGAACTTATAATGAGGGTAGGAGATGAGAGAGTTGTGTTTAACATGGGAGAGTTGTCAAAGAAATCTAATGAGCCCGAAACGGTCAAGCATATTGATGTTGTGAATGAGGAGGAAACTCAAGATGATATCCTTGATGAAGTTTGTGATGAATATTTTTATGAAGCTTACTCAAGTGGAGATTATGACCTTCCTTATGTTGAGACCATTGCTTCCATTACTTCATCCTTGGATTTTCATGAACCTCAAGAGCTTAACTATGGTGATTTTGTGATTTATTCCAATCCTCTCTTTGAAACCTCATATGATAACCTATTTTTCCACCATGATAAAGACATCAATGAGGATCTAAGTGATGAAGAATCTCTTTTTTGTGATACACCAACATATGATGCTTATAGTGATCATGAGCTCTTCACTTGTGACTCTCCATTCTTTGAGGATCACACCTCCTTAAGTTTTGAGGAATCACCAATCTTTGATAGACCAATTTATGATGTTTATGGTGATGAGGAGGATTCTATCATGGATGAGAGTGATGAGTTTTTAGAGTTTGATATACTTTTTGAGTACACTCTTGGTTATATTGATGAGGAGGGGGACATACTCTTTCTATAATCTCTATTGCATGAAGATCCTTTACCTTCCTCCTTGCCCACTTCGACCTTTCAAAGTAATAAAGGAAAACAAGTCATCATGGTTCCATCCAAGAGCTTGTTGTCACCCATTACTCCACAACTTTTCTCTCATCATGTGACCTACAAAGGAGAATCTTCTAAGGCAACCAACACTTGTTGTTTTCCCATCAAGGAGCGGATTTTTGATCCTGGCATAGAGCTTGCTAAACCATCTCAGTATCCGCCTGATGCAACAAAAGGAAAACGTGTGAAAGATTTGAGAGTTGTACCCTATCACCTTTTGAAGAACATATGGGCTACCATTTTGAAAAACACCACCTCACCTTTTTCACCATTGCTTGGGAAGTTAGTTGTTGAATTGTGTTATAAGTGAGATGGTAATTATGTGTTTGATCCAGGGGATATTTATGGAGTTTTGATAATTGAAAACTTGTTTTACCTCATCATGGAGATTTTTCTTAACAAGGGCAAAACTTTTCTTCTCCATGATAGGTTTTAGGCACTTTTAAGTGTTGGATGAGTCAAGCTAGAGACTCCATAAATCAAGCTTGAATAACTAGGTTTAGAAGTTTTAGACTTAGAGTGTTGTAGGTTAGCAATAAGGATGGAGAGTTGATGAGAAGTGTAGGGGAGACCTTCCTTTTGTCTTCATGTTGTTTGTAGGGTTGCTCACTCATCACGTGCTTTGGAGCTTATGGAGGAGGCCCGTGTATCCGGTTCACTTTGTTACTATTGTGCTTTTTCATAGACACAAGTGTGCTTAAAAAATGAATTCACTATAGTTTATCTTTCCTTAGCTTGGGTTAAGCAAAGTCTATTCATTGTCATAAGTGTAGGGGAAGTTTAAACTTCCATGCTCTTAAACATTGAGGACAATGTTTAGCTTAAGTGTAAGGGGATCTTCTTTCGAAGTGACCTTACCTAGACTTTGTCATTAACCTTCATGATAACTTGGAAATTAATTTTTCAAACATTTTTCAAAATTTTGATCTACTTTGGCCACCAAAAATATGCATTCATAATTTTTGCATTAATCATTTTTCATCTTGCATAACACATTTGCATTGTATATATTGCTTCTTTTGTTCTTTATGAAAAGTTGAAAAAGAAAGAAATATTAAAAGAACATGGTTTAACAAATTTAGACTTCTTTGACATAGGCCCGCCATGGATATTTTGACTTAACCCGAGTTTGCTTATCTTAGCATTCTCTAGCTAGTATCCTTAACCATGTAGTCCTTCATTGGTCTATTAGGCTAAGCATCCACGACTCTCATTATTTGAGATTTTAAATTTATGGAGAATGGGAGATGATAGAGTTGAAGCAAGTATAAAAGGGCTAGATAAACTTCATGATAATTACTTGTGGCTAAACCCTTCTTTTCTTTACCTCTATTTTCTTCGCATGTATATATGTTAATAAATAATCAAGAACGATTTTAATTGGTTTGTAGTCTCTTTTGCATTTTTGTCCAATCATTCATGGTTGGTATAAGTACGTCTTAAGATTCTAAGTTAGAACGTTTTATGTGTACTAGACTTATGTCATGCTTAATACTTAGCGGGTGTTTTTCCTTTTATTCTTTTCAACTTTCTTTGTGAGGAATAAAGAAAAAAAAGAACGGCTTATGAAAAAAAAGTGAGTGGCTACAAAAAGAAAAGAAAAAGAAAAAGAGAAAAAAAATAATTATACAAGACTCCCAAGAGGGGCAGTGAAGTGTTAATTATAGTAACTATTAGATTCTAATATTACCTTGACAGGTTACGGGGATTTAATATTTGCTCCAATCCAATATTGCCTTGACAGGTTGCGGCATTGTAGATCCAAAGTCTCAAAAAGATGGCGGATGTAAATTATTGCGTAAGTTTTATTTTTCTTTCCTTAGCGAGTGTGTAGCTACTTATTAATGCATGACATGAGGATTTTACACATAAGGAGAATGACTTATTACTCTTGAAACGGACATATATTAATTGTGAGCGGTTTTTCAAGTAATGGATGAGAGGATTACTTAGGATTAAAACTGTGCTTCCTTATTTTTGGATTTTACATTTCTTATATTTCATGCTTTAAATAATGACAAATTTGCCATCAAGCAATTTGCTCAAATAATAACCGGTTCCACATTTAATTGTCATGAATAAGTTGATGCACTTTTTACTTGTGAATGCAATGATCCCATTTTTAAGCTTGGTGTAGGGAAAGTGAAACTTGAGGGTGATAAGTGTCCATGGTACCAAAGCCCTAATTTAAGTCATTGATTTCTTTATGAGTTTTTCCATAAAAACCATTTCAAGAAAAATCAAAAATATATAAATAGAATTGTTTTCTTTGCATTGCATTGTACAAAATCAAAATCATGCATCATATAGAGTAGAGCAGTGTAAAAACATTCCATATTGGCCAAGGTGGGTTAATTATGAGGAAAATGTAAAATTATGCTTTAAAATATAGCATTGTATGAGGTCATGGCAATGTTCAAGTGTAGGAGATTTGATATGAGCAAAATCTCATATCAATTAATCAACAAATCACCCTAAAACACATGGAAAATACCTAACTTTTGTGCTATAAAGCAGAATTATGTGGTGTGTTTTGTGTTTGTGCTCAAATAGGTAACAAGGATACATTTTCAAGCAAACAAGAAGAAATCAAGCTCATTTGTGATGAAAAGACAAGAGAAGGATCAAAGATGACAAGTCAATTGAAGATGAAAGACCTATCTTGACAATATTCAAAAGTTGAGGGACTTAAATGCAAACTTTAAAAAAGTCAAGATCAAAGTAAAACTTGGTCAAACTTCAAGTCAACCAAGTCAAGGGGTTCAAATGAACAAGAATGCAAGTCAAAGGACTAAAATTGCCAAAGAAATGAAGAATTAAGCTCAAATGATGAATCTGTCAAAGTCTAAGGACTGAATTTGTCAAAAATGTCTCAACTTTGTGTTCATTCCGTGTCAACATTCTCTTGACCAATGAAAATGCTTGAAAGTTAAGTTGTGGATCGCCAGCACACTTGCCAGCTCAACCTTTCAACTAATGAGCGAATCCAAAACAGTACTCCCACTATCTCTCTTTTTGGCCAATCAGAACTCTCCATGCAATATTCAATTTATCCATAGTGGATAACGATCCGTGTGAAGGGTTAAGAACAAATCAAAAGCTGTCACGTGTCACTCTCTTCTTCAAACAAGCCCAGGTCATGGATTTGGCTACAATGCATTTCACACAAAACTTTCTACATGAAAAACACTCATATTGGGATGACGAATGCAACTGCATAAGTCAATTAAGCTGAAACTCATTGGTTTAAAAACCCTCTTTGTGTTCTTGAGCCAATTTATACAATCAAGCAGAAAAGGACACCTGGCAAATCCTGAATGGTTGAGACACGTCAGACCTCCCCAGCTCATCATCTCCAACTTCTATAAATAGGACATTGTACTTTCATTTTAACAAGTAGCTAAGTGTGAAAAAACACACACACTTTAGATTTTCTCCCATTTCTGTTATTCATCCAGTTAGTTAAACTTCTCTCAAGAGTTTGACACACTCTTGAGAGTTAGTTATAGAGTTAGTTAAGGCAGTTGTAACTACTTTTCCCTTCATCAATCAATAAAATCCCAAAAATACTCATTTCCTCTTCTTATCTCATTTCATTTACCATTTCCTGCAATCTTGTTACTGCTTTGTGATTTCATTGATCTTGAGTGATCAATGAAGTGTTGTTGATACATTGGTGAAGCTTGTTATGATCAATTCAGCCTATTCAGTCCTAACCAGTTCCTGAGTAGCAGTTTTGTAGCTGTTTGGTTTGATGTGTTCAAAAAAAAGCTTTTGGATGTGATAATATGGTTAATGGTGGTGTCCTGGTGGTGATTAAGTGATTTCTAGTTGGCTCAGCGCCACACTACTCCTTCAGTGGAGGCTTCTATGCTAAAAAGTTTGTTAATTCTGTTTTTAGTTCCACTCAACTGAATTTGCATGCTCAATTCTAGTGTAAACAATCTATCCTGATATGATCAAGTGTTTGGCTTTGCTTTGGTGTAATCTGGATTGATTTGATAGTTTGTGATAAGTCTTGTAGCTTTAGTCTAAGTGTTACTTGAATTGAGTTCTGTTTTTCATCAGTCAAGTGCTTTTGATGCATTTTATGTTCAAGCCTGTTAATTAGTCTGTTATTGGCTCAAATACTCTTCATTTTGCTTCATGAATATGTCTTGATAATAGTCATTGCTTAATTCACTTTCTTACTTAAATCTGCTTTGTGAAAATTGTTCACAGACTTGTTAACTAGTGTTTGGATTTGCATAATCTTTGTAATTCAAGTGTGATAATCCTGTTAAGTTCTTGCTTATTCACATTTGGCAAACAAGAGGAAACATTTGTGTTAGTTTTGTGGTCAAAGTTCAGGTCAAAAAGGCAATTGGCTTGAAAAAGGTATGGGTCAAAGTCTGTGATCATATTCATTCAGAAAACTTGCTATTTTCAAATCCATGCCAATTGTTCATTTCTTAACCAAATAGCTTGAAACAAGTTTCTAGTTGTAGAATAACATCCAGAGTTTAAGTCTGTTAAAGGAATTTACACAGTTTTCATAATTAAGCTAGATTTCAGTTTTTCAATAAGCACTTGATCAAATGCCAGTTTCTATAAAAGGAAGGTGACTGTTTTCTTGTATAGCCAAATCTACTTCATAAATCTAGCTATTTTCTTTCATAAATCTATTTAGAAACATGTTTTGAGTAATTCTGGAAATTTTCAGTGTAGAAACTAGAAGGGGTGGTTGAATAGTTTCTAGTTAGTTTTCAAAACATTTCGGCTTAATCCACTGTGCGCGGTTCCTTATGTGTACCCGCGGTTCTTAATCAATAAAGAACTACCGGTCCATTTAGGGAACCGCCGACAGTGAACTTAACCTTTTATTGCATGTTAAACTTTGACAATCCTTTATATCAAATTCGTGATCAAGCTTGACTAGATATGAGATGTGTTTGATTGAAAGATAAATACTACAAGTAAGTAAACACACAAACACATCAAATCAAGAGTACATCAAGCAATAGTCTAAACACTAAGCACACACGTACTAAGCATACGCTTTTCCGCAACTAGGATGTTTAGACTAAGTAATGTACACTTGACCATAATCTAAACACGAAGCACACACGTACTAAGCCTTAGCTTTTCCGCAACTTAGATGTTTAGATTATGAGATGCACACAACACACAACATATAAATACATCTATAATAGTAAAGACATAAATGTAAAGGAAAGTACCGACACGATGATTTATAGTGGTTCGGTCACGAAGCTCCTCTTCGCCCTACTCCACTCCTCGAGTACACCTTACTCGAGAGTTACTTCACTAGTCAACAAACTCCTTAAGGTGGAGAAACCATACACAACGTCGCTTATCCAATTTCCGACTCTAAGCTAAAAGTCGAGTCCTAATCTTAGGTAGGACCAATCTACACAACGTCGCCCACTTCACCATTTAACGACACAAGGCTAGATGTCGAGTTCTAATCGAAAGCTAGAACCAATCTTCACGACTCTTCACTTTGAAGCTAAGTGAGAACTTCACACAACACAACTACTAATCACTTTAAAGCTAAGTGAGAACTCACAAGACACAACCACATCACTTTAGAGTTTAGTGAGAACTACCTAGACACAACCACATCACTTTAGAGTTTAGTGAGAACTACCAAGACACAACCTAATCTACCCACTAGTTATGTTTTATGGCCCAACATAACAAACCTTGTGTTTTATGGCCTAAACACATAAACCATATAGATCTAAGCACACATCACTTAGATCTATAACTCTAACACTATATCCAAGTACTAACAAGACTTGGATCTACACAACTAACACCTAATCCAAGGATACCCATCACTTGGATATTCTACCCTTACAAACACATCCAAGTGTACCCAACACTTGGATCTTCTACATATACATAGTAGGAAGACTAAAAACATAACTTAGATCTATAGAAGGAAAGATCTTCATCATGTAGTGAACCTAACACATCATGGTAATGATAGTGTTCTTCTCTTTGCACTTGAGAGGATGAGGAGATTGAAGATTGAATCACATCTTAAACAAGATTAATCAAAACTAACTAATCAAGGATCTAAGATGGTTTTTGAAAGAAACTGTGCAAAAAGGGTTGAAAGAAAACCTGGAAATGATCCACTATTTATAGGACAACATTGCAACGGTCAAAAACACCCGCAGTTCCTTATCTCTACCCGCAGTACCTTATCAATAAGGAACCGCGGGTTCCTTTAAGGAATCTCCACGTCGGAGTCCGTGCAAATTTGTCCTTTAGTGGGGATATGCCATCTGGGGTAGTTTATACCCTCAAAGGATATTCCTTTGGCATATGGAATATGCCAAATTCAAATTTCCATTTTCTTTTTAATAAAACATTTTCTTATAAATAAAGTTAATTAAAATCTTTTGTCACATTTGATTAAAATGTGAGTTTTAAGAAAATATTAATCCTTGATCACTTAGTTAGGTTAATGACATGTTTGTACATACCTTGAGCGATTCACGCCGAATGCGGTCTTGGAGGTGTCGAGAGAAGTATACAAATGTATTCTTGAGTGATTACGAGTACCTTAACATTTTACATAATGTATTGCGAATTATACGTTTGTCATCAACAAAACACAAATAGATTATATCGACAAAGCATCGTAATGTTTGCACTAACAATCTCCCCCTTTTTGATGATGACAAACAAGTAAACCGCAACACATATTAAACTGCATAAGTTACTCGTTTACACTTACTTCTCCCCCTTTTGTCGAATCAAAAAGGTAGTCTTCATTTGTAGAAGAGGAGGATTGACTTCGAGAGAACATGCATCCAAAAATCTAATCATCCATAGTGGTTGTCGTTTGAGAGGCGAGAATCCAAACCATAAACCCATCATACAAAAATATTGAGCTTGCGTTATCTTAGTGAAGTCTTCAATCACCATATGTTAACCAACTCCAAGCATAATAATATGCTTATCTACAAGTGTCCAAAATTCATTACTTGCAAGATGTTCGATGAATGCAATTTAAGTGAGTCAACGATCGCAAATGTAATGACTTGAACTCTTGCAAATGCTCCCCCTTGATATGAGCTCCCCCTTGCTTGAGGCACCAACAAAGCAAGAATAGTGACGAGCTACAAAAATGGGTTAGAAGTGTCTTACAAAACAAGGTTAGTAGACAAGAGCATATATAAAAAGAGGATGATAAACAAGTCGTTTGCACAAACAATGACAAGCATTAAAGAAAGAAGTGTGCACGCGATGCTATCAACCAAAAATAAATAAATAAAGGAGAGGATCGTGACAAGATCAATTCACAATTGTTGGAATAGAGATAGAAAAGAAACATCCATACCAATTGTAATGATAATATGTCAAAGGGTAAAAAGCTTAGAATTTTTGGAATCACCCAAGAAAATTCAATATTTAACCATCAACTCTCAAAAAAACAAGGAGAGGATTTTGAGGAAATCAATTCAAAATTGTTGGAATAGAGGTAGAAAAGAAACATCCAAGAAATTGAAGATATCATCTCAAGGGGTTAAAAACTTAGAATTGATGGAATCACACATACCAATTGTAAATTTTAACCGCAATCAACTCTCAAAAAAAGGAACAAAAATATCTCAACCTAGAGACATTTTTGACCCAAAAAAATAAAGGTAAACCAAAAGCGGATAAATCGACGCTTAAAAAAAATCGGGATATAGGACATTATAGGCAAAAATGCGTATGAATGTCGACACCAAATGGTGTTTGGCATACGATAAACTACATGCTCAAAGTTTCGTAGCTCTTCTCAATCATTTTGGATGTTCAAAGAACAATTACATGATGAGGAAAGGGTAAGGCTCGACTCAACTTAGTTTAGAAAGACTAAAAGAAAGAGACTCGACATAGAAGAGCATGATTAAAATGAATTGAGAGATAATCAACAAAGAAGTTAAGGATAACTTCAAGAAACTCAAAAGAGAAAAAGACCAACATGAACAAAGGGACTCAATGGTCGCGGTTCATTAAATAGGTCCGTGGTTCATTATCAATAATGAGACCCAAGGTTATTTGAGGAACCGTGAGCATTGGGTGTCCAAAACCGATTATTGACTCAAAGGAAAATCACTTGGTCAAACAATTTAACATAAGATGCTAAATGGATTGAAAGTCAATGCTTCGGATATGACTTTTAACAATTGCAATTGCAATTTATAATTACTTGAATATTTCAAAAGAAATATTTAAGTTGTCAATCTTACTAGGAGAGGAATTAGATATAAATCTAACTTTCCTTGACAACCGAGTGATAAAATAAAGAAGAAAAGAAAGATCACGAGAATAACGAGATCCAAGACTCAAAGAAAAATCATGTTGAAAAACATGAAGGGAAAAACAAGAGAATAAAGATCATACAAAGATGTATGAAATTCAAGCCTAAAACATAATCATAATTTTAATCCTAGTTACACTAGAAAACTAAGATTTACTTAAATTAGATATCTTAGCAATAAGCAATCCACATGCTTAAATGAAAGACAAGGGTGGTGGCGGAATTTGGTGGAGTGAAAGGTGAAGTCACCAAGGGTTCAACAAAGTCATTCTCAATGGGAACGCTTTGGATAGGTTGAGTTGGGTAGTCACATCCAAGAGAGTACTAGGAGTGAAGGGTGAGGTTAGCTCATTCATTCTAAATTGGAATGGAGAGGAGGTAGAACCATGTAAATGGTTGGTACCATGGGTTGAGGTAGTCTTGCATGGTGCAAGAGGTGGTGAGGGTGATGAAGAGATGAGAATGGGCACAATCTCATTCTTAGGTGTGGCAAAAGGTGAAGAGTTAAGTTTTGGTAACTTAATCTTAAATTTGAGGTGCCTCTTTGAAGAGGAGGTTTTGGATGAATTGGAGGTTGTTGTAGAAACCATGGTAGTAATGGGTGGTAAGGATGAATGGTTTCAGGTGTGAAGAACATGGCTAACAAGGTGGGTTTTAAAGGGTGAGGGGATGATCCAAACTAGTAAAGGGTTAAAAAGGGAAAGCCCAAGATATTTTGGGAGTGATCAAAGGTTTGAAACAAAGATTCCAAAGGGTGTTGGAACAATTGGGAAGTTTCAGAAAACCCGAATTTGAGAGCTTCTGCCCGCGGTTCTTTATCTCCACCGGCGGTTCCATATTGATATGGAGCCGCGGTCTATTTAAAGAACCGCCTACAGAGGCTAGGTTTAGGTGGTGAAGGAGGATTTTCCAATTCAGCAAATCCTAATGTTCTAGTCTAACTTATCATAAAGTCATGCTTAAGAGCAATAAAAACTAGAACACACACAAAGGAAATACACATAGGTTCAATTAGCACGTAAGAGGAAAGCTAAGAAAAACCTAATGGCTACAAAAGAAAAAGACTCCTAATGACATACAAAGTTCATGAAAGTAAACTATCATTAGTCACATATAGGAAGAGCCATTTAGCCAATTTAGAGAGTGAGTATGAGACTGTCACTAGAGGTGCTCAATTAAGGCTAAACACGACCATTTTTACGAGTTATACACCAACTCAAATTCCCACATGGAAGTAATTCAACCGTTAGGTCAAATTAAGATCCTAGTGCATAAATTCTCTAGTAGTCATTCTCAAGTTAGACAAAATGTAATTCCAACATTTGCCTAATAAAGTTTAGCAAGGATGAAACTTGCATGGCGACACAATGCATGACCTAATGAGGGTTAAGAATGCACCATTGCATATCTTGTCAAACAAGTCTAGTTAAGGTTAATTACCTTAATAGAACTTGAGGTCAATAACTTTGAAGTGTATAAACAAAGTTTACACAAACCAAAGGAACACTCTTGATTGGTCTTTCGGAAATGACACATTTATAAATTGCATAGCAATGTAAATTACTTGAGTATTTCGGATGAAACATCCAAGTTATCAAACTGACTCTATTGTGCATTATAAGTAATTATTAAACAAAATATGTCTAACGATTTGAACAAGTAGATTCAATATAACACCATCAACACAAGTGTGAGTTATGATCCGATGTATATTATTAATAAACCACATTCATGTCTATACTAAAAAACATGTCAATTAGATTCGATAATGATACCAATCATAGTTTGAATAATGCATTGATATTTAATCGAAATCTTTCTTGATTCCCACAAACACTCTTTTAAGAGAAAATAGCTAAGATTATCAAAGGATGTTTCATGTTTTATAGTGAGACATTTATCTACTTGAACTAATAACACAATGATCGAGTAAGACGACCCAAATCAATAGATTTGACAAGCTCCCAAAGCATTCAAACCTAAGAGTGTTAATAAACATAACAAGGTGTACATGATGTTTAAATAACATATATAAACCTAGAGATGTTGATCCTATATGCAATGTACAAATAATGTTGCAACCAAAATGCAAGAAATCTAGCATACATCCTAATTAGGAAGAACTAGATACTAACAAATACCAAGCAAGGCACAAGAGACTAGACATATAAGCAATACTACTACAAATAGCAAGGAACACTTAATAATGTCTACATATAATAATAACACACAAAGAAACACACACAAACAATTAGCTTAACACATAAAAGCATTCGTCCATGTTTTGAGTGTTAGATACAACAAAGTATTCATAGCTTGATTTTATTTGAAAATAGTCTTTGACCCATTTAAAATTTAATTAAGTTTAACACATTGTAAATATATCAATTTTCAAAGATATATCACCAAGAGATGTCCAACTCAATAGAAAAGAGTAAAACACAAGTTTTACGACAAACCGAGACTCAATACTTTGGACAAAGTATATAACTTATAAAACATTTAAATTTTAAAGTTTGAATAAAGGTTTGGAAGAATTTTTAATTGAGAGAAAGTTCAATTACGTTCGAAATGACGGGTGGCACGACTTCTACGGACTTACGGTTGATTTTATATGATTTTTCAAAGTTTGCAAAAATCTGAGTCAGACTGACTGCGGTTCCTTATTGATAAGGATCCGCGGGGAACAATAAAGAACCGCGGTCAGAGGACAAAAAATGAGTCTTTGGAGAAAATCATTTGGTAACTTTTTGGAAGGACTTAGGACTCTAAAAAAATCATTTTAGACACATACAACTCGTATTTTAGAGTTAATTATGACACAAAAGATTTTTATACTTCCAAACATGAAAAGATTTAATTCAAGCTATTATACAAAGTTTATTTAACACCAAAACTTGTACGAATGAAACAACAGAACACATTACATAAGTAATCACTCTTCATGAACAATTTGATACAAAGATCGTCTCTATTTTTAAAAACCGTTTTCATTTTCAAAAACCATTTGTTTTGAAAAAGAGAGCAAAGATCGATCCAAGCTTTAAAGTAAAATATACTTCAAAGATCTTGAATAACCTCGCTCTGATACCAATTGTAGAAACTAGAAGGGGGGTTGAATAGTTTCTAGTTAGTTTTCAAAACATTTCGGCTTAATCCACTGTGCGCGGTTCCTTATGTGTACCCGCGGTTCTTTATCAATAAAGAACCGCCGGTCCATTTTAGGGAACCGCCGACAGTGAACTTAACCTTTTCTTGCATGTTAAACTTTGACAATCCTTTGTATCAAATTCGTGATCAAGCTTGACTAGATATGAGATGTGTTTGATTGAAAGATAAATACTACAAGTAAGTAAACACACAAACACATCAAATCAAGAGTACATCAAGCAATAGTCTAAACACTAAGCACACATGTACTAAGCATAAGCTTTTCCGCAACTAGGATGTTTAGACTAAGTGATGTACACTTGACCATAATCTAAACACGAAGCACACACGTACTAAGCCTTAGCTTTTCCGCAACTTAGATGTTTAGATTATGAGATGCACACAACACACAACATATAAATACATCTATAATAGTAAAGACATAAATGTAAAGGAAAGTACCGACACGATGATTTATAGTGGTTCGGTCACGAAGCTCCTCTTCGCCCTACTCCACTCCTCGAGTACACCTTACTCGAGAGTTACTTCACTAGTCAACAAACTCCTTAAGGTGGAGAAACCATACACAACGTCGCTTATCCAATTTCCGACTTTAAGCTAAAAGTCGAGTCCTAAACTTAGGTAGGACCAATCTACACAACGTCGTCCACTTCACCATTTAACGACACAAGGCTAGATGTCGAGTTCTAATCGAAAGCTATAACCAATCTTCACGACTCTTCACTTTGAAGCTAAGTGAGAACTTCACACAACACAACTACTAATCACTTTAAAGCTAAGTGAGAACTCACAAGACACAACCATATCACTTTAGAGTTTAGTGAGAACTACCTAGACACAACCACATCACTTTAGAGTTTAGTGAGAACTACCAAGACACAACCTAATCTACCCACTAGTTATGTTTTATGGCCCAACATAACAAACCTTGTGTTTTATGGCCTAAACACATAAACCATATAGATCTAAGCACACATCACTTAGATCTATAACTCTAACACTATATCCAAGTACTAACAAGACTTGGATCTACACAACTAACACCTAATCCATGGATACCCATCACTTGGATATTCTACCCTTACAAACACATCCAAGTGTACCCAACACTTGGATCTTCTACATATACATAGTAGGAATACTAAAAACATAACTTGATCTATAGAAGGAAAGATCTTCATCATGTAGTGAACCCAACACATCATGGTAATGATAGTGTTCTTCTCTTTGCACTTGAGAGGATGAGGAGATTGAAGATTGAATCACATCTTAAACAAGATTAATCAAAACTAACTAATCAAGGATCTAAGATGGTTTTTGAAAGAAACTGTGCAAAAAGGGTTGAAAGAAAACCTGGAAATGATCCACTATTTATAGGACAACATTGCAACGGTAAAAAACACCCGCGGTTCCTTATCTCTACCCGTGGTACCTTATCAATAAGGAACCGTGGGTTCCTTTAAGGAACCTCCGCGTCGAGTCCGTGCAAATTTGTCCTTTAGTGGGGATATGCCATCTGGGGTAGTTTATACCCTCAAAGGATATTCCTTTGGGATATGGAATATGCTATATTCAAATTTCCATTTTCTTTTTAATAAAACATTTTCTTAAAAATAAAGTTAATTAAAATCTTTTGTCACATTTGATTAAAATGTGAGTTTTAAGAAAATATTAATCCTTGATCACTTAGTTAGGTTAATGACATGTTTGTACATACCTTGAGTGATTCATGCCGAATGCGGTCTTGGAGGTGTCGAGAGAAGTATACAAATGTATTCTTGAGTGATTACGAGTACCTTAACATTTTACATAATGTATTACGAATTATACGTTTGTCATCAACAAAACACAAAGAGATTATATCGACAAAGCATCGTAATGTTTGCACTAACATTCAGCTTTTTCATAATTTTGGTCAAACTTGGTCAAATAAGCACTTGAGAGCTTAATTCCATTTTCCTGCTTATTCACTTGACCATTTTCAAAAAGGAAAGACATTCCATACTCTCATTAAGCTGTTTAACAAGTTTGAGCATTAAAATCAAAATGTAGATGTCCGGCTTTTCAGTTAGCTTAATCTTGGCTTATTGGAATGAGCTTATTTGAGTTCTACTTAGTTTTAAGCAATTTCCTTATACAAGCCTAACTAATTTTTCATTTTAAGTCTTTTGAAATTAGTTTGAGCTTATTTGGTTCAGAAATAAGCTCATACGAGCTTATTCTTTGTTGTATGCCCGTTTTTGTTAAATAGTTACCATTTATTGCATTTTGGTCCTTGCGAATTGAGATTGTTTGAATTTGTAGCTAAACTTACATTTAATTAGGGTTTGCATTAATTCAGTCCTTTAGTTTCATTAACTTGTCATTTTCAGTTAAGCAGTTTGTTAGTTTTTTTATAGTTAGTTATAAATTTGTTAAATTTACATTTTAGGTCCTTATACATTCTAAAATTTTCATTGCAAGCTTAGTACTTCAATTACTTTACATTTTGAGCACTTTACTTTTATGTTTTTACATTTTGTACTTTTGTGAATAATAATTGGTATTTGCCAAGTGTTTTACGGATATAAAGCTTAATATTTTTCACCATTTTTACTTATTGTTTAAAATAGACATAGAATATCCAAATACCCTATCAACCAAGAACAATAATAAACTTGAGATTTTTAGGACTTTCAATTGGTCAAGAATCGAGAGAAAACGAACTTTAATATACTCGATATTAAACACACAATTCGGAATGCACAGTGTTTGGTCATAATTCAGAATCCTTGTTTTATAGCTAATCCGGAATCCTAATTCCCTACACAATCCGGAATATGATTCCTATCTTAGTTCGGAATACTTGAATCCCAAACAATCCGGAATCAATCCTTTAGCTAATCCGGAATCCTAGCCTTACACACAATCCGGGAAATAGAAATTGCACACAATCCGGATTACGTGACAACTATGTAATCCGGAATATGAAGTTCTCACTCAATTCTGAATAAGTGTTGTAAATACTATTCGGAATAACACAGATCCTAATCTAATTCGGAATGATTGAAGAATGCTAGTTCGGAATAAAATGTTTTAAAGTATTCGGGATAAGGGTTTTCAAACCCGGATAAGAAAAATAAGCTAAAAACAAATAAGTAAAATTCAAATAAGCACTTAACCAAAAACTTAACCAAACTAATTTTAAGAAAAAGCGAATAAGCCACAATTTAAAAACTTTAAAAACACTAAATAATCAAAATATTAAAAATCAACTATTTAAAAGATTTAACTATTAGAAACACTTAATTAAAAATAAGACTAACACACAATAAGCAATAAGCACAATAAGCTAAAACAATCAAACACATGAAAAACAATAAGAACAATCGAATCAATAAGCAATAACATCAAACAAACTACGTGATTAATCAAACAAAACAATAGATTTTAAAAAAACAAGAAAGGTAGAATGAGAATGATTATAAAAAGCTTGAATTAAGATTAAGAATAAAGATTCAAATACAAGATTAAAGATGAAAAAGCTTGAAAACTTGAAAGTAAATCTAGAGAGAGAAAGTAATTTAATCTACTCCTAAAACTTTAATAAAACTATCTAATTATCTAACACCTCCTAATGAAGGATTAGGAGGGTATTTATAGGAGGAGGGGAAGGGTGTTGATGCTTCTCTCTTTCTCTTTGTCTTTTCATCTTTTAATTTCTTCGACTTTCTCGACTTTGTCTCGGGATTTGTCGAATGATAAAATGAACTCCTCTTCTAATTTTCATATATTATTAGACTTGGTTTTTCGAATTCGTTAAACTTCCGTCTTTAGTCTTTTCCTTCGATAAATATTTAGAATAAGCCTTTGACTTCCGTTCTTTTTGCACTCTTGATCTTTTGACTTCGTCTTTTGTCTTTTTCTTCGATAAAAGCCCGTGAAAGCTCGTATTTTCTTCCTTTTTCATATTTTGGTCCTAAAACACAACAAAAACACAAACCACACATAATTTCGCCTTTTACGATATTAAATACACGTTTTGGTCTTGTTTTTATTATAATTAAGTGGTAAAAGGATAAGTGTTTTCACACTTATTAAATCCCCTACACTTGACCATTGCAACATCCTCATGCAATGTATTAGTTATAAAGCAAGATTTACATTCTCCATCATAATTAATCCTCCTTGGCCTTTATTAAATACTAGACACTAAGGAAACTCAAAAGATAGAAAATTAAAAAATGTTTGAAGGAAGAAACAAGTAAAGAAATCTAAGACTTACATTAGGGCTTTTGGTGTCATGAATGTTTATAACCCTCAAGTTTCAGGTTTCCCATACCAAGCTTAAAAACGAGATCATTATTATTATAAGTTAGTAAAGCTAACACTCACTCATGTTGCTCAATGATTCACTTAGACCCCCTTATTCCTAGGTGTATCTCTTATATTTTATTGTTGTCTTGAATGATCACTAGGATGCATTGTTGACTTATTTTGATAGTTTATTTAGGCCGAAAATAAAGTAGGACGATTTAATCAATAGTTAGCTAAAGGACAAAATCTTTTAAAACTGCTTCTCGAAACCTCATAAAGTTCATATCTTGGCATAACTCGTTTCACGATTTGAGACCTTTCTCGGACCGATATTTGGCATTGACTTCATACTTCGAATCTTGAGACACGTTCTTGAAATAATGGTCTTCTCTTCATCATAGGAATTTCTTTACTTGAAGTTTTTGAGAGATTCTTCAAACTTAGACCACGACTTCTTTATTTTTCTCCAATATTTATTTGGGATTTTGATATACAACGATCCGCCTCCTTTTAGGACTGGGATCTATTTATCCTCATACCGTGTCAGAGTCTTTTCGGATAGACTTCTCCATGATCTTTAGGGGAGTATTTGCTTTTCGTCGTGTGTCTCGATCCTTCATATTGATTTTTGAGAAATGATTCTTCACATCACTTTGGATCTTTGGCAACAAAATGTAGCCCTCATGCCTTGTTAGGGCCTTTTCGGACTCTCCAATCTTCGCATCCCGCTTCAATAAGTTATGCCTTAGCTATGAAGTCTAATTAATCCCGAGCAACTTTTAAACGATCTTGTGCTAGAAGCTAAGTAACTTTTCAAATCGTACGACCTTATTTATTGCAATTATTTATTAACAAGCGATGGGAGAAAAAGCTCATAATTAACTCACATAAATTCATGAAAGAATACAAAACTTATAATTGACTCTATCATCTCTCGTTCTCCACAATTAAAATCTCAAAGAATGAGACTCGTGGATGCTTAGCCTATTAAATCAAAGTTTTGGGTTTTCAAGTCATCTATAGGATCTTGCAACTTCTTAGAATTTTTCAAGTTTAGAATTTGCATTTTAAAGTGCCATTGATAAACGACTTTCTAGGATCAATTATAGGAACTTGCGAAAAGTTCTTGTTCTTAAACCCGTATGAGTTAAGACTTTCGTGTTTTAAAGTTCCCTATATAAAAGTCTAGCAAAACTTGATTTAAACACGTTAAGGATACTAGCTAGAGTAAACTCAAATAAGTAAACTCGGGTTAAGTCAAAAGATTCATGACGGGCCTGATATATTAAAGATATCTAAACTCATTAAAACCATTTTATTAAAATTTATTCTAGCAATGAAAGAAAATAACGATAACAAAGGAAAATACTACTAGGCCAAAATAGATCAAAAATTTTGAAAATGTCGAAAAATCAATTTTTCGGTTAAAATGAGGACAAATTCATGGAAAAGCCCACTTAACTTCGATAGAAGTCCCCCCTACACTTAAGATAAACATTGTCCTCAATGTTTAAGCATGTGGGAGTAAACTCCCCTACACTTAGGACATTGTGCACGTTGTTTTAATTCTTGCTAAGGAAGAGACAACTAAAGTGATTCCTATTTTAATATTGAAGAATATAAAATAGTGAATCAAAAGGGTTTAGGATAGAACCGGGAAGCCGGAAACACAGAATCACGGGTCGTCAAAAGTCATCAAAGTGGAACTTTGAAAGCTCGAATCCCTGCACATCATAAGAAAGAAAACAACAAACACATACTAGGGTCTCCCCCTACACTTATTATAAAAACGGATAAAAAGGATAGATCATCGGGTTGCCTCTCAAAAAGCGCTTGTTTTTGTTCACCGAGTCGTGAGCCTGACTCGACCTTGATTACAATGGTAAGAACCTTGAAGAACATCCACCGGGGTCAAATACATGGTTCTCAACCATAAAATAGCACAAACCTAAGGTGAAGAGCACAAGCCAAAGAAGAGTAGGTGAGGTTCCCTTAAGCAATGTTTGAGCATGGTGGTAGAAGTTATGATGAAGTGAAAGCATAGCTCCATATTTTCCAAAAGTCTTTCCTTTTATTTCATCAGATGGATACTGAGATGGCTTAAAAATTGTGATACCCGGATCGAACACCTTTTCCTTTAGGGGAAAATAAGAATGACACTCAGTAGACCTTGAAGATTCGCCCATAAACCGTACAATCTCATCAGAAGAAGGTGGAAAGAGAGGTGTCAAGACATAAGTACTGCGGATGTTGGTGTCGTCCGGTTTCTTCTCCTTTGAAACGGGTTTCATAACATTCGAAGGAGGGTAGAGACCATAATCAAAGTCCAAAGGAGGAGAATCATGCTCATTAGGAAAGTATGTATTGAGAAAGGTGGCGAAATCTTACTCAAATGAGTAATCATCCAAAGTAGTATCAAGGGTTGTTGGTGGAGGATCTTCATCAAAAATAGGAGCAAGATCATCATTAGAAGAAATAACACTTGAAGAATCACTCGAGAGAGTGTCAACATCATCAAAGTCATCATAAGTTGGCATGTCTTCATACTCGGGAGTAAGATCATCATAATCATCCAAATCAGAATTAGAATCATCATCATATTCATCATAGATTGGTGGAGCATCATAAATTGGTGGAGCATCATAAATTGGTGGAGCATCCAAATTGGAGAGAGAATCATTCGGATCGTCCACATGTTCTTGAAAAAGTGGATTATCATAGCAAGTCTCGAAAAGAGGATTGCCATGTAGCACAAAATCATCAAGATTTGTACTTTTGAAAGTTGTTGTAATAAGCTCGTCTTGAAGCACATCAATCATTTTCGCCGATTCTTTTCCATTGGATTTGCTTGTAATCTTCCCCATCTTAAAAACTTGTTGATCATTCCTGACCCTTAGAATTAGTTCACCTTCGGCAACATCGACTAAAGCTTTTTCGGTTCGCAAGAATGGTCGTCCTAGTATTAACAGAATACGAGGGTCCATCTCATAATCAACAACAACAAAGTCGACCGGAAAAGTGAAGGTACCAACTTTAACAAAAACATCTTCAGCAATACCCACGGGGTAAGCGAGAGTTCGATTTGCTAGCTCAAGAGTCATCCGTGTTGGTGTAAGATCGGGTAATGATAACTTCTTCCAAACACTTAAAGGCATTAAATAGATACTTGCCCCGAGATCAGCTAAGGCAGTAAATTCTTCGACTTTGGAAAATATACAAGGTAGCACAAAACGACCGGGATCTCCAAGTTTCTCCAGAAGTTCTTTAAGAAGGACTGCAGAACAATACTCATTCAAGCGTGTGTTGACAAACTCAGCCATCTTCTCCTTCTTACTAAGCAAATCCTTGAATGCTTTAACAAATTTCGGTATTTGGACAAGTGCTTCAACAAGGCTAATGTTAAAGTTCATTTGGGAGATCATCTTCGAATAAGAAGTAACTTAAGAATCCTCTTTAGTGAGCAATTTGCACTTGTCTAATCTTGAAGGATAAGGAATATTGGGTTTAGGAGGTGTAGGTGTAGAAGGCAAAGGTTGAGAGGTTGAAGGTTGGGAGGGTGAAGGGTTTTTCTTAGGTACATCTTCAGTAAGAGGTGGAGACGGTAATGGAGAACTAGTGCTAGGTGTGGTAGTAGTAGGGATAAATGGGGGTGGAGGAGGTGTAGATGGAGTAACAGGTGGAGGGATAGAAGGTCCTACTATAGTTGCTCCACTGCGTGTAGTAATAGCACTCACATTAGCTCTAGGGTTTGTTTCGGTTGTAGAAGGAAGAGCACCTTGGGGACGAAGGGTTTGAAACATTTGAACGAATTTCCTGTCCGTGGACTCTTGCATTTCTTTCATGGTTCGCTCATGATCGATTAATTTTGGTAGAATCAAGTCCATGTGCGGATGAGGTAGATTGAACCCTTGTTGTTGAAAACCTTGGTTTGGGTATTGGTTATATGGTTGAAAACCTTGAGGATTGAAACCTTGGTTTTGCATTGGATAATTTCCTTGGTTTGCATTGTAGCCCCTCACATTTGTATTTTGTTGAAAATTTGGTCGTGGTGGCCCTTAGTCTTTTTGGGTAGGTGGGTGTGGTCTTTGTTGAAAACCGGGTGGAGCCAAGTAATTCGTCGAGTTATAAGACAAGTGATTAACATCGACATTAGGCTTGAAATGAACCCTCTCCGTGTTGTTGTAAGCATACACTTCCCCGT